>PIJE02000744.1:0-105000 GCA_002895965.2 Coryphaenoides rupestris
TATTACCATTGATTTATATTTGTATTGCTCCCCTTAATATTTTTGTATACTTTATTTTATCTTATACAGTTTTCTTTTGTTTAGATTTTTTGTAACTTGTTAATATAGTTTTCTATTCTATTTCTATTTCTATTTGTATTCTTTTATAACTGCGGTCGAATGTCGGGCGTTTTGCACGTAAGAATTTCACTCACTGCTTATACTTGTGTAAACTGTGATGTGACAATAAAACACTTGAAATTGAAACTTGAACTTGAATTATACACCTGACTGCCACTGGTAATAAAATATACATTGTTATATTTTTACATTCACAGAATTATGGCATATTTCCTTAAGAACAGAACATGTTTATTAATGGGCTTGTTCAAGTTATCAGATCAAGTTACACAAAAAAACCCAATAAATACAATTATTATACTGGGTCATCAGTGCAAGATCAAGACAGGCAGCAATTGCAAATAAAAAAACTAAAACACTAGATTCAGAACAGATTCAGGGTTCACTGGTGTGAAGGTTCTGCATAATGCGGCCCCATTAAACATATTCGACAAATTGATTTCTAATCCTCAAATAGTCTTGTTCAGTAGCAATGTTTTGGACTTTGGTTGATTGGCTTAGAATCCCCTCCTCCACACAATTTCCCCCAGAAAAATAAAACAATACATGAATACAAGAGAAAGAAATTAAAATACTTCCACTGTGCCACCACACTATGAAGCGGTCGGAGGTAGCATTTGACATTACACTTATGCTGCATTGTTAAGTTGGAAAAGGACAAGAGATTTCCATCATGACTTGAACATATGAGCTTAGAGTTGATAACAATGCACTCTCTCCACTGCACCATCAGGACTTAGCATTAGTGTTAGTGTTAGGGTGTTGACTTAAAAGTACCACTTTATTGTGTGCTGTCTCTGTGGCACAGCGGAGAGAGTTCTTACCTTCTGCAGTCCTGGGTTCAAATGAATTTGTTCAGTCGAGTCCAATTAAATGACTGTTGTTAATGTCAATGCCTGACGGACCCGATTAAACAACGCAACGGGCCGTATGTGGCCCGCGGGCCGTAGTTTGCCCACCTCTGATTTAACCACTTCATATTTTGTACTTTATTTTATCTTAAAGTTGCACAGGGCATTTGAGCCACTTGTTTTACTATTTTTGTCTTCCTCGAAAAACATGAGAGATGTTTGCTGCCCAGCTTTCAGTTTTATTTACATTTAAATAATTTGAAAGGTGTCTTTTATTAAGGCTATTACAGCATGTTTGCAGTGTTTAATATTTACATTATTTTTGTTAATAAACTGTTGTAAAGTTTAACTAATGAACCCTCTGGTGTCTTCTTCATTTGTCATAATCAGGATACTCTTCAAACATTATCAAATTATATATTGTTATAAAACAATCGGAAAAAAAATCGAGATTCGTGATCATCGTGATTATATTTTTTGCCAGATCGCCCAGCCCTAGATGGGCACATGGAATATGGAGCCACGGTGACCCTTTGGCTAAAAAAGGATCTGTTTTGCTGTTGTGTATTTAAACGCACCGTTGTTGTCTCAACTGTAAACAGACGAGCAAAGAAATGCCTGAACTGCATTGGAGAGGAAAGCGTGTGTTGGATGGTGTAGGAAGCACCAAATTACTACACCCCCGCCCCACCCCTTGCATGTTCTGCAGCTGCAGGCGCCGTTGTAGTCGGTTGTTCTTGAGAGAGGGAGAAAGAGAGAGAGAGAGAGGGGGGGGGGGTGGTCACCAGGGCTAGGACTTCTTGGGACAATGTGACGCGGCGTCCGTGTTCAGCACCTCTATCATCGTCCTGGTGAACGGGATGGTCTCTGCTACCGACGGGAGACTCTGGTACCAGCCGGGCAAGCTGAGCGCACACAGACACAGACACACAGACAGACACACACACACACAGACACACACACACACACACACACAATGGTGATACTGCAAAACCCGTTGTAGTGTATGTTGGAAGGCCTCATCCACCATAACATTTCAAATTAATTCAATGACGGATGGGATGGATTGAAACAAATGCAATATTCATTGATTGACCCAAAATGTGAGCCAAAATGGGAGACTTGGTGCAAAACAACGCAAACCAGAACCACCGTCCAATTGCCAAGTCAATCCTCTTGAGAGACATTATTTATACAAATAATAGAAAAACCTTCACCTTTTAAGAGTCATGCAGCTCTTGGCTGTTTTGCTGAAGCCGTCTGGACTGGGAGTGGTCATGGCCTCAAAGTCCACCAGCTGACCCCTGGGCACACCTGGACTTTAGTTTTGGGAACCCCTGATTTAGCCTATGGTTGCGTCGTCAGAGATAGAGATGTCTGCGATGTGGGCGGTACCTTTCCTCTGGGGATCCTCCCGATCACCTCCCCCTTCCCACTGGCCATGAGCACGCCCATCACCACCGAGTAGGCCACCACGCTGCGGGGGAGAAGCCCATGGGGGGGGGAGAGGGGGAGGCACCGGCGTCTCAAAACACAAGACTCGAAGGCTCAAGGTGCTGTGCACTATTGTACCTGCTGGCAATGCTCAAGACCATTTATTTTAGAATTGGTGACATCAAAAAAAAATCTACTTGCATCTGAGATACAAGAGAAGGAAAACATGTTGATGCATCTTGCCCCTGAACTATTCCTCTCAGCCACCCCCACACCTAACTTGGCGCGCCAGATGGTTCGTTCTAGGAAGTCGCCATTGGAAACTGTTTGGAAAAGGGCTGGCAAAAAATCCTTGGCAGGTGATTGGATGAACCGTCTGTCTATCACCATGGTTGTTTCCAAACAAACAGTTGCTAGTAGGATGTCAACAACAACGAGCGGTGCAGCAGGCTTACCTGGAGCCCCGGGACAGAGGCATGAGGTTGCAGAAGTATATTATATCATATTTTTAGGAACCCCCCCCCTCCCCTCTTATTGGTGTTCAGGTTTCCATGGTGAATGACCTCTCATTCTCATTGATGCAGCAACACCTAGACATGGAACTAATACCATTTGAAGTCCTTTTGTTTAAGTCTTTCCTGACATATTGCCCTCCATATCTGCCCATACAACAATGTCCATGTGACAATGATCAGAGATGAAGTAATTTCCTTTTTAATGGGCGTTTCTAATGTTATTTGCACCCTGTTGTTTATTGGACATGATACATTTTTCGAACTACTGACTCACAATGAACCAAGAGATTATTCAGTTAATTATTTGTCCTCATGGCTGCAGTCAAATAGCAGATGTGTGGTTTCTAACTATATTTTACAGTCTATTGTTTTTACACACACAAAAAAAGGCCCAACATTTGAAACGTTGTCCTCCAACAGGTTTTCATTGAAGTGCGTGGTGTAGAATGCATCAAATTCAAACCAGCTTTATTGACAAATGAAAAACAAAGCATTGGGCCGTATCCGAAATAGTTCGGCGGTTGCTTTAATATTAATGTTGGACTCATATCCAGATGTTTGGTAATTCTATAGCCTCACTGTGATTTGTGAGAGCTGAACCTAATATACTGCACGATTTGGGCACCACACTATGTATCCATCACAGTGATACGTTTTAAGGTTACAATGGTTACAATGTTCAGGACCAATTTCAAGTTATGGAGGTGTTTTTGAAGGAGGTTAAATATCTGAGGATTTTGAGTGTTTAGTGTTTGCACAGGAATAAAGGACTGTGTCATCTGCGCAGAGATGGATGTTACAATTGTACAATGAAGAGGTGATATTGTTTATAAAGACGGTGAATAAGGCTGGTCCAAGGACAGAACCCTGGGGAACTATTATTATTACAACTATTATTATTATTATTATTATTACTACTACTACTACTACTACTATTATTATTATTACTACTATTATTATTACTACGACTACTACTATTATTATTATTATTATTACTACTACTATTATTACCAGTAATCAACATTTGGGTGTTTCTTTTGTTATTTTAGTTCGCTATTAGTTTTTGCTTGACTTTGACTGAAATGAATGATGCCAATGTTAAATTGATGGTAAACTCAAAGTGGTCAAAGACTTCTACTTTCCCATGACTAAGACTAATCTTTGGCTCTTAACCCCAGTCTATAAAATACGGTTAACAATCAAGTCATATCAATGTGTCAATAAACATACTAATTTCACATGTGACCAAACTAAATGAACACGACTACAAAGCTGACCCGCTGCTGCTGTCTTTTAATGATGCGTCGTGAGCTAAAAGGGGCGGGACTTCCGGTGTATTCCGGATGCAGCACATTAATAATAAGGGCTGGGTCGCCGGTGGTCCTCGACGCACTCCGGGACGCCGCCG
The DNA here is from genome assembly GCA_002895965.2 of Coryphaenoides rupestris. Lineage (NCBI taxonomy): Eukaryota > Metazoa > Chordata > Actinopteri > Gadiformes > Macrouridae > Coryphaenoides > Coryphaenoides rupestris. The sequence goes on from PIJE02000744.1 coordinate 4,329, forward strand.
CCGTCGTCCTCAGCCGACGATGCTAACCCCGAGACCGCGTGGCATTACGAGTGTGTGAAGATGTCCGATGTCCACAAGACCGTCCAGAAATGGCACGCGAGTTTCAGTAAAGGCACCGACTTTGATTCGTGGGGACAGCTCGTGGAGGCGGTTGACGAGTACCACATGTGAGTTACGTTCAACTCAACTGGTGTCATGACATCACTTTGACTTGTGCTTGTTTGTCTCTCAGACGCTCTGTTCGCGTGCATCGTGTGTCTACATCTACACACGCGTCTTATTGCCCTTATTGACATCACGCCGTCACGCCGTCCGCCCTGTCCGGCCAGTGACTGAATGTGTGTATGACCCATTCATGACATTACAGGCAGCCGTGTCTCTACTGGTACCACCAACATTCTGCTGCTGCCGTACATGTCAGGACTGTGTGTGTGTGTGTGTGTGTGTGTGTGGTGGGGGGGGGGGTGGTGGTGTGGGGTGTGTGTGTGTCCCTTTCTCAGATGACAAACAGCAACCACACCCTTTCATTGTTGTAGCTGGAGCATCTAGGGCCTATGTCAATAAAGCTAATTCACATTCTGAAGGAAATGACTCAGTCGTGTATCCTCCTGAGTTATAGAGGTGTCGGAAGTGATGGATAATTGATCATGCACTGCATATATCTATGTCCACACTCTCTTCTTCTATGAAGCTATTTGACAATCTTTATTTCGTCCATCATGTTTGGTCCAGATTGGCGCGGCAACTCCAGAAAGAGGTCCAGTCAAACAACTCTTCAGACTTCACCGAAGATCAGAAGGTACTAGGGCTGGGCACATGCACTATATATATATATATATATATATATATATATATAGCTGTGATGCCTGGTTTGAGAGTTGAGTGTGTGTTTATCTTTGAAATGTCCTGTGAGGTCTAAGACATCAGAGGAAAAATAAAGGAATAGTTTTTGTCAGATACCATGCACTGCAATGTATTGACCCATGGATGGACCGTTTTTAGACTGGTATTTGCATATTATGATATACAAAGTGTAACATATGCCTAGCCCTAGCTGTACATCATTTTTCATGACCTTCATTGACAAAACACCCCAACGTATTGTCTTCTTTATTTGATGCATTTTCTTCTCATTTTCTTAATTTTCTTCTTTCCTCAGAAAACATTAGGGAAGTTTGCAACATGTCTGGAGATGAGAAGTGCGAGCTTGCAGGTCTGTATTATTTTGTATTTTATATTTAAATGACCATTGTATACAATCCATGAGATTACTTCCAGTCAGTTCATAATAATAAGTCTCATCATTCTACCTATGTTGAATAATTTCATAGCCCACAGTAAATGTTTTTAAAAGTTTTGTTAAAGGGCTCCTATTATACCACCCGGTGTGAGCGTGATTAGCCATTACAAGCAGTTTCAAAATGGCCATGTGACTAAAATTGTCAGTGTGACGAAGTAACATCACAAGAGGGAGTGTCCACCCAGATGTCTGATGACTAGATCAGACTACCAGCCTACCCAGTGGACTGTACCAACTGGTAAACTGATCTAGTCAGCATACATCTGGGTGGACACAATGTTAGTCATATGACAATTGAAACGGCTTTTAATGGCTGATCACGCTCACACCTGGTGGTATAGTAGGACCCTTTAAATGTTTGCTTTTTGGCACAGTGCTCACAGCCAACAGAAGACTTCAAGTTAGAGGAGCTGAAGACGTTGGAGCCCAGTGAGTATTGATCACCTTGAGAGGAAATAATGGTGCATTGGCAGCCATTGGGCAGAGTCAGAGTAACACAGGGTTGCTCATGCTTATAACTATTTATTTCCCCACAGTTATCAAAAATATACTGACTTACAACAAAGAATTCCCCTTTGATGTCCAGCCAGTGCCATTAAGGTAAGAGACACAAAAAACACTCAATCAGCCTTTATCAGGGAGGTTTTCTGAGACTGATATTTCAATCCTTCAGCATAGTATGCCAAAAGCCATTTTAAACATCTCTAATGTTAAAATGTAATGTTTTTTTCATTTATATACAGTATATATATTTTTTAAGATTAAATCTCTTGACACAAACTGATATCTTGGCAACAGTCTTCAGTCCATCTGTTTATTAAAGGTATTGAATATCATTGGTACTTTGGTACTATTATTTTTGCATAGTTCTATTTTGTAGTTCTATTTCTATTTTGTATTCTTTTCTAATTACTGTCGGCTGTCGGGCGTTTTGCACAAAAGGTTTTTCACTCACTGCTTAGGTGATGTGTAAATTGTGAAGTGACAATATAATACTTACTTGAAACTATTAAAGGTATTGAATATCATTGGTACCTGGTTTGGATGGGGGCATTAGGATTGAGGAAGAAATGTAAAAAAAAACAAACAAATGTTTTACATTTTCAAACTGTCAGGAAAATCCTGGCTCCGGGGGAAGAGGAGAACCTGGAGCTGGAGGAGGAGGAGGACGCGGTGGCAGTGGGAGGCGGCTCTGCAGAGACGTTTGCGTCTCAAGCACCAGGTACCACCAGGCGTTCCCAGCAGCTCCACTGCCCTCTCTCTACCAGGAACATGCACCGGGAACATGCAGTCAGCCATCATCAATACTTGCGCTGTGCCGTCATGGTGTCCTCAGGCTTTTCCTCTTCGCTGTCTTTATGTTATGGGTTTGTTTGTCAAGCTTTGAGCAAGCTTTTTGATTGGCTGTGCTGTCTGTTCTCTCTGTCTGTCGCTGTGCACGCCACCACCACCACCACCACCACAACCACCACCACCGGTTCATTCTCAGCATCACCAGGTATGGCTTTTAAAATCACAGAGGATCCACGGCACGCCTGTGTTAGCACAGTGCGCGGGAGTATCCCATCCCCATACCGCTAGCCTATTGATGGCAATGTAGGCCTACTCAAACTGGCAAACATCCATATAAACACTGGCCCATGGTTACGCCACTGTAGTTCATTGTGTGTGTTTGTGAATTCACTGGCGACATTAGTGTATTATTAGCCTTGTGAGGCCACCAAGTTTGCGTTTCGCAATCAGTCTGGCCTTGGCTTGGCAACGATTGATTTCCAAGTATCCGCGTGGTTAAAAAAACTCAACAGCCAATCAGAGTGCCAGAATCTAGTTGGAACCTAAGGAAAAACATGCTCCTCTGAGAAGAGCCTTCCGTGCAAATTTCACATTGTTTTCATCGGATGAAACGGTTTCGATTGCTCCGTCAATTTCTCCAAACATTTCGGGTGCCGTCATTGTTCTGAAATTCTGTGGACTGTGGAGCTCCTTGTCCGTCATTAACTGAAACTCCTCCCCCCCAAGTGCTGATTGGTCCGATCATTTTGTAAGTTTTTGGAAGAGGCTTTCAGCGGGCTTAAGGCCAGACAGATCTGCAGAGAGAAACGGGATGTGAATGTATGAGGTCAGGAGGCTCTCCCGAGGCTAGTGTGTTCGGGCGCTGCCTTCCAGTATGTGTGAATTGTCAGGAATACTTTGACCACATTTAATGTCCCTTTTAACCGTGGTCTCTTACAGGTACATTGTTGCCGCGGTTACCCTCAGAGCCCAGCATGACACTTCTTACACTTAGGATTGATAAAATTGGCTTGAAGGATGCTGGCCAATGCATTGACCCCTACATGACCATCAGTGTCAAAGGTATGTATGTACTGTGTATATATATATATAGATATACAGATATATTTATTGCTTCCATTGCTACAGTATGTTAGTATTAATCTTGGAGATTAAATGGTCTGTAAAATACCCTGGTATTTCATTCCATCTTGAACATTGTCGTTATGGTTCCTTCAAATGAAACATTTAACAAAATGTAATGAAAATGAAAAATAAAGTGGCACTTTGGAGTAGTTGACTCAAGTCTCAGACACAAATCACAAACTTTCTGATTTATATATGGGTGGTTTATTTAAAATAAAGTTATTCTAGCAAACCACTAGCCTTCCTCTTGTGGTGTTTAGATGTGAATGGGCTGGACGTGAACCCGGTGCAGGACACTCCCCTGGCCAGCCGGAAGGAGGACACGTACATCCACTTCAGCGTGGACGTGGAGATCCAGAGACACGTGGAGAAGCTCCCCAAAGGTGCAGCCCCCCTGACACCTCCCACCGGACCGTACCTTTTGAAATGCTATGGATTTTCTGGTCCACGCTGGTGTTTGGAGACGGGGCCTCGTGTTGGTTCGAAAGATGAGATGTGAACCTACATTTGACTTTTTGTTCAAACACAGCCATCATTTAATTGTCTGAAGATTAAAACGACATGACATCCATGACTCAATCACCCCGAGAGAGAGATTAGTTCTTCTGTCTTTAATCAATTGAAAAAAACGAGAATCTTATCTTGTGCAAAGGTGTTGACTGGTGACTAGTGCAAAATAAATTGGTCCAAATGTTGAACCACTAGACAGGACCATGAAAATGCCATTACAATGAGACGCGTGTTAAAAACATGCAGTGCAATTGATCCATTTTAATCTGCTGTTCCTAGGAGCGGCCATCTTCTTTGAATTCAAGCACTACAAACCCAAGAAGCGGTTTACCAGCACAAAGTGCTTTGCATTCATGGAGCTGGATGAGATTAAGCCCGGCCCCATCGTGATCGAGCTGTAAGTCTCCACTTTCCACTGTTCCCTCATAACCAAGGATGGATATATATATCTACAGTTGTGGTCAAAAGTTTACATACACTTGTAAAGAATATGTACAGTATGTCATGGCAGTCCAGAGTTTCCAATAATTTCTACAACTTATTTTTCTGTGATGGTGATTGGAGCACATACACAAAAAACATTCATGAAGTTTGGTTCTTTTATGAATTTGTTATGGGTCTACTGAAAATGTGACCAAATCTGCTGGGTCAAAAATATACATACAGCAACATGAATTATCAATTTAGGTGATGTAGAAAGTTGTCTCAATCAAATGAGCTTTGTGGCCTCTTAACTTCTTGTGAGTGATTATGATTGACTACAGCTGGTGACTTCTCTGACTCATTTAAATATGACTCATTTGATACAATCATGAGACTCAGACACAAACACTACAATGGGAAAGTCAAAGGAGCTCAGCACAGGTCTGAAAAAGCGGATCATTGACTTGAACAAGTCAGGGAAGTCACTTGGAGCAATTTCAAAGCAGCTACAGGTCCCGAGATCAACTGCAAACAATTGTTCATTACTATAAAGTGCATGGAACAGTTGTCACTGCCACGATCAGGAAGAAAATCACCTGCTGCTGAGAGAACATTGGTCAGGAGTCAACCGAGAACCACCAAAAAGCAGGTCTGCAATGAATTAGAAGCTGCTGGAACACAGGTGTCCACAGTCAAGTGTGTTTTACATCTCCATGGGCTGAGAGGCTGCCGTGCAAGAAGGAAGCCCTTGCTCCAGAAGCGGCACCTTAAGGCTCGACTGAAGTTTGCTGCTGATCACATGGACAAAGAAAAGGCCTTCTGGAGGAAATATATGTAATATAATATATGTAACCAAATATTAGCATTGCTGTATGTATATTTTTGACCCAGCTGATTTGGTCACATTTTCACTAGACCCATAATAAATTCATAAAAGAACCAAACTTCATGAATGTTTTTTGTGACAAAGAAGTATGTGTTCCAATCACTCTCACAGAAAAATAAGAAATTATTGGAAACTCTGGACTGCCATGACATACATGTTCTTTACAAGTGTATGTCAACTTTTTACCACAACGGTATATATTCAACTTCGGTATATAACAAAACTTCTTTGCTTTCCAAATTTGTTTGTTACATACAACAAAAACATGTTTGAAATGGGTAAATAGATGTTATGTCACAGGGTTCCCATGGGACCTTGAAATCCTTGAAAGTTTGTGAATTTCAGAAAAAAATGGTGATGTTTGAAAATAAATATTGATTATTAAATACAAAATATTTTTTTGTTATCCTTTTTTGTTAAGTCATTACTTTTTTTGTTTAAGTAATTGAGTGTTTACACATTCAAGCCTCTCTCTCTTTTTAATGGTTGTCTGCGAGCTTCTGTAAAGCTTACTAGTTCTCATGATAACTCAGTAATTAGCCTTGATCCGTGTCTCAAGCTATGCTGTGTTGGGTCCTTGAATTTAAGAATGTGCTGGAAACCTTATTGTCAACACTTGATTCCTAATGACTAGTGGTGAAGACGTGGTGGTGGAATGGCGGTGTCTACAGTGCACCGTAACTCTCATGGTGTCTCTGCTGTGGCGTCCTTTGGAGACCATTGCCTCTCTTATTGTCTCCCACTGCTCGTGTTGTGCCACAGGTACAGGAAGCCCACGGACTACAAGAGGAAGAAACTCCAGCTGGTGACCAAGAAGCCACTCTATCTCCACCTCCACCAGACTCTGCACAAGGACAGCTGAGGGAGGGGCTTGATGCTGCGATGATGTGCCCGGGAACCGCCCACTGCACCACTTGTTAAGCTACACACCCACACCATCGTTGCCGTCGTCAACCATTCGTCGCCCTGCCAAACGGTGCGGTGTGAAAAATTAACAGTCAGCAATACTTACTTAAACCAGGGTCGGCTCGCTATTTCCATGGCGCTATTGAATGTGCATGTCCGATTTTAATTTGCTCAAACCAATAATGACACCATTGAGACCTCGTCTACTATGGAAATTCAAGCATTGTTTGTTTCTTTTGTTTTTAACAATGAAACTATTCTAATTGATTGTAGTATGAATGCAAAAGGGTTTAAAATTCAATTAGGGTCTTAAATCAATTTCCTTTAAATGGCATGTGTGTACAGGCCTATTAAGAAGGAAAAGTTATAGTGCTTCCTAAAGTAAATAATTTTGCATTTATTATTGTTTTATGTTCATGTCCCATCGGTGTCCAACAAACACAAATATTCTCTTCATTTGGAATGTTGGCTGCTTTGTTTTATTTTTTTTAATATCAGGCGATAAATTAACCCTCAAAGTTAACACTAACTGAGCATTGCTGTGTGTGTGTTTTATATGTGTATGCTCGGGCATGAACGGATGAAGAATCATGTGCAGTATTTGCGAACATAAAGTAAAAACATATCAAATATTTACACTGCTTTCATTTCTAATAAACTTTACATTTTAAAACATGAATGAACGTCTCCAGTTCATTGGTGTATATAATCAACTGGCTGTCATAATTGAAAATGTTTCTCGCTCACCTTTTCGGAATGAAAAATTACATGTAATTCCTAAAAAGTATTGAAAAAGCAAAACACTAAATGTTTCCTTGATTTCCCAAATAGAAGATATAGAGCATATACACTCACCGGCCACTTTATTAGGTACACCTGTTCAACTGCTCATTAACGCAAATATCTAATCAGCCGATCACATGGCAGCAACTCAATGCATTTAGGCATGTAGACGTGGTCAAGACGATCTGCTGAGGTTCAAACCGAGCATCAGAATGGGAAAGAAAGGTGATTTAAGTGACTTTGAACGTGGCATGGTTGTTGGTGCAACTAGTCTACTGGGATTTTCACACAAGGGTTTACAGAGAATGGTCAGAAAAAGAGAAAATATCCAGTGAGCGGCAGTTCTCTGGGCAAAAATACCTTGTTGATGCCAGAGGTCAGAGGAGAATGGCCAGACTAGTTGGAGCTGATAGAAAGGCAACAGTAACTCAAATAACCACTCGTTACAACCGAGCTAAGAACAGGAAACTGAGGCTACAATTCGCACGGGCTCACCAAAATTGGACAATAGAAGATTGGACAAACGTTGCCTGGTCTGATGAGTCGATTTCTGCTGCGACATGCAGATGGTGGGGTCAGAATTTGGCGTAAACAACATGAAAGCATGGATCCATCCTGCCTTGTATCAACGGTTCAGGCTGGTGGTGGTGGTGTAATGGTGTGGGGGATATTTTCTTGGCACACTTTGGGCCCCTTAGTACCAATTGAGCATAGCTTAAGCGCCACAGCCTACCTGAGTATTGTTGCTGACCATGTCCATCCCTTTATGACCACAGTGTACCCATCTTCTGATGGTTACTTTCAGCAGGATAACACACCATGTCACAAAGCTCAAATCATCTCAAACTGGTTTCTTGAACATGACAATGAGTTCACTATACTCGAATGGCCTCCACAATCACCAGATCTCAATCCAATAGAGCACCTGTGGGATGTGGTGGAACGGGACATTCGCATCATGGATGTGCAGCCGACAAATCTGCAGCAACTGCGTGATGCCATCATGTCAATATGGACCAAAATCTCTGAGGAATGTTTCCAGCACCTTGTTGAATCTATGCCACGAAGAATTAAGGCAGTTCTGGAGGCAAAAGGGGGTCCAATCCGGTACTAGCAAGAAGATCTTTATTAGTCCACACACATAGCAAGGTGTACCTAATAAAGTGGACGGTGAGTGTAAAGATGTCAAATTAAGAAGCACAAAATTAAATGTAGAAACCTCGGGCCCACCATCTCATTGTATGCAGCAACAACAAAAAGCTTCCGGTAGCGCAGAGTGATTCTCCAAATACTCTCACATGCTTTAACAGCAAGAGAGATTTCGTACAATTTATTAGTAACAGCAGCGGTTTACCCTTCCCAGCCCAAATATAGCCCAGGCATTCTGAAGCAAAGAAGTACGCAGCTACTGACCAACATCACATCCACATGTTCCACCTGCACACGCAGAGACAAGCTAACTGAGGATTTTGCAGTGTTTATTAATAACATTTCTAAGATCATACTAAAATAAGTTATACATCTGGCCATCACATTACATTTCCTTGCAGTTCTTTCTGAAATGCCCTCCCCCACATTTTTAAAACTATTTCCACAGGAAATGACATTAAAAAAAGTTTGCCCCTCTTAAAAAATCCTTTTTGCTAAAATAAAATGTTCAGTCATTTAATAGAAATGTTATTGCACAAGAAGCATCTTAGCATGTCGCAATCCTCATTCGTAATCATAGTTTCCTGAACAATAATTGATTTCAATGCAAATATTTTTTTTAATATTGTTTTTTTTTTTCAGTTTTCTTACTTGGATGAAATGATGAAGTAGGAAAATAAATCAGAATACGACAGCATCAGTGATTATAGTGGTCAAGGTTTTTTTTTTGCCGTCTGTCGGTAGGCAATCGGTTGGTCGTTAAGGCTCGGTCACGGTCGTCAGGGAGGTCACTGAGTCCCGCTTGGTGTCCTGCACACCCTGACCTTGACCCTGTCCCGGGTCCTGACCCTGTCCCGGGCCCTGGCCCTGTCCCGGGCCGGCTGCCACCGACAGGGGGAGGCAGTACGCGTCTGGACGCGCGTAGCTGTCCGGGTGCGGGGGTTGGTGGTGAGGCGGGAAGCCTCCCGGTGGCGGGTAGGCCGGTCCGGGTGCGTAGCCGGGTCCGGGTGGTCCCGGCGGGTACCCGGGTCCGGGTGGTCCCGGTGGTCCCGAGTAGCGCATGTCAGGAGAGAATGGTGGCTGCGGTCCACGGAGGCCTGGGCGAGGAGACGGAGAGAAAGGACCACAGTTTAAAATAATGCACCTAAAGGGGCCCTCTTGTTCCACCAGGTGTGACTGTGATTAGCCATTACAAGCAGCTTCAAAAGTGGGAGTGTCCACTTGGATGTATGCTGACTAGATCAGACTACCAGCCTGCCCAGTGGACTGTACCAACTGGTAAGCTGATCTCGTCAGCATACATCCAAGTGGACAATCCCATTGTGACTTGTCACCTCGTCACAATGGCAATTTTAGTCACATGACCTTTTGAAGGAGGAGTCTGAAACTGACCATAGTCCCCTCCCCCTTTACCGTGTGGTCCATAGTGTTGTGGCGGCAGCGGAGGACGCAGGTGAGGCGGCGGCGGGCCCCTCAGCTCCGGCCGGGGGAGGAAGGCGTGTCCGTTGGCTGGCCGGGGGCCGTAATCTCCCCCCATGTACCCGGGCGGTGGCAGCGGCCCACCATTGGCCGGCAGGGGAGGCCTGAAGTGGAGAGGAGGGGGCGGTGGGCCTCGTGGGCCCATCATGCCGGGCGGCAGGGGGTACATGGGGCCGACGGGGGGGCCGTGCAGCAGGGGGGGCCGGTACGGGCCCGGGGGTGGCGGGCCGCTGCGCAGAGGGCCCTGGGGCGGCGGGGGGCCATCGTAGTGCGTGGCATCGTGGGGGGAGCCGTGGGAGGACGAAGAGTCCATGATGGCAGAGGAGGAGAAGGAGCCGGGGCCCTGCGCCACACAAAGCAAGCGGTGAGTGGGAGGGGCAAGGGCGCGTTGCTCATCGGTGTTACGTCACACGGAAATACCACAGAAAAAACCACAGCCCCAAAAGCAGCAGTGAGCCCGGCCTCCAGTCTGAACGCGTTACCAACATACCCAGACATACACACCAGGATTTTCCAGAGCACACAGAATCAAACCTCAAACCACACGCACACACACATGCACCTTCACGATGCCACAAAAGCGTGGTAGATTCAAGATCGATTTCCTTCAATGCTGTGAGAAACACACACACATCCACACAATCCCCGAAGGCACAAATCCAACAACCAAGCGATTAGGTCAACCGAGAGTGGAAATCCTTCCGATCATCTCCTTCCCCCCCCTCAGCGTTCAGCAAAACCAGAGCAGCGAGTTAAACAAGCCAACGTTGGTTGTCTGGTCTTCACACCTGGTCTGCGGCTGCCGTCATACTCACGGCCTCTGGGGCCTCGTCGCACACCTCAGCTTTAGGATCAGTATCTACAGACTGGTTGCATTTCGTTTTTTTAAGCAACAACACATACAGTTGTGGTCAAAAGTTGACATACACTTGTAAAGAACATGTATGTCATGGCAGTCCAGAGTTTCCAATAATTTCTATAATTTTTCTGTGATGGAGTGATTGGAGCACATACTTCTTTGTCACAAAAAACATTCATGAAGTTTGGTTCTTTTATGAATTTATGAAGGGTCTACTGAAAATGTGACCAAATCTGCTGGGTCAAAAATATACATCCAGCAATGCTAATATTTGGTTCCATGTCCCTTGGCCATTTTCACCTCAATTAGGTGCTTTTGGTCACCATCCACAAGCTTCTGGCAAGCTTCTGGTTGAATCTTTGACCACTCCTCTTGACAGAATTGGTGCAGTTCAGCTAAATTTGTTGGCTTTCTGACATGGACTTGTTTCTTCAGCACTGTCCACATGTTCTCGATGGGGTTTAAGTCAGGACTTTGAGAAGGCCATTCTAAAACCTTAATTCTAGCCTGATTTAGCCATTCCTTTACCACTTTTGATGTACACATACACAGGGGGGGCATGAATGCAGGACCCCACAAAGTCCGAACAGGATGACTGAAAAGAGGCATGGAATGAATACAGTTACATTCTGGTCCTATACGACGTGTCAGGGTGCAGGCACTTACCGAGTCATCCCTTCCGGCCGGGGACGAGGTCCGGGGGCCCAACATGTCTAAAAGAGATTCAAAATAATATGAATACAATAATAAAACACAAAAGAACCATTTGGAGAGTTAAAAAAAGAAAACATTGCATTCATCCAAGCATTACAGTTCAAAACAGACATACCCATCCGAGGAGCCGGTTTGTTGTCAAGGTAACGGCCGTGTGGGTCTGATGGAGGCCGGGGACCTGGGAGCAGAACCGAGGAGACAACAGTAGATTAGAAACATGGGCTAGAGGACGGCCCCTGAATCCAGCACCACCCCTACTGCCTTGCCACAGCATCAAAGCAGTCAAGCACCCTGCTGGGACTCACCGTAGCGGTCCACTCTTCTGTCCCCCAGAGGGGCCGACGGGGCGCGCCGGGGGTCCTCCATCCTCATGGGGGGCGAGGGAGCCCCGCCGCTAACAGGAGACGGCCCGTAGGAGTCCCCTGCTGTGGCCATCCATAAAGAGAAAAAAATAAACACAATATAAAATACAATACAAATAAATATAATGAAAAACACCAGGGGACAAGCAGGGAGAGATTACTGCCTCCTGCAAGCTACCATCAATCACAGAGTGTCCACACATTCTTAAACAAAGTCAAGGACTTTATAAGGACTTTCCAGGCCCAATTTCCTCAAATTCAAGGAGCCAGCAGGGCATCGTTTGAGACACGGATCCAGGTTACTTACCGTTACAATACTTTAGTAATTTGCATAATGAGAACTAGCAGGCTTTACAGAAATTCACAAACTTTCAAGGATTTCAAGGATTTCAAGGATCCATGGGAACCCCATGTGATCAGACTGCTCATTGTGGCTTGTGCCATGGGAACACAATGGGGTGACAGTCGGGTAGAGGGACAGAGGGCGGACCGAACCAAGTCAAATGTCGAGGGGGGGGGGGGGGGGGGGGGGACAATGAGGCCTATTCATCAAGTGTTTCCGTGATGCTGCTGCAAACTCAAGCGCCCTGCATGTCCCGCACGGGAAGGGTGGCGAGCGTGCGAGTCTGTACCTTGGCGGGCTCCCGGGTGTCCTGGGTTGGGCTTGAACAGGTGGGCGCGGTACTCGTTGAGCTGGGACGACATCACGCTCAGCCTGGTCGCAAGACACACACAGAAAATACAGATGATCAACGACATGAAAAAGACAGTAATGACTCGCATGGGATGTAAATTTGTACATTTATTATTTTATTATACTATTGTTTATTACTTGTTTTAAGAATTTCCTTCAGGATTAATAAAGTTCTACCTTATTTTATCCTTTGAACACAGAGCTAAAAGGAAATGCAGATAAAAGCGGAGAGGTTTATTCAAGGCAGACCGTCAGTCTGTGTGTGTGTGTGTGTGTGTGTAAATAACGCACTAAATAGATAAACACACTCACTTGTCACGCAGCCTGGAGGACTCCATCTTTTCTTGGTTCACCGCCCGCTCGGCGGTCCGCGCACTCATCTGCACACCACAGGAGGAGACCACGCCATCAGCTCAGAGGCAATGAGGGTAGATCTAGTGTAGTCTACTACTACTCACACACACCCCATCCTTCAACGTTAAACATCACAAGGAGAAAAGGCCGTTTTATTCCACATACCCAATTGGAGTGTGTTTTATTCTCCTGCTCTTTAATCTGTAAACACAAACAACAAAAACAAAATGGCGATCAGTATTCACTAGCGACTTGGGACCAGGAGGTTAAGAGCAGAGCCGTGGGGGGGAGCAGCCAATGGCGTACCTGTTCCTTGTAGGCCACCTCCGCCTTCTTCATCTGCTCCTCCATCTCGGTGATGCGCTGCCGCAGGAGCTTCACCTGCTGCTCCGCCTCCAGCGTGCGCCCGCCCACCGTGGACAGCAGCGTCTCCTTGTTGCGCCGCTCCATCTCCTCCTTGGTCAGCTTCCTATGGCGGAGGAACACGAGGACACGTCGGGTCATGAAGCGCCCCCTGGTGGAGCTGCGTGCGACTGCGGTATTTGGTAGGAATGATGTATACTGGCTGGTAGTGAAACCATCACAAGCAGTGTTGCTGACAGCTACACTAGATAGGGCTGGGCAAGAATTTTATATTACGTTAATGGTCATTTAATGGTATTGTATCGAATATATCAACTTACGGAGACAACCGGTTTTATAGTCTAAATTAATTGCGAAATTAATTGAAAGATATTCCCCTTAAGATGATCAAATGTGAGGTTTGAAACAGAGAGAAAGGAAAACTAGTTTTAGTCTGATACCATACTTGAAGTGTCCATATACTTCAATGTAATGACTGATTAGTGGTATTTTTAATTTATCGCTATCAGTGTTAAAAATCCCCATATTTATTGTTACTTTCGTGCATTTTACCAACTGCTCCAGGCCTTATTCCTTGCCTGCATATTTTGAATTTAGGCAAGACTTGAATATTGCCTAATGCATTCTTTCAGTTTCCCCCCCCAAAATAAATGGCATCAATGGAACACCGTGAACATGAACAAACAATATATGGTCGGGAGAACAGATAAGGCTTCTGCTCCCACGGCGAGGGGGGGGGGCAGCGTTGTGACGGTAGAAAAAGGAGACTCACTGCTGCAAGGCATTCTGTTTCTGCTGGTACATCTCTGTCAGGATCTCGTTCTTCTGCTCCAGGATCTTGAACTGGTTTTCGACGAGGCTCTTCTCGCTCTTGATGGTGGCGATGGTGTGCTCCAGCTCCTGGTGTTTCTCTGCACAGAATCAACATCGCTGGATCAATGATAGTCAACATCCCTGGTGATTGAGGTGCCTTAGTCAGGCCTTGTTTAAAATGCGGTGCACCTAGAAAACAGGATGAGCTTACCTTCGAGAACTTTCCGCGTCTTCTCCTCCTGGAGGAATTTGGCAATCAAGCCGTTCCTCTCCTCTTCCACCACAAACAGAGTGGTCTGCACCTGGGGACAGCAGAGCAGTGACATCACACATTTAGAGGTGGTGGTGGTGGTGGTGGGGGACACGGCTGGAAGATGGTGGCCCTTAAAGGCCAAAACATGAAAAGTTGAAATGCGCCTTTTCAAGATTATTGATCGTGATCATTGTTTGCTATTCTGTGACAGATTTGACTCATGGTGACATGATGTCTGACATGTCTTGGCATTTCATTAGGACTATTATAATAATAATCATCATAGATTTATAATAAATATTATATAAATTAATATATATATTCATATTTATTTCTATTTCTATTAAATCTATAAATATTCATCATTTATTTTCCAACCCTAACCCGAATCTCAACCCTATTCCCTTCTTCTGGGAGCATTTACAATTGGCATGACTACTAAGGGCAAACGTGCTTATTCCAAATCAATAGGCAATAAGTCAAAAGTAATAAAAAAGGTATTTTACCAGAGAAACGTCAGTCATCTGCTTGATCCGGTTTTTAATCAACGTCTTCTTATCTGTGAACAAGATGGTCAAATGAAAGTGAACATTTCAATTATGCCAAATGCACACATACACACACACACACACACACACACACACACACACACACACACACACACACACACACACACACACACACACACACACACACGCAGGACCTACCATCTGGGACCTCGCCGTTGGCTAGTGCTTGTGTGTCACTTTTCTGGAAATCGAACACATCCAGGTCACCCAGAAGATTGGACAGTACCTGGTGGAACAAATATACAAAATATCTTTATAGTAAGGCTGTAACGATTCTCGAACCGAAATTGTGATACGAACGTCCACAATCTCGTGCTGCGGTTCCAGGTGACCGAACCGCGACACACGCCCCTATGTGGATCAAGACTAATAGTAAAATAGTCACAGTCAAGCAATAAAAGCCACAACAGTTTTCTTCTTCACTACCCCCACCCAAAAAAAAAATACAAAAAATCCAGGTGTAAACCGAGATGAACGGGATCATTCCAGACCCAGGGCCAAGGATGTGTTAACCTGACTTCCCAGATGGTTTATTACACAGAACCATCTGGGAAGTCGTCATATGAAACTGTTTGGAAAAGGGCTGTTGGAAAAGGGCCCCGTAGCTGCCAGTAGTTCCTCACAGGAAGCTGATTGGTCCGAAACACTGTGGTTCGGCTACAAGCGGATAACTGGAAGCTGTGAATCCAGCTCCCTTGCGTGGTAACCAGGGTCTGGCAGCAGGACTGACCTCCACATTGTTGTCCTTCAGCGTGACCAAGTCCTCCAGTTCCTTCTGGGACTTCTGGTAGAGCTTGATGCGCTTGCTCAGGTCCTCGTGTTTGTCCTCCCAGGCCTTCATGGTGGCCTTGAGCTGTGACACAGCATTTTGGTAAAACACAACGCTCAGCATTTATATACAGCCGCTCGAGGCAACATGACTTCAAACTAAACAAAGTTATACGTGGAAACAGAAATGAATCAATATGTACATTTAGGGCATTCAGCAGACGCTTTTGTCCATAGTGACTTACAATACTGTAAGTACACAGAGAGAGAATCAACATTCCAATTAGGTCAAACGCCACCTCCTAGAATGCAAATGCTCATAGGCACACGCACGCACACGCGCACACACACACAATTGCATATAACAAAAATAACAATTGCTAAATTGTGGAGGACGGACCTACGGCCCTAATGTTCTCCTTGTCGCCTCTTACCGTGTTGTTTTGTTCCTTCAGCGCCGCGTAATCCTTCTCCACGCATTTCTGCTGGGCGCTCCGTGCGGTCTCGTGCAGCTTGGCCTCGTCCAGGAACACGGTGGCCTGGAAGGCAGACGCGGGTGTTTAGAGCAGCCATTTTGACTGACGTTCCCCCTCTGAGATATTCTTTCAGTACCCCTTTCACAAAAGCACAAAACATTCTATCGACGAAAATAAATACATAAATAATGTGCTATATGTTATTTAGTATAAACATGAACGTGAAATGGGTGGTGCGAATATAGTTTTCAGATGTTATTTAATTGTAGTATTAAAGTGGTATTCAGCTTCCACACATTTTATTATGGTGCCATTATTTTACACATGTTCATTAACAATATTAGAACAACAAAAAGGACGTAACATTTTTTGAACATTCCCAAAGCCCCCCCCCGCCCCGTTCTTGAATCCTTCAATTACCCCTGGGGTACTCGGCCACTTAAGAACCACTGGTGTACAGCACCATCTAAACATGGGGCCAATGTCAGTGACGGTGAGCAGCATCTAAGCATCTACCTGCTCGAAAGCCTGCTTGCTCTTCTTCCAGCCAAGCTGCAGCTTCTCGTTGGCCGTCACCAACTGTTGGATCTGTTGACATGGATACAGCAGCACGGGGCTATTAAAGCCAGAAGAGAGGGGAGTGGGGGCAAGGGGGGCAAACCAATAAGAATTGAGCAAAAATAAAAAGGAAGGAGATGAGACGACGTACTTTGGCATCATTTCTCTGATTGTTCGCTTCGAGAAGTGCCGTGTGGGTTCGGACTTGCTCCTCGACCTGCTGCGTTTGTTTTTCGGACTTTGCCAGTTTCCTCTGGAAGCAGAAAAACGCCATGTTCATCATCATCATCATCATCAGGATCACATAACCCGTCTTGCTTATTTAAAAGCCAAGTCAAGAAGACTAAATTAAGCTAGCAAATGCACAAAAAAGGCTAAACAACCGTCTTTGCAGGTCGACGTGAAGTCAATACGTATAGATGACTCAAGGGCTCACCTCCAGGTCCCTAGTTCGTCTCTGGGCGTGACAAGCAGTATCTTCAGATCGTTTCTGTTTTTCGCGCAATTCCTCAATCTGAGACATGAACAGAGGCGTTTCAAAGTAAGAAAGGGCCGCCGTGTTGTTCTAATGATCCCAATGAGAGAGAGAGAACTTACCAGCTTCTTGAGTTCTGACACCTTTAAAATGCCGTCTTCTTTTCCTTGTTTGAGTGACGTGATGTGGTCTTTAAGACCCTTCTCGGTCACTTCACCAAACACAAAAAAAAAGATATTTAGAAAACCACTCATGATCGATTCAATTACAACAGTATACATCGTGAATGATCAGTCTGTCAATGTAATGTTAAGACTTACCAAGATATTCTCTCTTTTTTACCTAAATAAAAAAAAGAATAAATTATAAGATTAGGAATTCATAATATTGTACAATAACTACGTGAATCAATGTAGGATTCAAATTGAACGCTAAAAGATCCTTCTAGCTAAAATGTATACACTCCCAATATTTTCCCAACTACAAAACATTCAAAAGCAACATCCTAACTTCAGATCAGATCAAAATCTGAATGACACCAGTAGTGTGGTGACGACGCTTACAGCCAGAACCGTGTTCCATATGAAGACGGTGACCGTGGCGACGCCGACCAGGGCCGTGGCGATGACGGCTTGCCAAGGACAGCCCAGCAAGTTCTCCCCTGGCCGCCATTCCTCTGGCAGAAGGGCGATCATCTGGGGGACACAGAGGCAAACGACATTGCAGACACGGGGTCATCAGGACATCAGACCACATGGTCGGCAGAGAGGATGGAGACGGTGAACATCGGGACTTTATCTACAAGACGCCAAATCCATGAACCACGACCACAGAACACCTTTGCATGGACCGCTTTAAGAGTCACCCAGTCCACCGCTTACACTCACACACAAGTATCCCGTATCATGCATTCTTCACAACCTCAGGCATGAGCAAACGATTTCAGATGGAAACCCGTTGAACTACACGCGCAACAACAACCTGATCACAGCTATTACACCATCAGTCATTAAGCAAACGCGGGCGCCATGACTTGGTGACAGAAAACACCCTTTCCTCTTCCTCTATACTGCAAAAGGTGAAAGCTACAGCAAATGAAAAGGCACAGAGGGCTGGCAGCTGATCGAGTCTTACGACCACAGGATAATCCACTCATCACGCGATCCCTCCGAGAAACCTTTGAGCCTCGCACGTGACAGACAGATCAAACACTGGAGATTGAACACGAAACGTAGATTAGGGCCCAAGCGCTGCGAGCGTTGGCTCGATTGCGTTACAGTCTTTTAAATGTGCCTTCGTAGTTTAGCTACGACAAACACAGCAGCGTTTTTCCCTACACACACACACACACCAACTTTCACCATTTGTACATTGTACAAATTAAATAGGTCAACACAGCGACAGCACACACTAAGCGTCATCGCGCGTCATTTGACGTTTCAATCAGGAGTGAACACACGTCGTCTACTTACATGCTGCATCGCCTTTATGAAAAACACGTAGAGTTCGTCTAATTTGACGACGGGTCGTGACGCGTCAGTGTCCATACTATACTATACTATACGGGATTGAATCCACACACACCGACGCACACTGAAGGCTCCAGGCTGGCTCGTAGTGTGCAGGGAGCTGACACAACAATCAGCGCACGGTCGCTCTGGACGTTTACACTCCGCAACGATCGAGCTGGGTCGGAACCTGCGGGCTTCTTCTATACATTGCTCAGCGGCCGAGTCACTTGCTTTAGCTTGATCTGTATCGCGACCTTTTGACGCCGGCGGTGTCCGTAAAGCAGTAGACGACGAAACACCAACCCGCCGTACAGAAGACAACAACAACAACAACACGCTGACGAGCCGCGGTGAAGCGGGAACACGGATCGCACAGCAGCAATACGCGACTATCGGCTACACCCGAGGAGTAGAAAGAGCCCCCCAAGACAGGGCGACCTGACGACTTAAAAACGTCTGTTAGTAACGCGTAGGACCGGCCACTCGGAGCTCCATATGCCGTGCTAGCCGGACAGCGGCCGGTTGCGAGTTGAACTTCAGCCCCGAGCTACCCACCCCCACCACCGTAGAACACGTCAACAGCAGAGGGGGGGAGGGAGGAGGCGGACTCAGCCACAGCGGAGGTCTACTGCCGCCCGTGCAACCAGAAGCGCCGTGCGAGCGCGACCCCTAGTGGCCCACCGAAGTAAATGTTGAGAGAATTGGGTAACATTTGAGACAAACGTGTCATTGCTTTTTGGAGGCATACAACTAGATAGTCAAGGCTGAACCTCAACAACTGGAGACAGAAACATAGCATTTACACACATCGTTAGTATAATCGTTGTAAATAGTTTTTTTTGGGGCACTTTACAAAGCCTACATTTAAAAGTCAAAGGTCTGAGTCAAAGGTCGGCGTACGCTTGCATGAACCTCCGAGGGCATGTCTTTTTTTTTGCTTTTTGTTAAAGCACCGTTTCAAACTTACCACAATCACCCAATGTGTCATGCTGGACTTCAACATGGAAAGAAGACAACCGCTGTACAACAGTCCCCTCGAGAATAAACCAACTTCTTCTTCATCCTCTTCTTCATGTACATCCACCACTGGTTCCACCGTGTCCAGAGAACCTGGGAGTTAAAATAAGTACAGTTTAAGGGAAAATCTAGTAATAGCAATAATAATAACAACAACAATGACAATAACAATACTATTAATAATAAACACTATTTGAAATCAAGTTTAAACCATGAAATCAACAATGCATATATCACCTTTATGCATCCATCACTGTATATGAAACTGAGTAGGCCGTTAAAAGCTAATGCAAAAAGCTAATACAATGTACCTGAATGTACAAAGAAATGTTTGACTTATTTGGGAGATAGACTTACATGATGATAAGGCGATATATATGGTAAGGGGTATTATTTTTATATGCAGGGGGGTAAAATTACAGGTGTCACCTTGGCCAAGTTAAACCACCTTGGCTTAAGCAAGAAGATACAATTCTATTTCAAGACGGCAATCGAGATGCTTTTGACTCTCAGTCAAGAAGCTCTCTCGTGTTTCCCCACCATGTAAACCGAACCGCACGGGCATGAGGTGTTGGAACACACCACTACCACCACCACCGATCAACAACAACCAAAAGCCATCTACGCTGCCAACCTGAGGAGGGCTCCATCTCCACACCCAGTCCCAGGTCGAGGGGCTTGTCGAGGACAGCCGGCGGGCTCTTCTGCATGTCTTCCTCCGAGCCGTAACCGGCCCGATTGTCCTCATTTTTGTTGAAGTGTCCGCTGTCAGCCTCCACCCCGAGGTCGGGACCCTCGCGTGCCTCGACCAAATCACCCTGCTCGGCTCCGCCCTCCGGGGGCAGCGGCTCCTCCTCCTTTTGCTCCGCGTCAGCGGTTACCACAACGCTGGTGTTGTGCTCTTCGGCCGGGATGTCATCTTGTTCGGCCATGACGGCGGGAGGGGGGGTCTCTTCGCTGGCCGCCGTGTCATCTGATGCATGGTCATCTTTGGAAACATGAAACAAAAACAAAAAAAGATATAGTGATAATGTTTTTATCAGGAGTGTCATACACATGTAATATGCTATAGTGTCCAATACATTTGCAAGCTATAAAATAATCTGCATGCTCATTGAGTTTATCAGCTGCATTTCAGTGTCCGGTTATTTTTCTCTAGCATTAGGTGAGGTTGGATTAGGTGATGAGGCGTATTAGTATTAGTTTCTTTCAATATCTAATGATCAGAAAAAAGGCTGCAACTCACAATAAAACAATGAATACAATAAAAACATACCTTGATCAAACACTGTTTTGCCATTAGCTGCCAGAGGTGTGCTATCGCTGGCCACAGAATATTTCTGCCGGAGTTTGAAGGCCAGCTCTTGGAACTCGTCCAGCAACTCTGACTCCTCGTCGAACGGGCCCGTGTGCTCCGTGCCGTCGTGTTTCGCCTCGCCGCTGTCCAGTATGCGCTCGATCTCATCCAGGATGGTGTTCTCCGAGGCCTCCAGGATGCCGTCCAGGGACTTCTCGATGTCCTCGGCGGTGGACACGTCGTTGAGGCGCGCCGCCTGCAGCTCCAGGTCCAGGTCGGCGTACAGGGCCTCCGCCTTGTGGAGGTCCCGGAGGCTGAAGAACTTGCGGAGCCGCTGCATATCCTTGTCGCTGAAGTGGGCTCGCAGGAGGGTGAGCCTCAGGACGTCGTCGCCGTATTCCGGGTCAGGTTCGACCATTTCTTTGTGGTACTCTGAGGTGGAAAGGGCGTTTTCGTCTTCGAGCAGTTCACCCTGGTCCAACTCCTCTTCCTCGCTATTGTATTCTCCGGGCGGCGGCTCCTCGTCTATATGTAGGTCATCTTTAATCTCATTTTCTTGAGTTACATTTTGTTCCCGCTCCGTCCCAGTATTTTCAGAACCCTGTTTGAATAGGCGTGAATCGTCCTTGTCAGATGCATCTGTGTAGTTCTCATTTTCCTTCACATCTGTTACGGACAATTCTTCATGGCGGCGGGTCAACGATTCGTCTTTTGAATGACTGGCTGCTTCGCCCGCATGCACCGACATGTCTCTTCCATGCCCTGCATTATCAATAATATCACCATCATCATCCTCACCGACGTCTTCTTCACTCAGCTCAGCATGTTCTTCTGACCTCTGCTGCTCAATGTGTTCTTCTCCTTGTGCTTCAACGTCCGACGGGGGAGACGATGGATCGGCGGGGAGATCTCCTGCTTTGGGACCTTCGGTGAATGAGATCTCCTGTGGATTCTCCTCTGTGGACACGTTCGCCGGGTCGGCTACGCTGTGTTTTTCAGCGTCCTTTTCATTTCCTCGATGATCAAACAACAGAGGCACAGGGTCACTGTCTATTTCTTCTGGGTCCGGCTCCAAAAATAAGAGGGACTCTTCGTCAGGTAGATCTCCGGCTTCTGGCTCTTCCGCGTGAGCCAGGTTTATGTCTCCGCCGTCGGTGCCCGGATGTTTTTCTGGGGTCCTCTTCTCCACTTGGTCCATGACCTCTTTGGAACTGGAGACATCTGCCGTCCTTTTACCACCACTGACAATTGCAAACACAGTGTTGCCCAGTGAAGACCACCCACTTTCAGCCACGGGTATGTCGTCGTCATCATCATCATCATCCTCCTCCTCATCTTCATCTTCATCCTTATTACTACTATTGTCAGCTTTGTGTGTTTGTTGGGGACCCTCATCGGGAGGGCCACTTTCCAGAACCTGCGGGCTTTCGTCGGTTGGAATATTCGGCTTATGGTCCTCATGTTTGATTGGCTCTTCTTCACTCTCCGCCTCCTCAACAGGGATGACTTCCTCCTCCTCCCCCTCATCCTGGACGGTCGCTTCGTCTGGTGTGGTTTGGGAGGTCATGCGTAACTCTGGGACACTCCTCTGATTCGCCAAGGTGGTAGCTCCACTGCCAGCCCCCGGGTCTTCTTGAGGGACCGGTTCTGGTACTTTGGCCCCGGTCCCCTTACCGTCGGCGGTGGCTTTGTCCAGTGCTGTCTTGGACGTAACACGCGTCTCTGGGGTGCTCTGTGTCCGCATGGACGTAGGGTCACCTACAGTAGGAGGATCCGTTTGAGGGACAGGCTCAGCCCTGAGATCACCTGTTGGTTCCCCTGCATCCGTGGGTTCACCATCATCCGTGGGTTCCCCTGCATCCGTGGGTCCACCATCATCCGTGGGTTCCCCTGCATCCGTGGGTTCCCCTGCATCCGTGGGTTCCCCTGCATCCGTGGGTCCACCATCATCCGTGGGTTCCCCTGCTTCCGTGGGTTCTCCATCATCCGTGTGGCCCCCATCGGTGTCACGTTGGTCCGATTCTACATTTTCCAGAGTGGAGTCTCCAGTGGTTTGTGGTTCAGATGAGTGGCCAGCGTGGGTCTCTGCCTCGTCAGCCTGGGTCTCGGCCTCGTCAGCCTGGGTCTCTGACTCGTCAGCCTGGGTCTCTGACTCGTCAGACGTGGCTCCCGGCTCCCGCTCTGCAGCTTCAGGTACGGCCGGCTCCGTTGTCCCTGCCGGTGGACGTGAGGAAGCACTTGGCTCCTCCGGGACAACATCCGTGTTACGAGTGGCTACGTCTTGACCACCGCTATCATGATCATCGCTATCATGATCATCGCTATCATGATCATCGCTATCATGATCATCGCTGCCGTCACCATCCTCGTCCACCGTCACCATTTCAGTTGGCCCATCGGTGGTGTCTAATGGTATTTCTGCACTGTCCGCAGTTTCAGTCTGATCAACCGTGTCCAACTTGTTGTTGTCACTATCCTGATTAATGGTGCCATAGCCTAGCAAAGAATCTACATCGAAATCATCATGAACATTCAATCCTGTGTCGAAGCAGACAAAATCTGTTTCCTGAAAGAAGAAGCAGCAAAATTACTCATTACCTTTTTTTAAAACGCTATTCATATTTCGCTCACGCTTACAAATCTAAAAATATTTGTATTTGAGCTAAATTACAGAATGACAATGTTGTATTTCATACCTCTGTTGGAAGAACTATTTCATCTTCAGTATATACATAGTTAACTTCAAGAAGGTTCTTTGGGAAGTAGCCAAAGTGACGGCCAACCTATTGGCAAATAAGGAGATAGGAGTTAGGAGGAGCATACATGCCTACTACATGGTCATGGATTAAATATTAACAAGATTTTTCTTACAGTTCCCGCCCACAAGTCTGATCTTCTGCCACCTAATTTATAGTACACATAAACAATTTCTGATTTCTTGGCGGACAGAAATCGACAATCAGGTCCTGAGAAGTCATCCATCATTTTCCCCCGAAGAAGGAGCACTGAAAAAAACATGACAGCAACACTGAGAATGACAAAAACGAAACATCTGCAAGGTAAGCCTCATGAGTACAACTTCCAAACATTGGACGTGTATTATTAAGACGCCATATTAGCCAAGTGCCACTCAATAATGTCCATTGTAATCATCATTTAATTGATGGTCTTCAGACGTTGTTGGTGACAGTAATATTGGTGTTCGTGTCAGGCGTGTCATTGTATAGATGTCGTGGCCTTTGAGCCAAGGTGTTTTATGTACGGTCGGGAATACAACCGCAAAGACATGACACACACACATCATTAAATCCTGTCCCAGTGCTTTAGTGTTGATATCACGTCTTAATGATTTTGTGGGGGTTGAGCGAGACCCCCCCCCTCACACACACACACACTAAATATATATATCTTTATGATACGTCCAGTTTGTGCTGCTCGTAATGGTTGTTTTTTCCTCAGGTCTGTATCGCATTCGTTCTTCCTGATCAAGAGAACCAGGGGGGGAGGGGGGGCTGGGGAGAGAAACATGAGACGTGTCCGCTAACGCCTAATGCCGGCTGGGTATAGCGTATTAGCCGCTAGCCTCGGCTAACCCGACCACCACCACCACCGCCGCCGCCACCACCACCGTGTAGCAAGGCAGGGCAACACAAGGGCCGAGGTCTGCACCGTGGACCCGAGTCGTGTTCCCCCGCTCCCCGGGTCAAGGTGCAGCACACAGACCGCGGCGAGTTGTATCGACCCGCAACAGGTCAAAGATGAGACTCGCTTTCCAGCTAGCGGGAAATCAAGTGGAGCGGATGGAGGCGCCGCCAAATAAAGTCACAGTGAGGCGGCGACAAGCAAGCAAGCAAAACAAACAAACAAACAGTAACTTACTGCTGCACTCCTTGTCTGGGCATATCTTGAGGTCGGAGAATCTTCTCTCTAAGGCGGTATTTGAATGAGCAACATACAACAGGAGTAATAACAGGCGCGTTGGGAAGATGAGCCTCGCAGCTGCCATGGTGGCAGTTCGTGAAGCGGATGCCGCCTGCAGGGCTCTGGTCTCTCTGGTCTCTCTCTCTCGCTGGTCTCCTGAAGAACCAGAGGCCGACACGTCAGCAGATCCGGCTGCTGCTGCTGCTGCGGAGTCTTCCTCCTCCACTCCTCTCCTTCACCATGATCGGACCGTCATAGGACTCACACTAGTCTCTGTATGGAGGAAACACACAGGGTTATTCACGCAGAACTGAGCACACATAAACTAAACTAAAATAAGACCTGAGTCTGAATCTGCTGAGTCATAATAAAAAAATTAAATAAAATAAAAACAATTTTTTCATGTTTTTTTTCTGCAAGCATCTAACATAACCAATGTACCAGACCAACAAACTCTACATTCTATTAAATGAATACATGCAATATAAATTATAAGATAGGTGGGATAGTTAAAGGAGGTTCTACCGCTGTCGGGAAGAGGCTGCATTATGTAAATCCTATATAAATACACCACAATACGACTACACTATTAATTAACTTACTACTACTACTGTTGTTATGATTATGATTTTTCCCAATTATATTATTATTATTATTATTATTATCAATCTAATGTATCTGCGACATCAGCATCATACGTCATAGTAGTAGTAGTTGTGTGTAGTATATATAAGAGAAGTCCCCAAGAGAGTAAAATGTGCAGTATACATTTAATTGGATCCCAGTTGAAATAACCTCTCCTGTAATTCTTCCTTATGTTATGGATAACGTGAATAAAGTCGGTCTTTGTCTTCATTAATGAAATTAGATTAGTGTAAATGAAATCACATATTCATGTCACAGCTGTGTTAAGCGTTTTAAGATCGGCGCTTGGGCATAAAATAAAAGCTATGGCCCTCTAACACCGTAGAGGGCAGTGCAGGGAGTCAACACACCACCAAAGAAGAAACATTTATACCCTCCCGCCTATGGCCCCGCCCCTTGCTTCCACACTTCCGGGTTGCAGCCCACCAACAGCAGCCCACGCTGGATGATGCGCTTCTGCACTGTGTACATGGCGACATCATAAACTGGGATAGTTAAGTAAAGTAAATATCATTTCTCATTTATGCGACACATTTAATCACAAATTGACGCCAACTGTGTTCCAATTATACGATCTACCATTTAAAAAAAGTTTACTGTTGTGTACATTCTTTGTAAATTGTTGTGATAAAGTCAAACCACAAGCTCAATGTGTTGGTTATTTGACTTATGTGTTTACGAAAGTTGTGGTCGCATTTTAAAGTGAAGGCCAATGTAAACATTTTGTCTCGTCCTGTGATTGTCATCTCGTAGGGTTCTGATTTAAAAGAAGACCATGGCCGACCTAGAAACGCAGTCAACACCAAATGAGGACTTGGATGGAGGTGGGACCGGCTGTAAGAAGAATACATCAAAGCTGCCTTTACCAGAGTCCACATTTTTTGGTAAGTTGTATTTTTCCTTGCACTATGTGCATATGAGGTGTTTGACACTTGTTGGTTATTTCCACATCACTGTGTGTTTTGTCTCCTGATAGACCTACGCATTGAGAGCGGGTTTCACCAGAGCACAAGGACCTGTTTGCAGAAAGTACAAGACGCCATGCTGCACCGTGAATGGCACAAGGCAGCCCAGTACATGTGCTATTACTTCCAGGCAATGGAGGACACACAGTTTTATATTGGCCAGCAGCACATGGAGGTAATGTTTTCATCCTGAGGGACTCTTTAAAGGGCTCCTATTATAACTGGCCAGGTGTGAGTGTGCTCAGCCATCAGCCTACTCTGTGGACTGTAGCAACTGGTTGGCTGATCTATCCACCATAAATTTGGGTAGACACTCCCACTTGTGATGTAATAAGTCTGCGATTTTTAAACTGCTTGCAATGGCTAATCACACCCACACCTCGTGGTATAATAGGAGCTCTTTAAGTGACTCTTAAAAGGGGCTTATTTTAATGAGTTCCACTCCTTCAGACATCTTGGCGAATGGGTACGGACATTCTCCACAATCTTCCGACCACGAGGATGGAGCACTACAACGACTTCTACGAACAAATGAAACTCGTGGGAGTGAATAATTACCTCTTGGTAAGTAATTGCGAGAAAGCGTTGCTTTCTCACGGCAGCCATGGCTATTGTTTAAACTATATTTGAAACATCATGTTTCTAAATG
Source organism: Coryphaenoides rupestris (assembly GCA_002895965.2). Taxonomy (NCBI): domain Eukaryota; kingdom Metazoa; phylum Chordata; class Actinopteri; order Gadiformes; family Macrouridae; genus Coryphaenoides; species Coryphaenoides rupestris. The sequence continues at coordinate 31,446 of PIJE02000744.1, forward strand.
CTCTGACACACCAATCCAACATCAAAAGAACTAGCGCTCCATAACTCCAGACTAGCAAGTGGCAGTAGTCTGTTTTCATCATTCAAAAAGAGAAACCGGAATACCTCGGACTGCGGATATACAAACCATTGTTGTGATTAATACAGTAAACAAAGCAGCGTGTTTGCCTACCACACCACTCTCTCTCAACTATGGTTTCATAATAAAGCTACTTCTAATCAAGAATGTTTCTCTTCTCACGCATTGATTAGCTTAAGCTGAACAGCCAATCAGATTTCTCCCACTGTCGCTGATTCTACATGTTCGGTTGGCCAGAAAAGTCTCCAACTAGGGCCAAATAGTGCAGACAGTGCGGAACATAGTAGTGTAGAGTAGTGGTCTGCCAACCGGATGGTTGCTGTTTCGATCCCCGGGCTCCGCCTAGCTATGTTTCAAGGTGTCCCTGAAGAAGACGCCTAACCCTAACTGCTCCTGACGTGTTGGTTATTACCTTGCATGGTTGACACCACCGGTGTATGGTGTATTCATTCATCCATTCACCCACTCACGGTGTATGAGTGGGTGAATGGGCGCAACTGTAAAGCGCTATATAAATGCAATCCATTTACCATTTTACATAACGCAAATTTTAGGGCCACATACATTCACTGACCGCCCGGTGTGTCAGGGCCTTAAAGAATAACAAATAAACACACCCACCCACCGCTCAATGAACCCTGGAACAGCAATAGCTCAGATTTACATCGGCCGCAAGTGCCGCAGGAAGTATGAATTTGAATGTGAAGTTCGGTGCGTGTGTCTGTCTGTAGGTCAGCCTGGAGCACAGCTTTCACCTGCTGGTCAATGGGCAGATTGATGAGGCCAAGCACCAACTGTCCATGGTGGAGACCTGGCGGCATGGGAAGGTAACGGAGCGCCAGGGGCAGAGGGTCAAGCTGGTGCAGGCCTACCGGAGTCTCCTGGACTACTTCGTCTGGTGCGACAAAAGAAAGTCCTTCTCCACAAGGGCGGGTGAGGAGAAGCAGAACTCTTAGAAGACGATGCAGAATGTCTTTTAGACAGCACCTTACTGCCACAGTATGGCACATTACTGAATAAGGTTTGGTTTAGGGTTATTATACATAATGGCGTTAAAGTTATGCCCACGCCTTTCCATAAGTTTTCGTGACGACTATGCCAATGTGACATGTTGCATTGATTAATGATGAAATATGCTGTAGAAATGTGAGACAATGTTATTTCATGGTGACTATGTGGGAGTTGGTATCTGACCCCAGGCCACTGATGTGCTGATAAAGCACCAATACCTTATGGCGATGTCGTAGTCAAATAATCCAACACGCAATATCAGTAGAAATTGGACCTGAAAGTAATGATCAAGCCAACCGTTGTGCTCTCTCTTCTTATATCACTGACTGTGCAGTAAGATTCAAACTTCGAACTAGAAGCACCGTAATTGCTAGGTTAACCCCTTGCTGGTAACCCCCAAGATGGCAAGGATAAGATGTGATTAATGTCCAGAATATTTGGTTTGGACAGTTTGGAGTCCCAGCTAAGACGGTTCTCTATGGGGTTTCCAAACCATCTGCCAACAGCCACTGTAGTGTTTGGAAATCAGATGCTTGAAGCGGTGTGCACCAACTCTGCACAAGATGATTTGATCGAGTCTCACATGTTTGAATGGGATGGTCCGTCCATCTACAGCCGCAAGCACTGATGAAATGGCCGCACTGGACATGAAGGCAGTCTACAAAAAGTCCACCGTGAACCTGAAGGAGATTCTGAAGAATCCCGGCGTCTGGGATCCCTTCATACTTTGCTACGTGGAGGTGAGCTCCCTCCCTGTCCCTGCGCTCGGGGAGCATGTGCTACCAATGGGGAACTGACTTTCTATTAGGCTTTTCACACTTGAATAAGTTAACCCTGGGTTAACGTTAACCCTGGGTTATAATAACCCTGGGTTAATTTTCTGACGTTTCACACTAGTTTTCTTTAACCCTGGGTTAACAATTGACCCCGGGTTAACGTTTCACACTGTAAGCTTGTAGACCCCGGGTTAATGTTCTCATTTGCATATTTACTGGGTTATCGAAAATGATTGGCCCGGCCCAGCACGTGACCTTTGTTTAGCTGTCAAAATGACGTCATCTCGCTGCTGTGATGGCGATGGTAATTAAACACACACACAAAAGAGCGAGAGAGCGACGAGAGAGAATAACAATTAAACTGGAGAAGAGAAGAGTATATCAGGAGGTTTTCGATTTTATTTAAAGTACAGAGAAATTAATTAATAAAAATTGTAATTTCAAGATCGCCTTCACAGATGCGCGTGTGATTAATATGTAAATGAGGTGAGGTTGCGGTCTGTGATTGGATGGATAGTCGTTGATATCGCTCTTACCTTCTAACCCCACAATCATTTCACACTATTGTTCTTGGCACCGCAATTGCAGGGTTAGCACCGCAATTGCGGGGTAACCCTGCTTCGTAGCCGGGTTTGTTAACCCAGGGTTAAAAGCGGCGCTAACCCACTTTCAAAAATGCAAGTGTGAAACGCTGCTTAACCCAGGGTTAATTGTAGTGTGAAAAGCATATATGTGACTGTTGTGTTGGAGTTGATCAAATTCTAATTAAAACTCTGCAGGATAAATGCTGAAGGGTATTCTAACAACTAGCTCAATATTCAATTGAATGATTCTGCTACAATAGCATTCTCACTGCATTTTGTTTCAGAACTATTTTACAAATAGTTGTAAAATGAAGTGTTCATTTTACTTCTATAGACTTTCTTTTAGATGGATATAAGAAAAAACGATCTTGTGTTTGAAACTTTAACTGCTGCATTGTAATGACAGTATCAGTCCTTTGCCTATATAACCCTTCTCCTCTAAAATGTATCTGTTCTGGCTCCCTTTGTGGCAGATGCTGGAGCACTACCAGCACCATGAGGCGATCTCCAAGGTGTTGAAGAACTACGCGTATGACGAGTCTTTCCCGCCCAACCCCAATGCCCACGTCTACCTGTACCGCCACCTGAAGAAGATTGCTGCTCCGCAAAAGAAGTTGAAGCGTGTGTTGAAGGTAGAATAATGTTTCTTGTCGAGTTTGTATTCATCTGTACATTTCTGCGCCGGTAGGTATGTGTGTGTTTTAAAGATTGTGAAAGTGTCTGTGGTTTTGACGCCAACGTCACCACACATGCAATCTGTCAACGTAAATGAACAGGGATTGAAACCCGGAAAATCTGCTCCGGCAGTTTCCCACCTCAAGACCTAGTAACATATCTGGGACATTGCCTTGCGGCTGTGTTGTGACTGAAAGTCATAGCATTGTGGGGAGAGGCTTGTAGAGTGGGTGCTTTCGTGCAGAGTAAGCGTACCAATCACGACACTCCACTGACGACAGTGTTTATCTTAAGACGACCAACGATCAATACAATACAATACAACTTCTTTCTTTATTTGCAAACCATCACCTTTTTCAAGAAACTGGACACATTTAGAAATAAGTGAGCTCCTCCTCTCAGTTCATCTGTTGAGTTTTATGTTGGCTGCATCTGTACGTGTTGCATTACCGCCATCTGCTGGACTTTCCCTTTTCCCAACAATTCCAGCACTGCGATGCCAGGTGTGAACTAGGTGCCCGAAAGTTTATCCCAGTAATTTACCGGCTAATATGTGTGAAGGGGGTGGATTATGTAATCAATACAGCCCCAACATCACCGGAGAACAGGATCTTGAGCCTCTTTCCCTTCTGTCGCTCAGATTTTCCTTTTTGTTAAATGCCGTTATATTTGACTTCCTTTGATTTCCGTTTACTATATAAATGTCATTCCTTTTGTGAACGGTAACATCGCAGAAAAAGACTATCAGCCAAATGTAATAACAGTAACTTCTTCTCCGGAAACATGTGGCAACGACTTGGCCACGGTCATATTATACAATGCACCAACCAAGCTGAACTTGCAACTGGCCACCATGCGTTTGCATGACCCAATCAAAATCAAAGCCCCTATTACCATCGTGCTTAATTTTCAAATGCATCAATCTCATGGTGACTATTAATAAGCACCAAGTGTGTGTGTGAGCCATGCATAAAATACACAATTGACTCACTAGTGGTAAATGGATTGCATTTATATAGCGTTTTCCAAAGTGTTTTACAGTTGCCTGACATTCACCCATTCATACACTGACAGCGGTGCCAACCATACAAGGTAACAACCAACACGTCAGGAGCAGTTAGGGTTCGGCGTCTTGCTCATGGACACCTCAAACCGGGGATCGACTCCACTCTTACCTCCTGAGCTACTGCCGGCCTCTCGCTCTCTTGCATATGTGACGGTCTGAGCAGAACGATCACAGGCATGTGATAGTACATGTGAATTGCCATCTACATGCCAATTACATGCATGCTTCTATTTTCCAACCTAGGTTCTGCAGTCCCTTGTCCCCAGCCACGAGCTGATGCTGGAGTACTTTGCCCTTCTCCTCGTGTCAGGTAAGGTTAACAAACATAACATGGCTGTGAACATAACATAACACTCCAGGAGTCTGCATTCACTCACGTCAATGTTGTGGTCATTTGAATGATTCAATATTATTGAATGCAATTTAATATTATATTGTGTTCTTCAGTAAGAAGCGCATTTCTATTCCTTTAAACTGTCATTTTGATGGCAGTTCAAAAATGCAGTTTTAGTTAAGATTTCGTTTTCCATAAAAGTGAAGAAAGCGGATAAGTTTGGTACGATTTTTAAAAGCTTCTCATGCCTCATTGTCCGATGTTGTGTAAGGTGTTAGTCATTTAAAATGCATTTAAAGTAACTTTATACGTTGTTATCGTTGCCAGATAAAGAGGATGATGTTCGAAGGGCTTTGGACGTTTCTTTACAAATGCTCGACTACGCCTGCTGGAAGAAAAAAGTGGTCGCATGGAACACTTTGAAGGCTGCCATCAGCAAGCTAAAAGAACTGTATGTATGGGAAATGTGGTCGTATTAACTGTGCTTAACTGAGCTCTATTATACCACCAGGTGTGAACGTGATTAGCCATTACAAGCAGTTGATCACACAGTGATCATGTGACTAAAATTGTCATTGTGACATCGTGACCTCACAAGTGTGGGAGTGTCCACCCTGATTACTAGATCAGCCTACCCAGTGGATTCTGGTAAACGGATCTATTCAGCATACATCTAGGTGGGCACTTGCACTTGTGAAAAGGGTCTGTCATCAATAACCTCATTGATACAACACATTTATCCTCCGCTTATTGAAACTGAATTGAAGATGCAACAACATGTTGGCATATTTTTAAGGCGAGGTCAGGTAGTTTGGTTGTCTATTGAATTAAGACGGACACCCTGTGTACACGGGTTGTTCATTGTTAGTTAATACTCTATCGACATGTATAGTTATTACGAGCGCTTGCTACGACGCCCTGTGATCTGCGCAGGGACGGCTGGAGTGACATCCTCGGCGAGAAGATGGCGTCGAGGCGGGACTGGTGGCCCGCCTTCCACTTCACATACTTCCACGCCAAGGATGACCTGGCGACGGACCCCGCGCTGCTGAGGGCCAAGGCCTGGCTGTGTAGGCGCCTCTTTCCCAGGTAAGGGGGGGGGGGGGGGGGGGGGGGGGGGTGTGTGTGTGTGTGTGTGGTGTGTGTGTGTGTGTGTCACCCACCCCATGGTTCCAAAACAACCAAACCCAGAGTGGCACAATAATGCACATTATTTGGGGGCCCTAGTATAGGGGCCTGTCCTCGCACAGCCAAACCATATTCACTTCACTCATTAGGTCTGGAAGTTCGTAGGTCGGCAGTGTTTGTAAAGGGACGTCGTCTGTCACGTTAGCCAGCAGCCAGAGGGAACACCAAATTAGCGAACATCAACCGCTAGCCATTCTCATTGATGTAAAAGCTTACATTCTCGTAAAGCTGCTTCCAAAGCAACCTACGTTTTGGGAGAAGTCTAAGCAAACGGCACTGCTCGCTGCCTCTGTCATGCTGGTCCTGTCCCTACATGATGACAATGATGATTTGAATCCATTGCAAGTCTATTTGAAGAAGAAGAAGAAGAAGAAGAAGATCTTTATTAGTCCACACACATAGTGGTCACACAACGCACACAGCGGGAAGTGGGCGGCCGCCAAACACACAACACACCACATGCAGGGAGGGTGGCACGTGGAAATTTGTCCTCTGCATTTGACCCATCCTGCTGCCCCTCCAGGGGCAGCCAGGAGCAGTGGGCAGCCATTTGACGGCGCCCGGAGACCAACACCTCCAGGTTTTACGTCCACAGCTTTGGATGATGTCGTCTCTGGAATAGGGATATAGGAATGACTCTGTACTGTTATTGGGAATGGGACTTTAAAAAACAATATTTCTGGAATGTATGTACAATGACGTCAACAATGATAATTACATGCTTAAAGGTTTGTGTATTTCAGCATTTTTGTTTACATGGTCCAACTCAATATTGTATGATGTCTTTTTTTTTCAACAGACAGTGGCTACCTCATTGAACGGGAGACTTTTAAGAGGAACACTAAAAAGTTGAAGCCTAGCCCTAAGAAAACACCAACCAAACCTAAAAGACAATCCCTTAGCTTAAGGGGAAGAAGAAGTTTTGCCAAGTCGTAATTAGGGCTGGGTATCGAACATCAATATCTTTCACCGCACCGGCTGAAATACTTCGATACCATCTAGTATCAAAAAATGCCTCGACATTTGGTTCCAAATTTCGATACCTCAAAAAATACAAAGTGAATCTCACCTGCGTCAGTAAGCCATTAATCAGACAGCATGCCTGTACCAAGGGAGACACACATTCACTTTCACAAAAAGTGTTTTACAGTTGCCTGACATTCACCCATTCATACACTGACAGCGGTGCCAACCATACAAGGTAACAACCAATACGTCAGGAGCAGTTAGGGTTCGGCGTCTTGCTCATGGACACCTCAAACCGGGGATCGACTCCACTCTTACCTCCTGAGCTACTGCCGGCCTCTCGCTCTCTTGCATATGTGACGGTCTGAGCAGAACGATCACAGGCATGTGATAGTACATGTGAATTGCCATCTACATGCCAATTACATGCATGCTTCTATTTTCCAACCTAGGTTCTGCAGTCCCTTGTCCCCAGCCACGAGCTGATGCTGGAGTACTTTGCCCTTCTCCTCGTGTCAGGTAAGGTTAACAAACATAACATGGCTGTGAACATAACATAACACTCCAGGAGTCTGCATTCACTCACGTCAATGTTGTGGTCATTTGAATGATTCAATATTATTGAATGCAATTTAATATTATATTGTGTTCTTCAGTAAGAAGCGCATTTCTATTCCTTTAAACTGTCATTTTGATGGCAGTTCAAAAATGCAGTTTTAGTTAAGATTTCGTTTTCCATAAAAGTGAAGAAAGCGGATAAGTTTGGTACGATTTTTAAAAGCTTCTCATGCCTCATTGTCCGATGTTGTGTAAGGTTTAGTCATTTAAAATGCATTTAAAGTAACTTATACGTTGTTATCGTTGCCAGATTAAAGAGGATGATGTTCGAAGGGCTTTGGACGTTTCTTTACAAATGCTCGACTACGCCTGCTGGAAGGAAAAAGTGGTCGCATGGAACACTTTGAAGGCTGCCATCAGCAAGCTAAAAGAACTGTATGTATGGGAAATGTGGTCGTATTAACTGTGCTTAACTGAGCTCTATTATACCACCAGGTGTGAACGTGATTAGCCATTACAAGCAGTTGATCACACAGTGATCATGTGACTAAAATTGTCATTGTGACATCGTGACCTCACAAGTGTGGGAGTGTCCACCCTGATTACTAGATCAGCCTACCCAGTGGATTCTGGTAAACGGATCTATTCAGCATACATCTAGGTGGGCACTTGCACTTGTGAAAAGGGTCTGTCATCAATAACCTCATTGATACAACACATTTATCCTCCGCTTATTGAAACTGAATTGAAGATGCAACAACATGTTGGCATATTTTTAAGGCGAGGTCAGGTAGTTTGGTTGTCTATTGAATTAAGACGGACACCCTGTGTACACGGGTTGTTCATTGTTAGTTAATACTCTATCGACATGTATAGTTATTACGAGCGCTTGCTACGACGCCCTGTGATCTGCGCAGGGACGGCTGGAGTGACATCCTCGGCGAGAAGATGGCGTCGAGGCGGGACTGGTGGCCCGCCTTCCACTTCACATACTTCCACGCCAAGGATGACCTGGCGACGGACCCCGCGCTGCTGAGGGCCAAGGCCTGGCTGTGTAGGCGCCTCTTCCCAGGTAGGGGTGTGTGTGTGTGTGTGTGTGTGTGTGTGTGTGTGTGTGTGTGTGTGTGTGTGTGTGTGTGTGTGTGTGTGTGTGTGTGTGTGTGTGTGTGTGTGTGTGTCCACCCACCCATGGTCCAAAACAACCAAACCCAGAGTGGCACAATAATGCATAATATTTTGGGGGCCCCTAGTATAGGGGCCTGTCCTCGCACAGCCAAACCATATTCACTTCACTCATTAGGTCTGGAAGTTCGTAGGTCGGCAGTGTTTGTAAAGGGACGTCGTCTGTCAACGTTAGCCAGCAGCATTAGCCAGCAGCCAGAGGGAACACCATTAGCGAACATCACCGCTAGCATTCTCATTGATGTAAAAGCTTACATTCTCGTAAAGCTGCTTCCAAAGCAACCTACGTTTTGGGAGAAGTCTAAGCAAACGGCACTGCTCGCTGCCTCTGTCATGCTGGTCCTGTCCCTACATGATGACAATGATGATTTGAATCCATTGCAAGTCTATTTGAAGAAGAAGAAGAAGAAGAAGAAGATCTTTATTAGTCCACACACATAGTGGTCACACAACGCACACAGCGGGAAGTGGCGGCCGCCAAACACACACACACATGCAGGGAGGGTGGCCCGTGGAAATTTGTCCTCTGCATTTGACCCATCCTGCTGCCCCTCCAGGGGCAGCCAGGAGCAGTGGGCAGCCATTTGACGGCGCCCGGAGACCAACACCTCCAGGTTTTACGTCCACAGCTTTGGATGATGTCGTCTCTGGAATAGGGATATAGGAATGACTCTGTACTGTTATTGGGAATGGGACTTTAAAAAACAATATTTCTGGAATGTATGTACAATGACGTCAACAATGATAATTACATGCTTAAAGGTTTGTGTATTTCAGCATTTTTGTTTACATGGTCCAACTCAATATTGTATGATGTCTTTTTTTTTCAACAGACAGTGGCTACCTCATTGAACGGGAGACTTTTAAGAGGAACACTAAAAAGTTGAAGCCTAGCCCTAAGAAAACACCAACCAAACCTAAAAGACAATCCCTTAGCTTAAGGGGAAGAAGAAGTTTTGCCAAGTCGTAATTAGGGCTGGGTATCGAACATCAATATCTTTCACCGCACCGGCTGAAATACTTCGATACCATCTAGTATCAAAAAATGCCTCGACATTTGGTTCCAAATTTCGATACCTCAAAAAATACAAAGTGAATCTCACCTGCGTCAGTAAGCCATTAATCAGACAGCATGCCTGTACCAAGGGAGACACACATTCACTCTCACAACTCGGTGATCATGTTGATAATTTTTACTGAGAAAGATATTGGATATTCGAAAGATATTCACCCTCTGGATCACATTGGTCTGGCATGGGGAACTAAAGACGTGATCACTGGTGAGTCTCGGTGTGTCTAGCGGTGTCTACCTGCCCAGGTGACGGGGCTTCCGAGCGAAGCCGTCGGACAGCAGTAAAGTTGTGGTGAATAGGTTTACTTCTTATGCTGTAAAATAATTGATATGTTCACTTATTTTGGATGACATTGTGGTAAATAGGGTTATATTTTGTATGTCATGAAACTGCATTGAGTGTGCCAAGGAGCTGAAAAATAAAACTAAGGATTTGTAGCCTACTGTAGCCTGTAATGTAATTTATTTATAATGGATTTAAAAAAAGAAAATGCTATCGAACAAGTATCGTTCAGGAACCGGTATCGAAGTCAACATTTTGAACTCTATCCAGCCCTAGTGAGGAATGATCCCAGAGAACGGGGCCTCCGATGCGCCGTTGTGACGAGATGCGGTCAGAGCAGCCGCCAGATGGCGCTCATGTAGCGGACGTTGCGCACCAACACGGTCATGAGTCGCTGAGGGCTGGGGGTCTCTGGCTCCGTGAATAATTGAAGGACGGCGCCGTTGTGGACCCTCGGCCGTGGACAGCACAAGCAGACCACGTGGTAACATGAAATGGTCCTTTTTAAGTGTTTTCTCAGAAATGTGCGTCACCAAACCCCAACATCACGGAGAAGGTTTTCTTTGAAGAAATGCTGAAGTCATATTATTATATAGTTCTATGTATTGCCCAGTGCATTTTCCAGGTTTCACAGTTGGATGAGATCTCTCATCTGAGTATGGATGTATGTTAACATGTACCTTTTTTTTATTTATTTTTTTGTTTTTTTACAAACTCCATTTGTTACTCCACTAAGTTCAAAATGAACTTCACGTTGTAGGTTACATTTTCTCATTGTTATTATTTAGAGATAAGAACTAACCCTCTGAGTGACATGACTCCCATGAATACATGTATGTAAAAAAAATCACCTAAGCTCTATCTCCAAGTTTAATTTCTTTTCTTTTTTTGACCTCACAATAATCCTTTCTAGTACAGACTTCAAAATGGCCGTCACCTCGTACCCAATCTCATGCAGGCCTTTTGCTGGTACAGATGTACCAGTTTAAATGAGGCTACACATGCCACAAAAGCACAACAATGTAATACTTCTAAGTGCTTTCCACGCTTCTCCCACACTCTGGGGCAGAGGCGTGTCTGTGTGCTCTGCAGCCGTTACATAAACCCCCCCCCCCCCCCCCCCTGTGACGGTTGGAACAGATGCACAAGGTGGGCATAGATCACACACTACAGGAGGAAATGGAGGATGGGGGGGGTGTGTGCGTGGGGGGAGGTCACGTCAGAAACTAGTGGTCGTGGGGGTACTGGGAACGTTATGTCATTTTGTGGGGCGGGGTGTGGGGGGGGGGGAGCTTTTCACTTGATTTGGGTGGCCCCGCCCCCCCCCGTCAACATCAGTTTTCCCACCATTTTATAAACGTGTGTTGCTGTCTGGCTGTCGTCTTCATGTGTTCAGTAGAGTAGTGTATACTCAATGAATACATTGATGTGGTGTATTTCACACATTTTGTAGGAATACATTCACCTTGGACCTGAGGGCGGGCGGTTAATAAATCTATACTATGTGGTGTGTGTATGTACTGTATAGTAACAGCGCACATTGCGGTGAGGGCGTCTGCGTGCCAGCTCGCTGCCTGGCGAGGAGCCTCCGCGTCTCCATAATTCATAAAGTCACGTCCAAATGTGAAGATGAAATGGGAAGTGTAGATCTACGATGCTGCAGCTGCAGCAGTGCCGCGAAGACTACTTGTTTTCCTGCGGCTTGCAGAGTCCCCCTCCTCTTCCTCCTCTTCCTCCTAGTCTCCTATCAACCTTAGTTGTATTTGTTGCAATAATAATAACACACTAGTACAACGTTAGTGAGTCATAGTATGCTGCTGCTTGTGGCGATGGGTGGAATATCCCTTTGCGACATCATTTAAATGGTAAATGGGTTGCTTTTATCCAAAGCGCTTTACAGTATTGCCTCACATTCACCCATTCATACACCGACGGCGGTGCCAACCATTGTTGTCTACGTAGAACGTGGTTCTATGGACACATTTTCCAATGCATAAATACAATAAAATAACAATACACAATACAAACATAAAACGTCTCAAAATTGCAGTGCACTCTGACGTTCATCCCAATATGTGGTGAAAAACATGAGTATTTTTGCCCGTGTTCCATTGACGTGTATTTCCATGTGTTGTAGTTCGGAGAGTGTTCACCTTTTGAGGAGCCAATCATTGAGTCATATTTCAGAATGCTGCAATATGATTGGCTTTCAACAAGAGCAACCCGGGAGCCTCCCCTTCCCTCGATGCCCGTGCTAGAACGGAGCTACCGCCTCCCAGCCGGGTTCATCTCCACATTTACATTACCGGTATTTACATTTGGGGCCTTTAGCAGATGCTTTTGTCGAAAGCGTCTTAGAATAAGTCCATTCCTCCAAGCAAGGAGAGTGAAACAATAATATATCTCTATCAGGCCTTTTAAGTTTAGGCATAAGTGAGATGGTCTTTAGGTATTAGGTTACATGTGAAGTTTGGGGTGACTTGGTGTGTATCATGCTGGAGTTGGTGAAGTTATGGTTTGGTGTGGTGTTCAGGTCACGGTAGGGTCATTGCTCACTAACAATTACTACGACGACTTCTGCCCTATTATATAGTTTTGTGACCGGTAGGTTGACAAGACCCTAGAATTGGGGCTAAACAATGAATCAAAAACTTTTCAAAATCGCAATATGCATGTGAATGTATAACACCGTTATAAATGCAGTACTGTCATGATGCACAGATGCCCTGGCCTGCACATGTTTTTATCAAAAACATGAAAGAAAACATGTTTGTGATGTGACATTTATTTAGGTCTGTACCAAACAAAAATGTTTTCTTTCACATGAAAGAAAACATGTTTGTTTGGTACAGACCTAAATAAATGTCACATCACAGCCATTTTTTCAGTGAAAAATAACATTACGATGCATAAATGATAATTGATAATAGTGAATCATATCGCAATATCAAAATTTGCCTAGAACCCTGTAAATCAACACATACTCATCGCCATGTGGATGTGAGATGTTCCAAATAGATCCGCACTAATACGTGTGGATGGGGTCGCAGGGTTTTCCCGCCTCAACTAACCAGGGGGGTTCTGCTCTGCAATCCGTCTTTTTTTTTTTTTTTGCAGGCGGCCTGCAGGGTCTGCCTTTTGTTTGGTCCTGGGCCGTCGTCAGGCAGACGTCTAAACTGTTTACAGGATGTCTCTTCCTGCCGGGAAGCACTGTGGGGACATCCACAGGGGCCGATGGCGTCACCTATAGGACAGATTACACAGAGTGAGAGGCCGAGAGAGAGAGACACGTGTGCTTGTGTGTGCAACCGATCACGACGAGAGCTGTTTTCACTTCGCTGAGCCTTCCCCTTGATGTCCATTCCAACGAGACGAGGTGTCCTCGTCGCTACCAAAATACTCCCGTACAAAGAAACAAAAACACAGAGAAAGATGTCCGATGGTTCAGTGCAGGGCTCGAAATTAAGGATGTCCCTTTGTCCCGGAGACAATAAAAATAGCACCTGAGCCACAAAGAATCGGTGTCGGGGACAATTCTGGGATGGAAGAGAAATATCCATTACAAGTGAAATTATTAGATTTACGCATCATGGAATATAGGTCACTTGAATTGTTAGGTATTCAAATTAGAAAAATGTGAGATGGCCCCGACACAACACCGGCACACAAAGTCACTCATAGAGAGAGACCCACACAAAGATGCAAGGCGGACCAATTAAGTTATTAGACAACAAAAAAAGAACTTCAATTTGGGACAATGGTTGTTCAGTCTGGAAAAGTTGAAAGTGGAGTTCGTGAGGAAGATGTGAGGCATCCTGAGGGGAAAAAAGGGACAACTGCGGCTAAATTGGCAAACTATAGAGGTTGAAGCTAACTTGAAGCTTTGTAGGGCCTGGTTTTGATCTTTGTTAGACTAAATTATGATCTTGCTTGGAGATGAAATCAAATAGTTATAAATACCAAAGTATTACACTTCTGGACATTCAGTAGGATAATTTCTCCAAGAAGTGGCAGGTAAGGAGAAGGAACACTGAATCGACCGACAATATTGTTTTTGTGAATATAAATGTTCCTCCCTGGTAGACATAGATAGGGTGCTCATTTTAGCACCTAGTTGTCTCTATGTGGTTTATCTATGGCTCAGTAAAGGAAAACTTCAGGATTTGTCAACCTAGACACCATTTAGGAGGTCTAACTGATGCATTTTTATGACATTGGGCCAGTGTTGGGGGCCGAACATTTCAGCCGTCAGTCGCAGAACGGCTTCATTTTAATCATTGGAAATTAGGCGACCATTCGTGTATGTATGTCGCTAAAAGTGTTTAGGTTAGGTTAGGTTTTTTCTTTACCATTCACTTGATATGTTATGTTTGTTAGTGTGTTTCCCACAGAGAGAGAGAGAGAGATAGAGAGAGGCAACAGGCAGAGGAGGGTGAACCAGCTGCTGCAGTATCGTGAACTTCAGGAGACTGGTGGTATTACTGTGGGTGCTGTGGCCCTATGTGGTGTCCTGTGGGTGCTGTGGCCCTATGTAGTGTCCTGTGGGTGCTATGGCCCTATGTAGTGTCCTGTGGGTGCTGTGGCCCTATGTGGCGTTCCAGTGTCCAGATGATGTGTCCAGGCATGATACCTCAGACACCACACAACGTCTCCTTGCGGGAGACACAATAAACAGGTTGGATCAAGCAAGAAAATGTTGTTGTTTGGACTGGGACCATTTCCATCATCACGTTGTCAGCAGCATATGTACACGGATGGTCGCCTAATTGCCCCAAAGGATCACAATGCAGCCGTTTCACAACTGATAGGTGAAGCGTTCTCCCTCAATACTGGCCCAATGTCATACGTGTGTGTCTGCATTAGTCAATTACACTCAATGATTGGAAAATGAGGTCTAGGTTGAAAAACTTTCCATTGAATCCTATGTCTGTTGACACCTAGTATTTGCTGCAGCCCCGGAAGAGTGTGTGTGTGTGTGTGTGTGTGTGTGTGTGTGTGTGTGTAAGTTACACACAACAAACAAACCTCGAAACCATTTAGTGAAAAACGTGTGATGATGACGATGATGCTATACTTCTACCGCCGGTTTTACTGGCTGAACCGGTGCGGAGTGTCATCCTTTCCATCTGGAATATCGCTCCCAAGGTTGAGGAGACGGTTATGGGCCTCTGTTGGATCTATCAGGTGATAGTAACACAACAAGGCAACATTCCACTCCAACCCCGCAAGGCTGAGGAAGCCATCTTATGGAGATCCTGGGGCTTCCTTGACCCGTAGACAAACCTCATCATACTGATATGAACGATCATTACCAAATGGTTCATCTGGTTGGTTCATGTATATACATAGACATATACAGTATATCTGTCTATCTATCTATCTGTCTATCTATCTATCTATCTGTCTATCTGCCTATCTGCCTATCTATCGATCTATTATGCTTTGTTATAAGCTGTCATCTTAAGTGTTTTCTGGTTGTGGGTGTTCTGGCTCGGGGAATCAATGTGACAACAAGGCAGCATCACCACCCTGAGAGATTCAACGTTTATTCAGGTACACACAGCGAATATATATACAGTTACAGTATACTGGGTGTTGGTGATAATTATCATGCCCATGGTGTGATCAGCAATGTATACAAGTGGCTGTTGGTTCAACAGAGGAGGAGGAAAACACCAGGTGGTGTGATCACAACATATAGTTTGTAACACCCTGAGTGCGCAGGGTGTTCTGAGCGCAGGCACGGAAAGTCACAGGAAAACACAAATCAGACTCAGGCTCTTAGCATTAAGGTTACTCTATGGACCTGATTCATAGAGGCCTTTACGTGAGCTTGATTGACTATAGGGAGAGAGAGCGAGATCGAGAGAGAGAGAGAGAGAGAGAGAAGGTAGGTAGGTGAGGGTCACATGAAGAAAATAAGATGTGAGTATGAAATGTGAGGTGACAGTTCCAAGAGTTGAAGAGTACAGGACTGATTGGGTCTCCACTATAACACTATCCCCACCAACCCCCCCCCCCCATGGGCACACACGCCAGACCACACACACACACACAGAGGTCACACTCTGATACACACAGCAATGTGGGCCCCGCTTGACTTGCTCTGCAGGACTCATGGGATTTGTGATGTCAAATCCAGACTTACACCACCAACACAGTGCAGAGAGAGAGAGAGAGAGAACCTGCAGTACATTTTGCAGCATGGTCATGTACTCAGCCCCCAACAAACTGTGTAGGAGAAATTAACGATCGAGATTCCACCTCACAGATTGAATTCACGTGTCTATGAATACAGTGAAATGCTTCGCCCTCCACATAAGCATGCTGATGTTGGACACCCCAAACCTGTAATATTATGAATGAGATATATATATATATTTATATACCATGCTTGTTTGGTGTGGAGTGTGTGTGCGCCTATGGGGGAGGATGGATCCTAACCCCCCCCACACACACACACACCTCTCTCTCTCGATATGTAAAGTTGAAAGTGACAACTGCCATACCTTTTGTTCTCTGTGTGAAAACAGATTTCAATAATGCATTAGGGGAACGAGGGGCCGAGTTACAGCGGAGGTGGAGGAGCCCAGGAGCTTTTCTCTGCTCTCTCTCTCTTTCTCTCTCCTCTCTCTTTTACTCTCTCTCTCTCTCTCTCTCTTGCCTTTCTCTCTATTTATCTCCCTCTCTCCCTACTATGCAAGGAAACCAAAAAGGACCAGCACAAACAGTTTTTATTAAAGTTTACTTGTCCAACCGTTTATGCTGTCCCGATAATATATCTACAAGGTTTTGCTGTGTGGCACAAAACGCCGCAACGGGCGGCGGTTGGTGAGAATTTGAATGCCGCCGTGGTTATTGCCAAGATAAGTGCAGTCAGTCAGTAAGGCTCACAAAGCAACGCTATCAGACAGCAGACAGTAAGTAGTGCGATAGACTCACACACTGACCAGTGGAGCGCTCACCTTCCCCGGAACCATAGAGACAACTTCATCTCTGGGAGGTTTAGCTCAGGAGGTAAGAGCGGTTGTCTGGCAAGGTTGCCGGTTCGATCCCTGGGCTCTACCTAGCTAAGTGTGGAAGGTGTCCCTGAGCAAGACTGCTCCTGATGTGCTGGTTGTTACCTTGTATGGTTCATACCACTGTTGGTGTGTGAATGTGAGGTAATACTGTAAAGTGCTATATAAATGCAATCTCTTTGCAAGTTTGATAAATAAAGTTTGGACATTCAGTGAACCAGCATGGGAAAAGTGTGTGTGTGTGTGTGTGTGTGCTCATTCCACTGCTCTTTTGAGTTTGTGTTAATCATGGGAAACTCATCATATCGCAACACGGGCACATGAAAGATGTGGAAAGGATGTGCGAGTTTTCATGTGAAACTGTGGGCCTTGACTGCAGCGTGGGGTGGGGGGGGGGTGGACGTTTCCTTTGGTCTAATGTGACTCCTCTAGGCGTGTGACTGGTGGACGTGTGGGCCGAGGTGACCTTTAGAGGGACTCAAAACCATCCACCGCAATTTTTTAGCCCCTACCTCTCTCTGTCTCTCTCTTCTCTCTCTCTCTCTTCTCTCTCCTTCTCTCTCTCTCTCTCTCTCTCTCTCCTTCTCTCTCTCTTTCGTATCCATTACTTTCTCTCTCCCTCTCATCTATCTTTCTCTCTTATATATATTTTCATTTTTCTCTCATCTATTTCTCTCTCTCTTTCTTTCTCACACACACACACACACACACACACACACACACACACACACACACACACACACACACACACACACACACACACACACACACACACACACAGTATTTCTCTCTCTGTGATGGTACATTGTTAAAGCCATTTAACACAGTGGGATTTCAAGGGGTTTAAGTCATTCATTCATTAAAACACACACACACACACACACACACACAACACAGGTATAACATCGGGAGGACTCAGCGGCGCTCCCATGATCTCCTTTCCCAGAACGCTGTGGCCTATTGTGTACACAACACAACAGTACCAGCGCCATGACTCAGCGGAGCCCATGTGGGTCCCTCACTGACTCACTTGCTCTTTCATTACGGACCGCCGCGTGGTCCTGGGAGCTGACCGCCTGCCAAAACCGGAAAAGCGTTTTCCACACGATTTCGAGAAAACAATTTGGATTCAATTCGATTCGCGTTTTGCTCATCTGTCAGCGAATCGGGATGGCGGTTTCGGCTGACCGTTATTTCTATTTGATACGCGGTTATTCGCATTGGTTAAACAAGTGCCACCGTTTTTGATATTGTCAAAGTAACGTCACTTAAGAAAACCTTGATTCTTCTTTTTTTTCCGCCCCCCCCCCCCCCCCAAACTTGAAGTCCCCGGAGTATGTGGGACGGTCGGATGCTTAAATATTGATTTGCTGCAGATGTGTTGGGAGGACTCCTTGTTCGCCTAACGAAGCGACTCTTCTCTGCCTTTTAAACAGCGTTAGCCGCCATGCTTCTCTTCCTCTTCAGAGCACCAAAGTAGGTCAGGGAGACGGGTGTTTGGATCTCCGTGAGCTCTTTGTGTGAGGAGGACTTTTATAGTGAAAGCGATTGAGTTGAGGCAGGAATACAATGGCAAACCACCTTATCCCACTCTAGAGGAAACATATTATTGCTTGAATGGTATTTATTTCCTATTGTTTTTGTTTGGGGATCATATCGTGATGTTTGGAAATCATAAAGTTCCCCGAGGCACACCAGGGTTTTGGTTTTGTTTGTGCTGGACTTGGGTCTTTTATGGTTAATTTGAACATTTTTGACCAGACACACGCACACGTACACACACGCACACACACACACACACACACACACTTAAATATAATTTTCCATCAAAACATTTGAGAGATTTAATCGTCCTCTTCATCAGTGATTTAAGTGTGACCTGTAAAGTTAAAGTAACTAAAGAAATGATAGAAAGCCAAATCAAACATTTAAGTATAACCTGTGTTGAAGCCGTCCATGTGAGAAGTACAAATTTTGTCCGGACAAAAGTATCTATATTTTTTCAGTGTATTTATATTTGTGGTTATTCAGAAAACTGTGCGAATCGTTTAGAGCCGACCTCACCCTAAAGCCTTTATAAAATTGCTGTGTGTGTGTGTGTTTGCATGTCCCCATCCCCTTGTGTCTGCTTGTGTGTTAGGTCAGATTAACAAACGGTAGGCGCGGACGCTCGCTGAATGACAGCGTTTGCGCGCTGAAACAATGCGAGCGTGGGACTAAAGCCCTGCGCCGACCTGTCTGACAGGATGTAGGGTTGGTGAGGTCACGCTCTGACTCACCACCAGGACGCTCACCACCAAGACTGTCACCCCCCCATAGACGACCGGCAAGCGGTGACATTGCCAACGGACACATATCTCCGGTCTCCGATACGGGCACCATGACCAGCGCCTATCACTGTGACTTGAGTTGTCTCGTTCTGTCCAAGTCTGTCAACCTCGTTCTCTTTGTCTCTCTGTCTCTCTCTCCCTCTCGCTGTCGCTCTCTCTCTCCTTTACTTCTTTCCCTTTAATCATCTCTCATGATCTCTCTATCACCAATAAATATTATTCAATCATGTCGTGAAATTCCTCTCTTTCTCTTTCTGTCTCCCTCCCTCTCTCGGCCAATAAATCTCTGCTCCTTCCGCCTGGTACTCAATCATTTTAGTTTGTTGGTTTTGCCACACGCTGCCTAATTGGCTTTGCTGGGCTCCTCCAACCACCAGGACACAGGTAGGTGATGTATAAATCAGTTTGCTGGCGAGATGTTACAGCTAGCGCAGGTTGTAAATGCTGACATGTCAGAACTCCTCCCTGAGAGTGTGTGTGTGTGTGTGTGTAGTGATGGCGGCTGGTTTATCCTGTGTGCCTTGATTACTCAATGCACTACAGGTGTGCAGCCTCACCCAGCAGCCCCCAGACCAATCAGCCTGACTCTGGGCCAAGTGAGGCTGCATAAACCAGCCACCAAACACACACACACACACACACTTAAATATAATTTTCCATCAAAACATTTGAGAGATTTAATCGTCCTCTTCATCAGTGATTTAAGTGTGACCTTAAGCTCTACAGCTTTGTTAACCTCCTCATTTGGTTAACTTTCGTGTGAACCGCTCGACCTTTGTTTACGCAAAAGAAAAGACAATGTTGAAAGTGACAGTGTGGAGTGAAATTTCATCGTCTGGTTTGCCGGGTCTCAGGTCGTATGTTTTTATGAAGGTGAAAAAGACACCTCTAACGTTCCGCTACCAAAATAGTTTGGATGTGAATCAGTCCTATAGCATTGCGCTCATAACATGGAGTCCTCGTCAGAATTAGAGTTGGAAGATATGTCATCTTTCTGCACTGCCAAGTCGACATATTATTAGTTTGCAAAAGTATAATTAACTGTTCTGATAGTGCAACGCAAGTATAGTCACTGGAACGCAATTAGACTGATGACAACATGGGCAATTTGACAATGTTTATTTCTGAGTTTGATGCCAATGATAGGGCGGGGGAATTCCCTGTACCATTACCACATCCCACTTTCAAATATAGCCGTGTTTTAAAAAGGAGCCATTAAGGAACACAACCTAGCACTCTCCACCCACTCTAAGATTTACAGACGCCCTCAGCCTATATTTACACATATCAAATTGTTTAGATGCCATGGAACAAGTTAAAGTTGGGGGGAAAAAAATGTTGTAATTGTAACATTGTTCTTTAAACGTGAGCATTATTTTTCACCGATGTCATCCAGAGGAGAAAAAAAACATTCTTCACATTCTTCATCAAACTGCTAACTAAGCTAGCGATGACGAGGGTCGACCGTTTACCCCTGTGACACACAGCTGGTCACCCAGCGGGTGCCATGTTTGGGATCTGAACAACGGGCACCCCACCAGTCCACGGGGGCACCCGCAATCCCTCACCCCTCTTCCTCTGGGATTGCTGCCATGCCTGATTCTCCCCCCTCCCTCCCCTGGTGTAGCAGGTGACCCCCCCTCCATGCCGGCCTTAGAAACGGTTGCTATTTAGATATGATGAGTGTCGGACGAAGGGGAGAGAGAGTCATGGTTATTTATACTGGAGCCCAGGATCCCTGTGTTTGTTTCAACTCAACACCCCCCCCCCGCCCACACCCACCTCCACAACGCTTCTCTTAAACACACACACACACACACACACACACACACACACACACACACACACAGGCACACGCACACACACAGTGGTGGTTGCCGCAATAACTTTGCCGCGGCGGCGGTCGTGGCTTGGGATCAGAGAACCGTCCACGGAGGAGGAGGTGGGTGTGTTTCAGGAACACTGGGGCACTGCTGGGTCTCTGGTGGACTCTGGAGGCCTGAGTCCTGGGAAACCAATGGCCCATGGGAGCAGTAAGGTCAGACTCCACCCAGAGACTCCATTACCGTCCACCCCAACCGCAAGGGGGGTGAGACTCAAACCCCTCAGCCTCCACCACCACAGGTGGGATGAGATTCCATCAGCCTCTATCACCACCGCAGACGGGATAAGACTCCGTCAGCCTCCATCACCACCGCAGACGGGATGAGACTCCGTCAGCCTCCATCACCGCCACAGACGGGATGAGACTCCACTCCTTCAGCCTCCATCACCACCGCAGATGGAATGAGACTCCACTCCTTCAGCCTCCATCACCACCGCAGGCGGGATGAGACTCCGTCAGCCTCCATCACCACCGCAGGTGGGATGAGACTATTTCAGCCTCCATCACCACCACTAGCGGGATGAGACTCCGTCAGCCTCCATCACCACCGCAGGCGGGATGAGACTCCGTCAGCCTCCATCACCACCGCAGGCGGGATGACAGTATTTGCTATTCTGGTGATTTGTTATCGCACACTTCATTGCCGGGCCGCGAGGGAGCTTGGATGCTAGGCTATTTATGCTAGTGCACACGCGTGTCTTTATCAGCCAACATGCCACATGGTCGTGGGGGGAAAAGGTGGGGGGGGTGCAGGGACGTTGCATAATTTGCACGTGTGCGTCCCGCTGTCAGTGTGTGTGAGAGTAAGCGCGGGGTGGTGGTGGCGATGCAGGGAAGGAGGGGGGCTGGGGACCCTAGCAAAATGGTTTTGTGTATTTTATTCGCCGTTATTATCGTCAAACAATATTTATCAGTTGCTAAGGGACCGGGGAGATGAGTCACGCTCACTCTCCAGGAGGAAGGACATGCCAACTGAATAACACTGGGCATGCTGACCTCGCGCAGGAGCTGTGCGTGTGTGTATGTGTATGTATGTGTGCGTGTGTGTGGAGAAAAGATGCTGTCTTTGTCAATGACAACAACTGACAAAAAATCTCTTATCGTTACCTGATTGCTTATTCATTTTCTTGACTTTGGTCTTGATATTTATTTTAAAATATATACATTTTGGATGTATAGCATCCAAACGTCGTTAAAATATTGCACACAATTTAATATCCGAGGAGATTCCTCATAAAAGTACCGACACACGCATTCACATAGCAGTACACCCAAAGTGTCCTTGGGTTAAGCTTGGGGTTTTACAGTAGAATATGTGTTATTATCGTATTGTTTGCAACCCATATAACTTCTCCGTCAATACCTTCTCTGTAGAGAAGGGGAGCATTACAGGCCTCCGTACGTGTGACAAAGTAAGCCAGATGGTAGACGGGGGAAAGATAGTCGACGGTGCTTCGAACAGTGACAACGGGTTTAAACGTATCACGCACGCGTGTGTGTGTGTGTGTGTCTGTGTGAAGCGGCTCTATAAAAAGTCTCCACATCTCAGACACCTCATGTGTTGATGCTCTTGATGTGATCTCCAACGTCTCCGTCTGCTGCATCCAAAACAAGGCTGCAATCACGAGCATACGTTTTCCAAATGACACGAGGAGAGGTGTTAGTAGCTTTTACATTGAGTCCACATCCACGGTGTGTCCTGCACCATTTCTACAGCTAAAACGCACACAGGGTGATGAATTTGCAGCAAAAGCAAAGAGCTCGGTAGGTTGACAGACTGTTGAATATCTGGCACTTTGTCCTCCCTCCCATCATCGGACATGTTGATATTCAAGCTGTTAGATCTGCAGTATGTCCATCTGTGCCGTTCTGTCTCAGAAAAGCCTCTGAAAATATTTCTCCCGAAAAGAAGGGATAAGTTGGTGTTACAGCAAGAGGCAGATGGAGAGAAATAAGTCGCCGGTGGGCAACGGGGAGGAAGGGGTATATTTTTATATAAAGTACTCAATCTACAATTAATATTAATGCGTAAAGAGAAAAAAAGTGGCGATGATGACTAATTTACAGGCCGTTCTGGGGTCGGACGGGGAGGGGGGGGTGGGTGGGTGGTGGTAGGGGTGAATGAATATGCATGACAACCCGTTTCCAAGGTTACGCAAGGTTGAGGTTGGGGTTCCTGGTGTGTGTGTGTGTGTGACAGCCCCCTCGACAATGGCGTCTGTGCTCTGCCGAAGACACACAGGAAGCCGCACGGTTCTCACTTCTCGCACCGGCAAATACCAAACCGCAAGCTGTCAGACTTTCCATACACAGAGAGAGAGAGAAAGAGAGATAGAGAGAGAGAGAGAGAGAGAGAGAGAGAGAGAAAGAGAGAACAAAAGCTAACCACTTTGCTGTGTTTGAACAGCAAACTTTGACACGCAGCAAACTTTGACATTATCTGGTGTTGTGTGTTAGACCCGCGCAAAATGATGCACAAAGTCACACGTTGTCACCTGTTTCCGGGCTTTGACATTAAGAATGGTTTCAAGTGTAACTGAGAACATGTGCGACTGAACCCTTAAAGGGTAACTGTGATTTTTCAACCTGGACCCTATTTTCCCATTATTGTGGGTCCAAGTGACCCAAAATGCGGACAACAATTTTTTAAATTGGTCCAGTATTGACCAAGATCGCTTCAGCCGTCATCTGTGAAATGTCTGCATTGTAACCCTTTGGGGCAATAGTGCCCGTCAATGTACGTCCTCTTAAAGTGCTTGTTTTTGCTACTGTCAGGCTCAGATTATAAGTGACAACTAACAACATTATGGAAAGGATCCCTGCAGAGAAATCCAACTTTTTTTTAATCAGTTTTCGCTTGATCCAGTCTGTTTGTTATTGTGTTTAACCAACTATTGCTCAAGGAGAAGTCTCTCTCTTAAATCCCACGAAATTTGACGTTGTCAAAATCAGCAAAATATTGAGCCATGACTTTGACACTAAGCTACACTTTCTGTAGTCCATTTTGTACTGAAAATGTTTTTTAAAAACCGGCTTTTTTCTATAACAACATTGGTCAGTTAAATACAATGGGTTCTTCATGGTTGATATTGTGGTTTTGACTTGACATGTCCTTACTGTACTTACTGAGTGAATATCAGGAACCTTTCCACCGGTAGCAAGAATGTTAGCGAGAATGTTAGCGCCAGTGGTGACATTTTCTTCCTCTTTAATGTTGTTGTTCTTGTTGTTTACAATATGGTCATCTACATACCTGCTTTGTACCTCAACTTCTCCTTTGTCGTGATTGGTCAGCTTATAAAATACACCCTACGTAATATGTACAAAAAGAGGCCCTAAGAGGGTGATGACAACTCATGACAACATTGTAAACACCATAAACAAACATTTAACCCTAACCCCTACCCTAACTCTAACAAAACCTTTTCATTGAATGACTTAGTTTTACAATAACTTCAAAATGGTGTTTCATTCCCCTCTCCCTCAAATGAATTAATGTGTACAATTGGGAATAAAATAAAATAAATAAATAAAATGGTGTCAATATAGGAAACTCTTTGTGTTGTGTAGTCTCTAATCAGTCCCAATGTTGTATCCCAAAGTCTGTTTAGTTAGCTAATAGGATATCGTAGTCCAAACATGACACCACCAGCAAGTGGCCATGCAGGCTAAACCTGTTGTGTTTATTCAGATGTACATTGCAAACGCTTCACCATTGTTCAAAGATGAACTGCTAATAAATACTACGTCTTTAGCGTTGTTTTCATTCGTGCTATTGACTTATAACTCTCACATGGATGCTGTTTATATGAACACTCTCATTTGTGTATAGCAATAACATTGCCTAAAACACTTGGCCTACTTATCTGAAAACATGATGTAAGTTATTAGCCACGTATTTTTCACGGCATATTTTAACTATTAGGCTGCATTCACATTCTTCACAAACACACACACACACACACACACACACACACACACACACACACACACACACACACACACACACACACACACACACACAATCACTTGTGTCCATTTACCCTTCATTGCAATTGAAACAAGAGTAGCTGAGAATTCAATTTGGATGGGCTTTGATCAGCTGTCCACTTAAAAATAACCATCTCTGCAGGGAGCTTTAAATAGCAGTTGTAAATGTGTGTATATTGTTCTAGATTTCCACGGATGATAAAGAGAAAGCTTAGAAGGAGACCTGAGGCCAGCAGGAGCCCTTCGCAGGTCGCCGAATGTTTCTGTATGTTCCCCTTTCCCATAGAGGCAATAATATAGAGGCTATAGGTTGACTGTTACATTATTAATATTATAAAGTCAGTAAGGCTAGTGTAAATGCTACATTACCTTTCATCATTATGTGCAATACTCTTAATATTCTTTATATCATGTGCAATACTTCCTTTTACCATTATTATTATTATTACCCTTTTATTACACTTTTTGCTGACTGAATATCTTATCGTACTTATATTTTTATACTTCTCGAGACTTACTGTAAATTTGTTCTATTGCTATTTCTATTGCCTGCCACAAGAGTCTGTCTGTCTATCTATTTATCTCTATCTATCTCTATCTCTCTCTCTCTCTCTCTCTCTCTCTCTCTCTCTCTCTCTCTCTATCTATCTATATCTATCTATCTATCTCTCTCTCTCTCTCTCTATCTCTCTCTCTCTCTCTCTCTCTCTCTCTCTCTCTCTCTCTCTCTCTCTCTCTATCTATCTATCTATCTATCTATCTCTCTCTCTCTCTCTCTCTCTCTCTCTCTTTCTATCTCTCTATCGTATTTATTCACTCCCTCTTTCCCTCGATTCGCTTTTAAACGCGGACGTTTGATTGGTTGCCAATGACATCATCCCCCCCCCCTCCTCGCGCACACGGGACTCTGGAGCAGCGCCACGGAGCGCGCGTTCAATGGATAGGCCCCGCCCACCGCGGAGGTTGACGGCCCGACGGCTGCAGCCCCGCCCCCCGTCACTGGGCTTGTACATGAATGAGGTCGTGGATTGGTCGGCAGACGTGTCAATCACAGGCTGGGGGCGTGTGTAGGCTGCCCAGCTCCCTCAGTCAGTGTTATTATCACTGGGGGAGCGACTGGCTAAAAGAAGTCAAAATGAATTGCCGATCTACAACAACACTGGGACTGGGAAGTGAATAATGGCAGCCTGGTTTAACCACAGGGAATAATATTGGTGTAAACTGCACGAAAGGGCAGGAATAATACAACGTTAAAGAATAATGTAAGTAAACTTTTTTTTTTTTTAATCACTGTATCCCTGTGTGGCTGTCCTGTTAGAGATGATAAATGAGCCACAGCAGACCTATAAAAAAAAACCCCCATTAAATTAATTACACGTTATTACATTGAATAAAAGACAACATGAGGAACGCAAGTGATATTTACAGATGAGATTATAAAGGCGTTTCATAGTTTTAACGTTGCTGTAGTGCCGGTTATAATAGGCTTATCTTATCATCATGAGCGAGACTAAAACGTGTGTATATATATTTAAGCATCTCTTTTTAATATAGCCTACCATTGTTGCAGTGTTGTTGGCACTGTGCAGTTTCTGTGGAAAATACACCAGTCTCAGCGGCTACTGGAGACATTATGAGGCTTTATTCTCGGCACGTTCTCATGCCGGTTTCTCAATGAATTGTCCATGAATGATCCTGTGAGCCGAGCACCCTGCGCGTCTTCATAGACACCATGCAGTGGGCACGATAACAGGCGAGGTTCAGCCGTAGTGCCCTGACATCACATACACTACCAACGGCGGCATGGGGATTTTATTGCTGCTATTTCTATTTGGACATTGGTACAATGGAATGAAACATGTGCACCTCCTCCTCCTCCTCCTCCTCCTCCTCCGACTTTCTGTGGAGGGAGAGACCAAACTGCGGCGTTGCGTTGATGCAGTATATTATGTAGTGGGGGTATTTTTTTTTGTTGGTCACACTCTTGTGTTTTGCTACACTGCATAGGTGTCCACACGCCCGGGATGCCAAGTGTTGTATAATTAGCCAGACCATTTGTAGTAATCACATGAATTGCATATAGCCTTGGATGGCATTCAGCCCCCATGTCATTCTATATTAGTCATTCATCTAATTATTACATTCAACTTGGGTGTTGCCCTGTGGCCACTACTAGCACTACAAATATTTGCCTACATTGCAACTGGTAAAATGTAAAATGAGAGATGTTGCTGAAACACACCAGAAAGCTCCCTATGTCTGCTTTGGTTTGCATCGTTTTCAGCCGTTTTTCTCACCAAATAGGTGTTGTGCCTCAATTCACGTGTTCTTTCCTTTACCTTCTCCACAGTTTGTAGCCACAACCTCATCCCCGCTGTCTGCCTGCTGTTGTTGCCTCCCCTGACAGTGCGGCGCGCTCCTCGCTGACTTCTCCGTGTCCGTCCCGCCCTCGGCCTTCCACATGCCTCCATCTCCTCTCTACGACAGAATAGTGGTGGCGCTGCCCAGGCCGGTCCGACCTCAGGAACTCCAACTGCGCTGCCTGGACGCCAGCTACCTGGAGGCCATCGCCATCACTAGCTGTGGCGGCGGCGGCAGCAGCAGCAGTAGCAGCAGCAGCAGCAGCGGTCGCACCAGCAGTACTAGCATCAGTAGCATCAGTAGCATTAGCAGCATTAGCAGCACTAGCAGCGGCGGCGGCGGCGGCGGGGGCGAGGGTAAGACCATCGTCAGCAGCAGCACCACGGTGGTCCGGATCAGCTCGACGAGCGACCTCGTGACGTATATGCCCTCATCCAGCGGCTCTACGCGCTCCTTGTCGTGTGGCTGTAGCAGCACCAGCTGCTGCTCCGTCAGCACCTATGAGAGGGACGCACGCGCGCACCACGCCCACCGCGGCGGCCCCAGCCAGGTGAGCGCCAGCAGCCCCAACCTCAGCTATGCTGGCGGCCCCTCCTCCTCTTCCTCCGCCTCCGGCGCCCCCTCCGTGGTGGGCAGCCACGAAGCTGGCAGCGCGCCCAGCCTCTCCTCCGCCGGCCAGCCCCGGGTCCAGCTCCCCTTCCGGGTCCTCCACCCCAACGAGCTGGCCCGGCGGCTGGCCTGCTGCCCCGTCGGCCACCCGGTGGCGGGGCCCCCACCCGTCATCGTGGACTGCCGGCCCTTCACGGAATACAACAAGTGCCACGTGCGTGGTGCCGTGCACATCAACTGCTCTGACAAGATCAGCCGGCGGCGGCTGCAGCAGGGCAAGGTGACAGTGCTGGAGCTGGTCTCCTGCCGCGAGGCCAAGGACTCCTTCCGGGGCGGCGTGTTCTCACGGGACCTGGTGGTATACGACGAGAGCACGTCCGACCCGGCCCGGCTGGCCGCCTCGCAGCCGCTCCACGTGGTGCTGGAGTCCCTGAGGCGGGAGGGCAAGGACCCCATCGTTCTCAAAGGTAGGCGACGGGTTATGACCACAGCCATGCCCACTCCCTGTCTCTGTCTCTGTCTCTGTCCCTGTCCCTATCCCTGTCTCTGTCTCCCTGTCTCTATCTCTGTGCCTGTCTCTGTGCCCGTCCCTGTTCCTGTCCCTGTCCCTATCTCTGTCTCTGTCCCTATCTCTGTTTCTGTCTCTGTCCCTTTCTATGTCCCTGTCTCTGTCTCTCTCCCTGTCCCTGTCCCTGTCTCTGTCTCTATCTCTGTCCCTGTCCCTGTCCCTGTCCCTGTCTCTGTCTCTGTCTCTGTCTCTGTCCCTGTCTCTGTCCCTGTCTCTGTCTCTCTCCCTGTCCCTGTCTCTGTGCCCGTCCCTGTCCCTATCTCTGTTTCTGTCTCTGTCCCTGTCTCTGTCTCTGTCCCTGTCTCTGTCTCTCTCCCTGTCTCTGTCTCTGTCTCTCTCCCTGTCTCTGTCTCTCTCACTGTTTCTGTCCCTGTCTGTCCCTAACTCTGTCCTGTCTGTCCCCATCTCTGTCCCTGTCTCTGTCTCAGTCCCTGTCTCTGTCTCTCTCCCTGTCTCTGTCTCTGTCTCTCTCTCTGTCTCTGTCTCTGTCTCTGTCTCTGTCTCTGTCTCTCTCTCTGTCCCTGTCTCTGTCTCTCTCCCTGTCTCTCTCTCTGTCCCTGTCTCTGTCTCTCTCCCTGTCTCTGTCTCTGTCTCTCTCCCTGTCTCTGTCTCTGTCCCTGTCTCTGTGTTTGTGTGTTTTCCTTCCCCGCTGACTTTTGGGTCTTTGGTTGTCATTCCCCTCCCGTCCACCAGAGGCCATCAGACTTTCTATCAACTCTGTAATCACATCAGTCCCCTCACCTATGCTTTCTCTCTCGCTCGCTCTCTCTCTGTATATATATCTATCATTTATATATCGTCTATTTTATGTCTTGTCCACCTTGTGGTTTTGGTTAATTCCCAAATTCTATATCCTTCATGTTCCTGCCACTGTCCCTGCACGCCACCACTAACGCAACGGGCCAAGGGTTTGTTTGTCTGAGATGCGCGTGGTGCCGGTGGTGCTGGTGGTGGTGGTGGAGGAGGGGAGGAGGAGGAGGAGGAGGAGGAGGAGCAGGAGATGACGGCGGCTTTTCCTTGTGCTGCCTTTCGCTCCATATTAAATCCCACTTCCTTGGGTTGGATCCACCGGTCTACTGCAGCAATTATGTGATAAGTGGAATCAGTGTGTTCAATTAACGAACCCAGGCATGGGGGGAGACTCAACTCCCCAAGAATTGGAAATGACTGTGGCTTTGTGGTGGCCATGTTTCCCTCTCTTTGCACTTTATTTTCCTCGTTGTGCTTTTTATAGTTTTATACAGGTAGAGCGGTTATAATCACAAAATTCATAATGTGATTATAACTAATTATAATTTGCACCCCTTGAAGGTGGGCCAGGATGAAGTACAGAGCGTTTTGTTTGTTGATATCCACTATCCATCTCAGTGGGCCCGCTGGGAGATTAGGAACAGCAAGGAGAGAGACCAGCTCTCTGTAAAACCAAATTCAGTTAATACATCACACAGGAGATACAGTAGACAACATACTCAGAGAAGCCATTAGGACTTCCTGTGGGGACGCAACGTTTGACAGCCAATCAGACAGCAGTGTTACGTCCAAATCTTTTCAGTTCTATCTATCTGTCTGTCTGAGGTGCACACACACACACACACACACAGACACACACACGTGTATGGACACACACAAACACACACACGCACATATTCACGTGCACACACACACACACACACACATATTTGCACACACACATTCACACACACGCACACACACACACACACACACACAAACACACACACCCACACACGCCCAAAACATGCATACTCACACTACATACACTCTCAACCACTCTCCCAGTAAAGACTAACACACACACACACACACACACACATGCACGCACAGGCACACACACACGCACAGGCACACACACACACACACACACACACACAAGGGATTAAAACACCATGGCAGCAGCCCAGAGAGCAGCTATCTCCGCCCGGCTCCTGTTTACCCACGGCTGCTGCTCCTCCGTCAGCCACACTACTGACGGCATGCTGGAGACAAAGCAGCTGGAACTGCTGCAGTGTGTGTGTGTGTGTGTGTGTGTGTGTGTGTGTGTGTGTGGTGTGTGTGTGTGTGTGTGTGTGTGCATGCTGACGTTTGGGTGTGTATGTGTGTGTGTGTGTGTGCGAATATGTGTGTGCGCGAGTATGTGTGCACATGTATGTACAGTATGTATGTGTGTGTGTGTGTGTGTGTATGTGTGTGTGTGTGCGTGTATGTGTGTGTGTGCGCGCGTTCGTGTGCATGTATGTATGTGCATGTGTGTGTACGGTGGGGGGGGGCTTGGGCTGTATGAGTTTTTGCTGAATGCCTCCCAGACACTGTCTAGCAGCAAGATCACAGAGCATTGATTATCCTCCCCTCCTCTCCTCTCTCCTCCTCGCTCTCCTCCTTGTCTCCTCTCCTCTCCTCTCCTATCTCACCCCCCCTCTCTCCTCCTCTCCCCTCCGTCTCTCCTGGTCTTCCTACCCGTCTCGCCCCTTGATGAAGGCGGTTGCTCTGATGTGACTCTCCTCACATCTGTCTCTGTCTGCGCCTCGGCACAGTTGGAGGCGAGCCGTCTGTGGAGGAGAGGTGCTCTTCTTTGCTGATTTCGTTCCTCCTGAAGAACCCCCTCAGCTCTCAGGAAAATGTGAGAATATTAAGCGAGGAGGAGCAACCCAATAAAAGGCATTTAAGTCATGTTCCTCTAATTAAAAGTCATTTTCTAATTCGTATTGAACCCTCCCCCCCAGGGCATCAATTATGGAGAAAAAGCAAACCTCAAATACATCTTTAACGTCTGTGCCGAGTCCATTTCATGACAAAGACAAATACGTGAGACTAAAACTCAGTTGTCGAAAAGTGTTGTTGCTTTCTCAAATGGCCGCCTAAACAACTGAGACTGTTTTCCTCCATGACACTGCCCTTACCAGCAGTAGGCCTACTTCCCTCATTTGTGTTCATTGTGTTAAGTTATTTGCATTTAATTTCTCACGGGAATGCAGTCCTTCAACTATTCAGTCGTCGGAGTCGCCTTACTTAAAAGATATTTCCTGGTTTAAAACGCTGAGGTAAATACAGTTGCAGTGGAAACTGAACTATGTGTGTGTGTGCGTGTGTGTGTGTGAGTAGGCGAAGTGGTCCTTTTGAAGCAGGGCCTGAGCCGCAGGCCTGTGAGAGTGGTGTGTTGATGGGTCGGCAGTCTTCTGCATGAGGTCCTCAGAGGAGGCCACGCATTTTTACGCTGTCTTCGTCGTACTGCCACTCAAACACTTTCAGGACGTGTCGAAAGGTGCCGCCCTGAATTCATTGTTGAATAATCTTTTTAAATCTCTAGATCATCCTCGGAATGAAAAGAAAAAAAAAGTGTTATTTTAGCGTCGTTAGCATGCCTCGGGTGTTATGACTCTTGTCTGGTTGTGCTTGATAGCCAACTGATGCTAACCCTGTTAGAACGGCAGTCGTTCACTTTACTAGTACAGTTGATAATCTGCACCTTTTAGATTAATCAGGTTAGTGTTCAAGACTTTGTTGTAAAACTAAAAATGTTGTAGCTAATTTTAGGTAATTCCCTTAAAATATAGTAATAAATATATATTACTATATACGTATTCAATCTACAGGTTACGCAGCTGCACCGACTCAAACAAACTGTTCTCACGTAACGATGGAAAATCCCCAGTGAGAGAGAGAGAGAGAGAGAGAGAGAGAGAGAGAGAGAGAGAGAGAGAGAGAGAGAGAGAGAGAGAGAGAGCACTTCATCCCTCGTTGTTTGCTTGTGGTTATCGGTAGGTGCCGTCTGACACTGTGTGTGCTTTGCTTGGCTATCTGACGACGGTTGGCAGATCAAACCGCCACCTGCCCCCCCGCTATCATGGTGACCATCACACACGGCGAGGGGCCCCTGCAATGACCTGCCCTGGCACGGAGCCAACTACTCTACACTTACAATGTTAACAATACATGAACTGGCCCCGCCCACCGGCCCGCCTCCAACTGCAATGCCCTAGCATGAGCCGGGGGACGGACGCGCCCACCACAACAGGTGCAAAGTAGCGCTCTTTATATTTAATTAACTGACAAGTGGCCGATGACGGCATAGAGCCCGTCAGCAGCAGGAGATTGTTGTGCATATGTCACATAGTGAGTATATGTCATCATATACAGTATGTGTTTTGTTTTGGTTGATTTGTTAAGTGAAATTTGTTTTCAGTGATGGAATAAAATATTCATCACTCTACTCGTCAATTTGTGGATTTACTGTCATTTGGTTTTTGTTGACAAATACATAAACAACTAAAAAGATGGGATTTTCTTGTTAGTCAGATAAGGTATGCTGGTTGTTAAAGTTTTGCTGCCACCTGTATTCTGTGTAGTCAATTGGGATAATATATATATATATATATACTGTATATATATACTGCAGATGAGCACTTATGCTCTTATCCCAGCTATTATTCAGGCAACCTAGCAATTATGAAACTCGTTCTATTAACCTCACAACTATGCTTGAAACCTGCTCTATTCTTATCTTTATGTACCACAGTGATATACTGCTGTCTCCTTCAACAAATGTACTCTTTGTAATTCGCTTTAGATAAAAGCGTTTGCCAAATGCCCTAAATGTAAATAGTAATTACCCAGACTTCCAACTGTCTTGGGAATTTGTCATTTGTAATTTCAACACAAGGTGAAGGTTTGTACTCCAGTTTGTACTCCAATACTTAGCATCGTTATGTAGCGGCGGTAGCGCTAGACAAATAGGGGCCGACCTAAACACCATCGTTATGTTGTGAACCAAATTCCAAACGGCGAATGGATGTAACAATATCCTAAGCTGAGATATTTTTTAAAAGGCACATGTGCCACTGAATGTTTTCAACTGTGTGTTTTATAAATGGCAAATAATTAAGTTA
Organism: Coryphaenoides rupestris; assembly: GCA_002895965.2. Classification (NCBI taxonomy): domain Eukaryota; kingdom Metazoa; phylum Chordata; class Actinopteri; order Gadiformes; family Macrouridae; genus Coryphaenoides; species Coryphaenoides rupestris. The sequence continues at coordinate 64,882 of PIJE02000744.1, forward strand.
ACAAACAGGGGCAGTCAGTTGTTCTCCCCCCCACAGTGTCTGTGCGGGTTAGCAGAAGGCCAGTTGTTCTGTGATATCACAGCATGTGCCACTCGGTACATGCTTACGGGAGTGTGACTGTGTATTTTTAGAATGCCCGGCCCGGGCCCTTGTGGGAATTGAACCCCTAACCCCGGGTAGTGGTGGCTTTAGCACTCTGTCCCAGCAGCAGGACTCAGGAACGTTTTGAAGCGACACGAGAGTCCGTTGAATAATGGATTGAACTCCATTGAAAATTAAATACGGATATGGAAATGTTGAGATGCAGTAATTCACAAGAAAGATGCCATGGGTACCATTTGAAGGGCTGTAATTTGAGTGTAATTTCACAAAAATGCCAAGACATCAGTCAGCTATCAGTGAGTGAGATGTCCTGTGAGAACAGCGGTTCTGGTCGACTGCGCCTGCCTCTGAAGTTATTCGGTATTTGACCGCTCCCGGCTCATTTCTGACCAATGAGGGTGTCTCTTCCTCCTGATTGGTTCGAAGAATCCATCCATTTTGCCGGTCAATCACATGTGTACACACACACAGCGTTGTCTTCGCTCTACCACAGGTGTGTGAATGCAACACTTCTCAATGGTGGAAAAAACTTTGAGAAAAAGTTTGTTTTGGTCTCAAAACCTTTGCTATCTTCTGCTCTTTTCAACTCGTTTCTCTCTAACCTAGAGCACCTTTTTAAATGTGCGTTGTGGTCGGTCTGCTCTGCTTGCAGGGGGCCTCCACGCGTTCAGGCAGTGCCACGAGCACCTCTGCGACCACTCCCTGCGGCTCCACGAGGGGCCCAGCGGCGGCGGAGTTGGCACCGGGGCCACGGGCTGGCGGGCCACGGCGCGATGCTGCTGCCCTCCACGCCGGACATCGAGAACGCCGAGCTCACGGCCATCCTGCCCCTGCTGTACCTGGGCAACGAGCGGGACGCACGGGACCTGGCGCTGCTGCGGCGTGCCAACATCGGCTTCGTGCTGAACGTCACCACGCACCTGCCGCTCTACCACTACGATACCGGCGCCTTCTGCTACAAACGGCTGCCTGCCACCGACAGTAACAAGCAAAACCTGCGCCAGTACTTTGAGGAGGCCTTCGAGTTCATCGGTAAGCAAAACCATGTTTTCATGTTGTCATAACAGAAGCTAACCCGGCATCATTGATTGACAGCCATGACTAATTGTTAAAATATTTTATGTACTATGAGCTTCCTTTGAAGTGCCAGCATCTTGAAGACTTGCTTCAACACTAATGTTCACACGTGAAAAAAAATACATGCAGTGTGTGTGTGTGTGTGTGTGTGTGTGTGTGTGTGTTTCAATTGCTCTACTCAAGATAACATAAAATAGGCCTACATTTAAGGAACAAACACAAAAGTACAATATGGTTGTATAAATGACATAGCGAAATGTGCATAGGTACAACAAATGTATGTCTAAATAAATAAAATGTGTCTATACTGTATATACACAACACAACAATGTACATTGTAGGTTTACATATCGATATACAATACTAGAAATAAATATATTCATATCCAGATTGTGTTCATGCGATACACGCTCTATATTAGGGCTGAACCATATGCAAAAACAAATCATACTGCTTTATTATACAATTATTTTGACAGATATTGTGATTGCGATATGATTCACTATTAGTGGGAATGATAATTTTTGCATCACAATTTTTCACTCATTGTCACTGAAAAAACAATCATGATTTGCCATTCGTTGGGGTCTGTAAATAAACCAAACAAACATCTCTGCATCACTACAGTACTGCATTTGTAACAGTGTTATAAATGTAACATTCACACATTTTACCCTTATCAAAACATTTCGATAATATTCCCCTTTAATTGTGCGGCCCGACTCTGTATAAACTACCATCCATTCACCCAGCTTGTGAGCCTGCTACACACTCTCTGTATAAAGTATCTAAGGGTTAACGTGGGTGTGTGTCTGGCTCTCTGCAGAGGAGGCCCAGCGGTCCGGCCTGGGCCTGCTGATCCACTGCCAGGCGGGCGTGTCGCGCTCGGCCACCATGGTCATCGCCTACCTGATGAAGCACACCTGGATGACCATGACGGACGCCTACAAGTTCGTAAAGGCGCGGCGGCCCATCATCTCGCCCAACCTCAACTTCATGGGCCAGCTGCTGGAGTTCGAGGAGGACCTCAACAGCGGCATCACGCCCCGCATCCTCACGCCCAAACTCATAGGGGTGGAGACCCTGGTTTGAGCCACGCCCCTCTTCTCCTCCTTCTTTCTCCACCCTCCACCTCCTCCACCACCAACAACACAGAAATAACACACACGCACACACACACACACACGCACACACATGCTTCTCCAGGCACTGCGGTGTGGTGTTCTCCTGCTGCTGGGATTGTTGTGGGTGTGTGGAGTATTATTTTGAAGGAGGAGGAGGAGTTTGGTGTGAAAAGGGGCGGGGCCATGGGGGAAACTCCTCCCGGTCTTTTCGGACCTTCTGTGGTGGGAATAAATGCGACAGGTTTCGTTGCTGAGGATGATAAGAAGAAATGCCATAAAAAATATCGAGGGTAAAATCCCCCCCCCCCCCACACCACGTCCGGCACCATCTCCCCTCCCGTTTGGACCTGCCTGATGTCCCGGAGAAGAGGAAGAAGGACCAGAAGGACACAAACGAGAGAAAGAGAGGGAGAGAGGGAGAGAATGAAGGGGATCATTGAGTCCATGCAGGGCAAGACGGACGGGAAATAGAAGGGGAAAAAATTTAGATTTAAAACAAATTATAATACACAATACATGAAAATATTGCAGAATTAACTGCAGGCGTAGTCTGGCTACAGACTCACACTGTGGTTCACACTGTGGCGCACAACAATTTCTCTTCTTGCAAACCCAAGAGTAGGCTGGCCACACACACGTACACACACACAGTCACACAAAGAGGACGTTGAGGACTTGTTTGGTGTGCTGATGTTATTGATCTATTTTTATACAGGAGTTTATGGGGTGGGGGGGGGGGGGGGGTGACCACGACAAGTCCACAGTGGCTTACTGTGCAATAATTTCAAGGCGAAATGCAACCGAGTGCTTGATCTTATACTGTATGTATATATCGGTAATAATTATTATTTTTCCCCTGCTGGAATACCATTTTTGATGTTACTGTACTCGTACTGTCGCTATCTTGTCGGTTTCACAAGTCCATGTTGACAGTGTGTTCACAAATGCTGTAATAATTTGGTAGTGGAGTTGAATAGGATTGGCGACTTTTAGTTGTTTTTTTGTTACAACGCTTTATGTATGTGTGTGTGTGTGTGTTTGTGTGTGTATACATCCATCATCCGGGCTTATTTGTTTCAACAAGAACAAGAAAAAAGATCCCACAGATCCACAGAATGAATATGGCTGTGTGCGTGTCTCCATTATAGGTCCGTGTGTGTGTGTTTTTTTAAATTCCATTTCTGCATCCTTTCCCCATCATGACACACTGCAGCAATACCTTTTTTCGATTCAGCCGACATGGCGCCGCAAGCCTCGCTAAACACTTGGCTGCTGGTAGAGAGAGAGAGAAGCAGGCCTGTAATTAACAGAGTGGCTGTGTAACTATCATAGGGCTAACGGTGATCGCTGTGCAAGTATAGAACAAGGGACAGTTTCCACTGCCTGACTCTTGCTTGGTCTGCTATTTCTCACTCCAATTCACCCCCCCCCACCGATATCTTGTAACATTGTCGTTTTATTTGTGTTTTCACCTTTTTTTCAACCTTATGAATATGTTACTCTGTTCATCACAAAGTAGCAAAAGCTACACTAAGCTTTGAAAACCAACCAATCGAAATGCAGCATATGTTTTCTTCTTCTTCAGTCAGGGTCAAATGTCACAGAGGCAGAGTAGCGTACCATACCAAACCCCTCCAAGTCTAACCTATATGTCGAATGGCATAAACCCCGCCCCCGCCCCGCCTCCCTCATCCAACGCTACAGTAGAACCGTGCTGCTGTCCCCCTGCCAGTGCCTCTTATCGATGCCTTAACCCATAGACATGTATACATGGACACCGCTTTGACTGCTTGGGCCTGTTGCTGGGATACACATCACCGTCGCCGCCATACTGGAAAGGCCAAGTCTTGGATTGTAAACATATATAACGGGGGAGCTGGGTAAAAAGCACTATAACATTTACGTTTTCTCAGCCGAGTCTTATGAGTTGTTATATTCAAGGGTTTATGATGTATGTGAAGTAAAAAAATATATATAATATATATATATATATATATCTCCCCCATTTACTTGTGTGTTTACAGGTCATGGCCTTTCTAATATGGTGGTGATGTTGACGTACGATCCAAAAGCCAAAATGGCGTCTGTGTATAATTGTCTATGCCTTAACCCATGTGACCACCTGGGGCTCGGTGTGCGTGGCCCTCAGCCGATGACACACGCACACTGAGAAAACACAATTATAACCTACACCCCTTTCTCATTTAGATATCGACGAGACATCACCCGCTTGATACATATGTTTAGGTGACGATCTCAAGTGTAAACTCAATAGAGAACACAATTAAATAGTAAATATTAGGATGTGACCCAATGTTAGCGCTCAGCCGAGAGGGCCTTTTCACAAGAGGCGTCATCGGAGGGCAAACACAGGTGTCGCTCATAAGACTAGCTAGGTCTGTTCCTGGCATGTACCAGGGTACGGGTCGTAGGATTAGACTAAACTAGTGAAGGGAACACACATTGACCATTGCTGGTGCTTTAGGCCCCGTTCACACGAACACGGAATGATTTGAAAACAATGTTTTTCCTTTATGTTATCAAAACATTTTGCATTCTCACGACACGGCTTTCAGAAATATCTTCATTTACATGGAACCGCAAAAGTGCGAGTGAAAACGATGTGGTCAGTGGGTGGCGTTGTAAAAAAAATTTCCGCAAATAGAAGACCACCATAGAAGAAGAACACCACAAGCCTGTGCACAAAGGCTTTCTTACGGCCATAGTTGGTGATCGTTTCAAAAACGTTTCATTTCCCTTTCCTGTTTACACGACAACGTAAGGAGGCCGTTTGCTTTTTCAGACCCCGAAAAACGCCGGTGTCGTGTAAACGAAGGTCCATTTCGCTAAAGTCGTTGTCTTGTAAACAGGGCCTTAAAGGGCTCCTATTATACCACCGGGTGTGCGTGTGATTAGCCATTGCAAGCCATTTCAGTATCTCTGGCTTATGACATCACAAGTGGGAGTGTCCACCCAGCTGGATACTTGATCAGCCTTCCAGCCTACCCAGTGGACCGTAGCAACTGGCAGGCTGATCTATCCAGCATACATCTGGGTGGACATGGACACTCCCATTATACCTGTTGGTATAATAGGAGCCCTTTAACACGTATAAATGAAGCACCTGCCTCCCTACCGATGCTAATGTTGGGGGATATACACCTGTGTTTACAATGCCAGTAGCGTCTCCTACTTGTGCCTACTGGTACGTGACAGTAGCAGACCTGTAATTAGTGTCATGAGCCACACCTGTGTTTGTCCTACGACCACGCCTCTGTGAATCCGCGACCTCATTTAGAAACCAGCGACAATCTGACGAGCCAAACGCGTCCTTGTTTGCTATTTGCAAAAAAATACCAACCTCCAGATTAACTGTGACCCAAAAATGCATTATTTTAGATTTTTTAGTTTGTTTTCTCAGTTTTAATTCCAACATCAACACGCCGACGACGACGACATTGCTGCCCGCCGTCAATCAAATACTTTCAAATGTTTACAAGAGGAGTAACTGTGTGATGCTAATGGGTGCTAGCAGGTAGAGACAGGGGGCTACGCACAATTTTCAACCAACTTGGGTGTACATAGTGTAAAGACTCACCCCCGCCGCCACGGTGAGTGTGCATGTGCATGAAGATTAACCAAGCCTCTCGATATCAATAAATGACATCATCAATTATCATCATGACAATTAACCATGTACTGCATATGATAACAACATGCCTACAGGCTGTCATTTCCACCAGGCCCAGGGCTCCGCAGTTAGTCTATTGATGACAAGCAAGGGAAACGATGACAGGAAATAGTGAAAAGAAAGCACAGTTTGTTAAAATGGTGGACACATGAATGAACGTGAACATGGATAGATACGCGGTGAGCCCAGCAGCAAGCAACTCATTTGAATACATTGACTTGCACTGCACTTGACTCAGCAGTTTTGAAAGGTGCACTTTTACAGTATTGCTACTGACATTTCCTCTTTGAAGAAAAACTACAATTAGATGTAACTTACCACAACATTTGTGGGAATTAAGTGAAAAAGACCAGGGAGGAAGCAAGCCTAACTAAGTTTAACCTTAGTATTTATCAAAGTGCACCGATTTCAGAGGGCCTTGGGGCGCTCTTATTTCTAAATTCAACCAGGAGGAGGAGGGCCCTGTGTCTACCAATCCCCTGAAGCGAACGCTCACGCTATGCAAATTAAGTGACATCACACGCTGAAGCCTGGGCTACTTTACTCCATGACGGTGCCGTCTTCTTCCAAGCACCACTTGAAGCTCCCTATGTGCATTTAGTCTCTTGTATTTGTTTCTGTGGTGGAGTTCTTAACGAGGCGCGGGCTATATGGCGACTCACAGCCTCTGTGATTGTAACTTTTATTTTGAAGGATTTAAAAGTAGCTGTGTGTTCAACCCACCCTTCCTGTTTTACCTTTCTGTTGTCATTGCCGTGTGAGTGCCATGTCCATTTCGGTGCTCTCCACATTACTGTACAGATAGAGATGATCTCAAGAAAAAATAGAACAAAAAAAAAAAAGTGCTACTCAAACTGAGCCAACTTTGGATCTTTTAGCTGGCCCCGTTGGGTCGGGTAGTTCTGGCGTCACCGGACCTGTTTGTTTGGTTTAATGTAAAGTGGTCATGGTACCGGTGGGTCATCGGTGCACTGCTCTACATGAGAGACTCTCTCTCGTCTCGTGTGGGAATACAATGCATGCTTGGTGAACGAGGGGACACTCACACACTCTCACCATGGTGCTGCACCCCCCCCCCCCCCCCCCACACACACACACACACACACACACACACACACACACACACACACACACACACATACATACATACATGTATATGTATACACAAACAAATATACTCACACATGCATATATATACACACAAACACACTCTTTTAACTTCCACATACCTCTTGTCCGTGACCCGAGCGGGAGTGTTTAAAGGGCCACCATGGCACGCCGCCACGCCATATTGTTGTTCCAAAATCAGAGCGTGTGAGAGCCTGGTGGTGCGCCGGTCCCATCTCACTGTTGCACTGGAGCTCAGTACTGGACTTCAGGGGCCCCTCGGTCCCGGGCTCCTCTCCTGTTTCCCGCTCTTTGCTCCACAGGCGTACGTCACTTTCTATGTGTCCCCAAAAGTAAGCGCTTTAAGTATATACAGTACCTATAAATATCTATCTATTTTCTTTGTATGCCTATAGCTATAAAGATCTATATATATACATTACTATTTTTGCACTGAGCTATGAACAGCTGAATTCGTTGTTGTTGTTGTTTGTTTTTTGTTGTTTATCTTTTTTTTTCCACAAAGGGTGCTATTATAACGGAGGCCTTCTCCCTCACCTTTTATTTGAGTTGATTTGTTTTGCATGTCTTGCCCAAGGGTCCCGTCGGCTGGATCTGGGCATCCGCCCTCCCACCTCCCTCTCTCTGGGGAACGGCTGCAACGGGCGGCCATTTTGTCCTTTTGTAATTCCTACCTGTGAGGTTTGAAATAAACACGATGTGGAGGTGGAGTGTAGTTTCTCTCGAGTCCTGTGGATTTGATTTTGGCCGGAACTCTGAGTTTGTATTTGCATATTTATTCTGAGATGTTGTTATTGTTGTTGTGCAAAAAAGCCTCACAAAACAGTTTCTACCTGGCATGAATATCAGAGGGTATCAAAAACGACATCTATGATTATGTTTTTTGTTGTGTGTCTTAACACTTATTGTAACATGTTGCAAGATCCTACATTGGGCATCATGGGTCCCATCACCCTGACACAAGGTGTCAAGGTGATGGTAAGCACAGGTTGTATTGTGATGATGAACACCCTGCTCAACAACAACAGGACTATTCTCACATCCGGAGACACAGCATCAGTCGGCCTGCTGCTCACCTCCAATCAGCCATGTGCTGATGTGGGCCTATATTTACCCCAGCTCTGCTGTCTGCCTTTAGGCTGGGAGAGACGGTGTGTGTGTTTATATGTGCATTCATATTGTGTGTGTGTGTGTGTGTGTCGGGGAGTGGTAAGTGCACATCATTGTGGGTGTATGTGTGTTTGCATGCATGTGTACTATGTGTGATCATTTCTACATATATCATATTTTGTGTGTGTGTGTGTGCAGACAGACAGACAGACAGACCTTGGGGGTCAAGTTATCGCCCCCCTCCCCCCCGAGGAACAACATTTTTTTCTCTCCCGTTTATTTCTTTATTTTTAAACAATCATTGTTTCTAATTACGTGCGACAAGAGGCCCTGTCACATTAATCCTCCGCTATCAGCAGTGGACACGACAGACAGCACCAGAATAGCTCTCTCTCTCTCTCTCTCGCTCTGTTTTTCTGTCTTTTTCTCTCTCTCTCTGACTCTTCCCTGTCTGTTTGTCTGTCTGTCTGCCTCTCTCTCTCCCTCTCTCTAACTACATGGACAAGCAGAGTTCCACACACCAATGGGGGGAGGAGAGTGTCTCTCTTGCAGACATACATACACATGCACACACACACACACACACACAGAAACCCACCCATAAAGAGTCGCACATTCATATTTACAGACCCACACATTAATACTGACATGCACAAATGCAGACAAACACACACAGTCTCTCATACGCATGCTTATAAATCCAGCACAAGCACACGTGTACACAAACATGTGTCTGCCTGAGTGTGTGTGTGTGTGTGTGTGTGTGTGTGTGTGTGTGTGTGTGTGTGTGCACCAGCGTGTGCACGGCCAGATGCGCGGCCCTCCCCTGAGGGAGGGGGAGCTGATGAGACCGCTCCGGGGGTCTGGGGGGGTCTGGTGCACTGCCTGCTATCACATGCTAGCATGGTAGCTCCCTCTTTTAGTCACAGCGAGACAACACGCAATCGCCTGGCTGTAGCCTCCGTTAGCACCATTGCTCGGCCCCGCTGATAGCCTCTCTGATCACACACTGAGAGGCTAGCTGTGTGGGTTCTCACCGTCTGACATCAATATGGACTGATGGGTATTTCATTCATCTCTGAGGGGGAACCATCAGCACACGCTATGAAATCAAATCCGATGAGTTATAAATATAAAAAAAGAAATAGAAGCAAAAGAAGCAAAAACATCAACCTAAATAAAAATCTCCATATTTACAAGAATATTTATACAGTTTTTCTAAATACTGCCATGTCATTTTAAATATGTACTTGCACACAGGACTAGCCTACTACACGTATGCAAAAATATTGTGACAAGGTGGTGAGGTTAATCAGAGGTACGTGGGGCTAACCCCAGTAGCGTGTTGTAAAATTAGCGTCGCTGTGCTCTGCTACCTGCCGGCCGTGCATCGCTATATGTAGCCCTACTCTGGGCTGCAAGGACTTGTGGGTAACTGTTTCTGTTCCCTCAGCATTTTGGTAGCCAGTGTGACTTATCCTGCCACCTGGGACTGCATCTGGGTGTGTGTGTGTGTGTGTGTGTGTGTGTGTGTGTGTGTGTGTGTGTGTGTGTGTGTGTGTCTGGTTGCATGTCTGTTCGTGTTTGAGAAAGAGAGAAACAGAGATAGAGAGATAGAGAGAGAGGGGAGAAGAGATATCCAAGACATCTGTAGGCATGGGCGCCATCGGTGATGTCACTGCTAATATGCAGTAGGAGCAATCCTACCTCCAGCACCACCCCTGCTCACAAAAGGATAAACCCTTTGGCAAAAGATACATTTTCTCTATTCATCTTATACAGAGTGGCAGTTAAAGTCCCTACTTCAACAGGAATCATTTTACAATCTTCCACTGTTGTGCCCCTATTATTAAAGTAAAGTAAAGTGAAATAATATAGAGGTAAGGTAGCTGAAACTTATGAAAAAAGATATCTATATGGAAACAAAAGTGATTTGCCGAGTTAATAGTAAATCCTGAGTTAAAACATCAGGTATTAGCCAACTCTATAGCATCACAATGGTTTGTGTTTGCATTTCGCCATCCACAGAATCAATCCTACTTGCTGAAACTTCAGAATCAAATTCCCTTTTGGCCTCGGCCCAGCCCACTACTAAAGCAGCCAATCAGAACTCTTGGTTCATTAGTATAGAAAACATTTAAATTGTTTAAATTGTAGTTAGGTTACTTCATTAAAAGCGTGTTGATTTGTGACCCCAAAAATATCCCTTTTTAGTTTTCTATAATGCACTCCATCCATCAATCAATTTTCTTCCGATTATCCGGGGCCGGGTCGCGGTGGCAGCCGGCTAAGCAGGGCCCCCCAGACTTCCTTCTCCCCAGCCACACTCTCCAGCTCCTCCTGGGAGATCCCGAGGCGTTCCCAGGCCAGATGAGATATATAATCCCTCCACCGGGTTCTGGGTCTGCCCCGGGGTCTCCTCCCAGTTGGACGAGCCCAGAAAACCTCTAAGGGGAGGCGCCCAGGAGGCACCTAATCAGATGCCCAAACCACCTCAGCGGACTCCTTTCGATGTGGAGGAGCAGCAGCTCTACTCCGAGCTCCCACCGGATGTCTGAGCTCCTCACCCTATCCCTAAGGCCTACTACTACAGACGTGGACAATCTGTCTGTCCATTTCCCGCTCCATTTTACCCTCACTCGTGAAGAAGACCTTGAGATACTTTAATTCCTTCGCTTGAGGCAGTAACTCATTCCCAACCCGGAGGGAACACTCTGCCGTTTTCTGGCAGAGAACCATGGCCTCAGACTTGGTCGGTGCTGACTCACATCTCGACCAATTCACACTTGGCTAGTCTCACTTTGGTTATACAAAGACAGAATGGCTCATCCAAAAGGTTCCGGCACCCCATACTCCCGCAGTACCCCCCCCGAGGATTCCCTGGGGGACACGGTCATAAGCCTTCTCCAAGTCCACAAAACACATGTAGACTGGATGGGCAAACTCCCATGACCCCCCAACAACCCTGCAAGGGTAAAGAACTGGTCCACTGTTCCACAGCCAGGACGGAATCCACATTGTTCCTCCTGAAGCTGAGGTTCGACAATCGTCCGGAGCCTCCTTCCAGCATCCTGGAATAAACTTTGCCGGGGAGGCTGAGAAGTGTGATTCCCTGATAATTGGAGGACACCATCCGGTCTCCTTTTTTGAAAATGGGGACCACCACCCCGGTCTGCCATTCCACAGGCACTGTCCCCGACATCCATGGGACATTGAATAGATGTGTCAGCCAAGACAGCCCAACAATGTCCAGAGCCTTCAGCATTTAATGGCGAATCTCATCCACACCTGGCGCCTTACTACTTTTTGACTGCTTCAGCGACCTCTGCCAAAGATATGGGTGGGGCTCCGTGGATCCAGACTCGGCCACCAGACACTCGCCGACGAGCTCCCCTCCCAGGTCTGGCTCCCGAACGGGGCCCCGGTTTCCCTTGTCTGGGCGAGGTGACTTTTTGGGATGCCTTTTCATATTAGCGTCTTTTAATTGCTCTTAGTGCAATTGGTGCCCCTCCCCTGGGACCACTTTGCCTTGGGAGACCCTACCAGGGGCTATTGCCTGAGACAATAGCCCCTGGTACACAGTTACCGGGGCACGCAAACCCCCCCACCACCATTAGGTTGTGTTTCTTTGGGGGGCCTATAATACACTCTTTAATATATTTAATCAGTCTCAGCTAGGATAATCTCACAATAATGGCCACAGAGGTAGACTGTTTGGTTTTAGCGCGCTAGGTACCATAGCAATGTTTAAAGTTTGTTTACAGTGACAAAGAAATCATTACTCAATCCGCCAAGCCTGAGCTATTTACGAACGGCTGCAGCATTTTGGTTTTAAATGTTTACAATCTAATGGCTCTTCCTGTCCCGCTCCAGAGAATTCCTTTGAGAAATAGCCATGTCAAACTAACAGTCAGCTAACCTCGTTTTACATAGAACACACACACACACACACACACGCACACGCACACGCACACACACACACACACACACACACACACACACACACACACACACACACACACACACACACACTATCATGCACATACTGACTCAGCCAAATTACAGAGTTGGTTTGAGGCAGATTGTTGCCGGTTTCTGTGTTGCATCATTCAGCAGATTAGACTGTGTATATAGGCCTACTAGAAGCAAAACAATCTGATTTCACACACACACACACACACACACACACACACACACACACACACACACACACACACACACACACACACACACACACACACACATATATGTATAGAAACATGAACAGACACAAACACACATATATGTATATATAAACACACACAAATACAGGCGCACACACACACACAGTCAGACATATACATACATACCCCTCCTGCCCACCCACACCATGTGACGCCTCCATACCAGCTCCATACTAGTCCATCCGTGATGACCCAATCAAACTATAGCGCTAGTACCCCCATGGAATCAGGGAACCCTGTGGTGGGCGGAGCTGGTGGAGGTGGTGGTGGTGGTGGTGGGGGACTATCGGCTACAGGGGTGGAGGCGGTGGGGTGCGTGTGTCTGTGTTTTATTTGCACACACTACATTCATTTCTGACCCCACCTGCCATCTCTTACTGCTGGCTCTGCTACACGCTGCTGGTGTGAGATGCGGGTGGCTAGCCGATTGTCCGTTGGTTGTTTTACGAGGCGATGGAGAGCGGGGTCAGTGGAAAGCTAGTGAAGACTGATATTTATAGAGCCACTGTATTAATAGACAGTGACCTTTCAGCCACGCATGCATGGATGCGCACACGCGCTTGTGCACCATGTGTGTACCTCGTACACACAGGCGTACAAGGCTCACACACAAACACACACACACACATGCACACACACCACTGTTTTTGACTTCATCAATCTTACATAGCCAAGTAGACACACACACACATACACACTCTCTCTCTCTCTCTCTTCCATTTGGCTTCACCAACAGTTTCTGCATGTAAACACAGAGCTCCCAACCCCAAGCCAAGCTCCCGTTTTCCTCCCTGACTGCGGAGGTAGCCGAGCTTATGTCGCCAGGGCGCTAACCTAATAGCGCTATCAATTACCTGTCTGCATCCCCTGCTCCTTTCTACAAACAACAACAACAGCTGCCCAACGCTAACACGCCTTAAAGGCCCCCAGCTAGTCACACAGGGTGAAATAGCAGGACGAACACCACCATATAAATCTATAAAATATATACAAATATATAAAAACTGGGTTTTTCTTTGCGTCATTGTTATCGACAAATGAGCGGTTTCCTCGAAGGATGATTGGATTTCCTATCTGTCTGTTATGTTGTATTGCACTGGGAAAGTTCACTGTTGCCCTCATTGTGGCTCACAAAGTGGAGAACGGTTGTCTGGAAACTGGAAGGTTGCTGGTTCGATCTCCGGCTCTCCCTAGATAAGTGTGGAGGTGTCCATGAGCAAGACACCTTAATGGACCTTTCCACACTGTCAGTCACGCGGAGAATAATAACCAATAAGATTGCCTGATTTCTTAAGACCACGCCCCTTGCAACAGAGCTGCCATGATGTCCCACAAACAAAGCTTGTCCCGCGTTGTTGTGTTCATAGATTAGACTACAGCTACATTTAGTTAGAACAACATGGTTCTTAGATGCGCTTGGGGAACGTGCAATAATGACCACAGATATCCAGAGAGATTACAGGGAGCGCGTTTCATCCAGATTTGGAGTATCCATGCAGTCTGCAGGACTTGTTTTTAATACATGGATAGAGCTTATGGATTTTACATTTGGTGGCCTCTATGAGGCCAACTACATATGGCCTCATAGAGACATTATTATTAAAAACATGCCTGAAAACTTTTGAAAATAATTTCCTTCTACTTTAGTCATTATTGATGGTACTGAATGTAAGACCCAGGTGTCATCTGCACTGGCTTTACAGAGTCAGCTTTATAGTGACTATAAGTCAAGCACAACCCTCAAAGCATTGACTGGATGTGATCCAAGTGGTTCTGTCATTTTTGTGTCTGAGTTATTTACAGGTGCTGTATCTGATAAGGCAATTACTGAACACAGTGGTTTTTATGATGTACTTAAAACACTGAAAGTTCACAAGTGCAACAATCAAATGGTTGATAGCGACTCCACACATCAATGTACAGCAGCGCCGACATAGATCTTCCGCATAGATCGCCAACACTTAGCATCAAGTTTTATGTTGTCGTCTGCTCCGTCCGAAATCCGAATGTCATGGATATATCCTTGTGTCAAATAGTTCAGGCCTTTCTGTAGAACTCTCTTAGATAAAGTAGCGGCATTTGGCAAATAACATCCAGCGATATTGAGAGAGAATCATCAGCAGGGGGGCGTTGTTCAGTGGACATTACTAACATGCTGCAGAGCTGTGGGAAAGCTTGTGGGGCATAGCAACAGTAACTAGGGGGGGCGGGACTTGCCGCTTGAGTAGGGAAAGGTCCATTAACTCTAACTGCTTCCGACCAACTGGCTGTTGCCTTGCATGGTTCACACCTCCATCGGTGTATGCATGGATGATTGTGAGGCAATGTAATGCATTGGATAAAAGCGCTACATAAAAAATGCAATCCAAATGCAATCCTACATCCAGCCACGTTTGGTGAGTAAATAACCTGTTATTTGATTGTTATGATAATGCGGCTAATATTATATTTTGTTCATAGTTATAATGTTATTTTGGATTTTATCTTTTTTTGGTGCAGCCCAACCTTTGGTCCCCAGGGCCCCCCAGTCAGGGGCCCACCACTGAGAGGCTGTTGTGTCATCTTGCTTGGCATCACCCATGCTGGGGGTTATGTTTCAGCAGGCTTCAATTTTGGTTGTCTGCTCAGTTTTTCCCATGGTAACTGGAAACGGATTAAAAAAAAACGTGTCCTTGGACAGAGTTGGAAACAACCTTGCTCTTCTAGCTGTAACTTGAATACTTGTCAACTGCAACTTTGACCTGACACACAGATGCTTGCTGTAATCACAATACAATATAATAGAATAGTGATATCGAAATAGCAATGGTTCCGAAAGCTGTATAGTACAGGCTACCTAATAATATATTAGGTCTTTTTTAGTCTGACCATCTATTAAAGTCCACAATTATATATGTATAAAAAAAATTGCAGACATTACCGGTAGCTGGTTTGTCCGTGCAGGCAGGAGGGAGAAGGAGGAAGAGACTCTGGCGCCCCTCTAGTGGTCCGAAATTAAATCTATTTTATTTAAACTTAGACCATGGATGATACAAATACGTTTACATTTAAACCGTTAATGTGGAGTTAAAATATAGATATACATACCCCTCATCCGCACACATCATACAGAAATGAAACAGAAAACATTCGCCATGGATAAATGTCATATTTTCAAGTGATTGTTATCTAATGCACAGAAAAGATTAACTACTGATACTAATCTAAAAAGTGTGGGTTAATGTTTACTGTTGTTCTCTGTGTGTGTCTCACTGTGTGTGTCTCTGTCTCTGTCTCTGTCTCTGGTTCTCCCACTTTAAATCCTTCACACAAAGGCCCCTGTCTGATTAATGTGTTTATCAGACAGAGCTGCCCTGCATAAAACTGTCAGTAGCCAGATAACTGACCCACACACACACTCACACGCACACACACACACACGCACGCTTGCTTAAATGACATGTATTGCAAACTTTACCTCTCACACCTTGTGAACCTTAATATTGTGTTTCATGTGTCCGCTCTGACCTCACAGCACGCTCTGTCTGTTATATTTAGCCTCCCACAGTGCATCACTCTCCGCGCTGATATGACAAGTGTATGATCGGACGAGTTCAGCGGGACAGGGAGGCCCCGCAACGGGCAATAAAAGTGTCATTTTTCACCTCGCTTATAAACAGGTCGTAATGTTGAGATGAGCCATTGCCTATTAAGGGCCCCGTCTAGCCGGTGACATCAGTAAACACAGGGAGGTAGTTTGGCTGCGCTGGCCAGTGAGGAGTGTGTTTTAACAAGGCGGGAGCCGGGGTCTGGATTTGCTCGGGCCACGGTAACCGTAGAGACGAC
Organism: Coryphaenoides rupestris; assembly: GCA_002895965.2. Classification (NCBI taxonomy): domain Eukaryota; kingdom Metazoa; phylum Chordata; class Actinopteri; order Gadiformes; family Macrouridae; genus Coryphaenoides; species Coryphaenoides rupestris. Next base: position 81,162 of record PIJE02000744.1, read on the forward strand.
GGTGAGGATGGTGTAGTCGTGATGGGCTGCTGGGCCTGGGAACAGGTCTGCTGAGGCTCCCGCACGTTATCAGCTATATAGGGCTGCCTTGTGAAGAAGTTTGTGAAGAGGAGGAGGGTCGTGGATATTATACAGAGGTCAATGGGGTCAGGGGGCGAGCAGAATTATTGCAGAATGGAGGGGGGAAAAAGTGTGTTTTCTCTAGAGAACGAGGTCACCATATGCCGATCTATTTTGCTTTTGCAAAGGAAATAGTTTCAGCCCCCCCCCCCCCCTTTGACCTCTGATTCGCCTGGCAGGAGGCCGCCCTGTCCTGTTAATTAGCATCTATTATTATTATAGATAGGCATGGTGATTCAACCAGCCAGCTCTGCTGCTACTGCTGTGCCTGGCATGGAGTATGCCCCCCAGCACCAACACCCACCCCCACCCTCCTCCTCCTCCTCCTCCCAAACACCTTCTGTTCATTTATGAATGTTTTTGTCTTAAGCCAGTTGAAAGTTAATCTGTCATTGAACAAATGCAAGCTAATAATGAGGATATTGGTCTGGCGCAGCCGGGAAATCAACACTTTTTAGTCTGACTTTAAGACCCTTATCCACCTTTTTAATCTCCTTTCTGTCAGAGGCAGATTAAGGAAACTCATTATAAATGCGTGTGTGCGGCTCATTAATCTACTGCAGGAAGGAGAGGTTGAGGAGGAGGAGGCCTGCAGCTGAATGTCAAGCGGCAGCGTCGCTGCGGCTGAGTGGAAAGAGGCGGGGCGCCCTCTTGTGGGTGAATGTAACATTGCACCAATACGCTCAAACGATACAAATATTTTATTGCACGCCAACATTAATTCCTGTTCTAGGAATAGCAAAGATATTGAGATGGATTCCCCTTATTGGGCAGATATAGGAAGAATTACGTGCACCCAGATTTGCATATAGCCAGGATCAAATAAAAACTTTAAAGTTTTATGATACAATGTTGAAGGTTTTTGGACGTATAATGTTTGATCTAAATTCTGTTTTTGGTACGGACTTTAATATGAACCCTTCTGTCTCTCTCATAAATCGCAGCCTGGTTTCCCCCCACTGTGATTCACCACATTTACTTCTTCTTTCGAGGTGGGCTTGTGGAAGAAAAAAAAAAGTTTAATAGCAACAAATATAAATCTACAGGTGTCAAATGGGCCCTGTGTGCTGTTATATGAGGACCTCCGAGGCTCTGCGCCTATACCACCCTGATTCCTCCAGTTCTGTGTTTTTGTGGAAAACCACAACTTGGACTTTGTTGTCAATATTGTGTTGTTATTGGGGAAGATTTACATCTTCAAATCTATACTAAAACTAAACCCTGTCTGAAACATTGGAGGAATTAGTTAAAACTTGTAAAGAGAAGAAAGCTCTTCAGTTGTTTTCATTACTTGATATGTTTAAGTTAATTTCAGATAGACCCTTTTTATTTTATTTTCGGTATTATTATTTATCTGTAGGCCTATATTTTTTCAGGCCTATATTTTTTTTGTCATTTTTATATTTGGTCTGGGCTTTTTTTTTTTCAATCTAAGGCAGAATAGTGTTTTACTGAATAAGACCCAAAAACGTGCCTTGCTTGTCTCAGTAAAATAAACAAAACCTTTTAAAAAAACCAACCCTGATTCGAATTAGCTTCTTAGCATAACACACGTGGGCGACAATGGCTTCAACTCAGTGCCTCTGTGTCAAGCAAACAACATTCAGCTTCAATATATTCGTGAGAAAAAAAAAGTCGTAAGTATTATTTGCAATTATTGTGATATACGATTATTATGGACAACGATGACAATAAGACTAACAGCAACCAGCGAACACTTGCATAGAAGTAGGCCTGCTACATCACTTAAACAGTAGGAACTATAGTCACTACAGTCAATAAACTGTTGCTGGAAATTAGACTTTGTGTGACTGATAGCTATCCCGAAATCCAAGGTTAACATGATCATATTTAGATATTAAAGTGGCTAAATGCCGATAGCAACACGTGTTGTAATGCCCAGAAACGTCCACAAGGGGGCAGTACTGTTTCCTATAGGCTAGAGTTCATGTCCTGCTTGGTAACACAGTCCCAGTCATACTCTGCAAATGTTCTGAATCACAGAGAGGATTAGACTCCTGTTTGATTCCAGTCTATTGATACACATTGGACTGTGCCGTACTCTGACAGTGTTATTCTTGATGTTGATGTTATAATGTTGTACGTGTCATACAAAATGGATTTCTTTGTACAAAACCACTTAGCCTTGCGTAGCATTCTACCCTAATCTATTTTGCTGTTCTCATCCTTACTGTTCTTATTTATCTGACCGTCAACCTAGCAATTATGAGCACTTTAAACCTAACCCTTGGTATATGCAAGTTGCTTTGGATAAAAGCGTAATGTAAATAAAGAAATCCTACTATGTAAGTAAAAAAATAGTGTTTTGACAGTGTGCACAAGATTATAATAAAACTGTACAAAATGTGTAACCAAAGCCTCACCTGACATTTAGACCATGTCATGTGCTGCTCTCTCTCTCTGGGCGGTGTGTATATACGGCTGCAGACAACACCGCGCAGGGAAACGTTACTCCTGCGACCGTGTTAATAGACTGACTTAGCTCTGGGGGTTCTGACTTATGTTATCCAATCAATTAAAATGTCAGGAGTCACAAATCAGCGTGTGGGTGTGGGCCGGGCGGGCACCAAAGAAGGGCGCACCCTGCAAAGCCCAGGCACTGGGCCGGTCCGCAGGCCTGGAGGTGCTCAACTGTCTCCCAGTTAATGGCTTTGTTCCCCAGACAGATGAAACCGTATCCTTAGAGCTGACCTCTCCGGCCTACGTGGGTTGTTGCTGTTAATGGCCGGACCTCCGGTGATCCCATCTTCCCATAACACGTGTGTGTGTGTGTGTGTGTGTGTGTGTGTGTGTGTGAAATTCAAGGTTATCCGGTACACAGCAAACACATGTAACACAAATATATGTATTATTTACATATTTTGTCATGCAGCTCAATATTTTATCCAGTGCTATACTTACAATACTACTCATATTATTATTCTGCTCAAGCTATTGAAAAACACCTATCAACTTTCATAATTACAGTTTCCATCAAGACTGAAAAAACATTTCATAATATTCTTACCATTTAACCAGAGGGCTGTTCCCACAAGTCGCTTTTATTGTATAAACGTTATTGTATAAATTTGATCACGTGCGAGAACGGCCTCTAGTGGACATAACGCGCCGTTGCACCTTTTATTTCACCATCACACTAGGGTGAGCCACTGCAACGTACTTCTATGAACAGTGATACATTGACCCTGGAAAATAACGAGCTTTTGTAAGGAACTGCCTGAGCTGTAAAAGGTGAGGGCGGGGTGCTTAACGCCAGGGTGGTACGGGCCTGTGTGGGATAGCTCACTCAATCATTTGCGACAGGGGAGATCACGTTTCTACAGGCACAAAAATATTAGGGCTACAAAAAGTGTTGTAATCTAATCAGCCATTTTTAAATAGCCAGAAGAACGGAGGGAAAAACACCTTTTTTCTGATGGCAATCGCAGAGCGAGCTCCTGAAACAAGACTCTGCGAGTAATTGAGAGGAAAAGAGAGATTTAGTGAGTGTGGAAAAGTGAATGCTGACTGACTGGGGGGACCTCTCTCTCTCTCTCTCTCTCTCTCTCTCTCTCTCTCTCTCTCTCTCTCTCTCCAACCACCTGACCTTGCTCCATACTGACCACAACAATGCTTACCGTGTAAATGGTGACACCATTCCCTCGAAGATGCCATCTTACTATATATGTGTTGGGTATAGAGGCTTATATTTAGAGAGCTGTTGAACACCAAGAGTCTAAGAGATGCTTGCATTTTTGTAAAAAAAAAAGTTTCGTTTTCGAACAGCAGCCGTCCCTCCAATAGGGTTCAGCTGGTCTGACTCAACCAGAGAGAGATAGAGAGATACAGAGAGAAAGGGAGACAGAGGGAGAGACAGAGAGAGAGAGAGAGATTCCCTCGCTGGGTTCTGGCAGCTGAATGTGCAGCACGTGTTGTTCATGTTGAAGTCAGGGTCCCCAAGTTATTCGCTGCCCTAATGAGTTCTGATAAAAAAAAGTTGGTGTTCGTATATGGACCCGCTCCCTTCCACTTCTCTCTCCATCACTCTATCTCTCTCTAGCTCTCTCCCTCCCTCCCTCCCTCTCTCTCTCTCCCTCCCGCTCTCTCAGACACACACTCAGCCGCCACACTTCAGTGCATCTGCTGCAGCAGCAGAGAGTCCCCATCGGCGCTCCTATTACGGCCCTCCCGGCCGTGCAATGGTCTATATGGCGGCGTAGGGGGCCCGGGAAGCGGGAGTATCGTATAGTGTAATACGGAAATTCCTCCACAACACCAGAGTCAGTGGGGTCCTGCGATTACTTCACTCATTCCGTTGTAAATGTCACAGGTTTGCCAAATCCCTGTGAAAAAAAGAATCTTCTCAAGTATACACGTGTGTGTCAAATAAGCTGTAGGCCTGGGTGTGTGTGTGTGTGTGTGTGTGTGTGTGTCGTACCACGCACACGCGCACACTAAACGTACCTTACCTTTTCATATCATGTAATATTTGTAGTATTTTGTATTAGGCCTACTTTTCTAATCAGTGTCACACACACACACACACACACACGCACAAACAATAGTGTTTAAAACTCTCATGCACGCTGGATGGGTTTATTATTTCGTTTTATGGGGGCTGGGCGGGGGGTTGTTTTTGCGCAGCTGCCTGTGATAGGGCCGCCGCCGCCGCCGCCGCCGTGTTTAGAGCTGGTGAGAAAGGAAGCTCCGTCCGGATCAATACATCCTCTACGCAGGGCTCCAGCGGAGTGTGACGTGCGTGCGGGGAAGCGGGGCCGAGCGGAGGATACTTATCTTATTATGGGTTTGACATGAACTTGGCCCCGGGCCCCCGCAGAATGTGATGAATGCATTATTTGATCTTCCTGTCTTTGTTAACCTCGTAGGCCAACGCACGGCCCCAATGTGTGTGTGTGTGTGTGTGTGTCTGTGTTTATGCATGCACGTGCGTGTGCGTCAGTGTGTGCGTGCGTGTGTGCGTGTGTGTTTATTGAGTGAGGTTTATTTTTATTTTATTGAAGTGTACTTGCGGGTCACAGAGGCACTTCCACCGTGATTTCCACTGTTGCTATCTTGGTGCTAGAATGGCGATCTGTGCACACACACGCACACACGCACGCACGCACGCACACACGGACACACACACACACACACACACGCCATCATTTAAAGTTTTACACGCAGAGCCGCAGGTAGCGAGGGGGAACAGTGAGCACTTAAACATCTGCCACAAAGGAACCTTGACATCTTATCAACCTCATTTTTCTAAGGAAGTGGCTGTGTGTGCGTGCGTGTGTGTGTGTGCGTGCGAGTGTGTGTGTGCTCTGCTCTACTCACACACACACACACACACACACACACACACACGCACGCACACACACACACACAGAGAGAGAGAGAGAGGGTCAGAAGTCCTCTAAAATAAATAAATGGCCGTGGACTCAAGACAATGACGATGCACTAATCTCTGGATGCGGCGTCACGACGTCACGGCCCCTGGAAGGCATTCAGACGCTCTTTGTCCTCAACCGAGCAACAAAAAAACTAACAAAAAAGAAAACAAAAAAATATAAAAAAAAGTGGGAAAAACACCACGGAGACTAATGGAGACACCTGGCTCGTTCAGCGGGATCACGTCCTGCTCAGGTCAGCGGTCACAAAGCACCAGGAGACCCTCATGAGCTCCCATCGCCGCAGCTGGACTCGCTCGCACATCTGCGGCAGCGGCGGCGCCAGAAAGAGGAGCTCTGGGTGGGGGTCTGAAACCACACGATTATCATCCAAAACAAAGACAAATTGATTCATTTATTCATTAGGTTTATGTAATCACAACACTATTCAAAATGTTATTGACTTGTTTTTACTAATTGCTGTTGTTGTTGTTGTTGTTGTTGTTGTTGTTGTTTATAGTTCTCAGAGCTATAGACTTTTTGTTCTCTCGTCTTTAAGACCAACTTTCTGATTTACAGATGAAGTGTAAAAGAATATCATTATAATTTGACTGTGTTGATCAAGCCAAACATGGGCAAATATAGTAGTATTGGTCCACTACTCGTTGGTTCAAGTGAGTTCAAAATACGAACCACGTGGTCCGGGTGGTTAGCCTAGCTAACAATGCATTCAGGTGATTCATCCTTTTTCCAGTCCGTGTTACGCTTTCTATTGAATCTGTTAATACTAATGAGGTTATGAGCTAAACATGTCACAAATCCCGCGATTAGAGAACAAAACATTTGAGTAAAATATAATAACTACTTATCGTTATTATATCATAACTGCTTGCATTTACAGCCACACAACAAATTCTACCACTAGGGCTACTTTTGGGGAGGAGTGTAGAGGGATCCGGTTTTATCTCGTGCTATTTACGGATACACACGTTGACCTCCTTTTTTAATGTAGTTGTGCATGTTTCTCTTTTTTTCTGTATGTGCTGGAGTTACGTGTTGACTATTATGTCCGATATCAGGCTACTTCTGCTTTATATTTATACAGAAAATGTATGTTCAATAACTTCTCCCTACCTTCCAACCTCCTGCGTTCCGCTGGTGTTTACGTGTTTCATTTAATGACGATGTCACCTGACGCATGCGGTGTGTAGATGTACGGTTAATGTGTGCGTGATCTGTGTGTGTTTCTGTCTTCCCGTCTATACAGGTGAAGACAATTCAAGGAAAGCTGATTAAAGGACGTGGATATGTGTCAGAGGAACAGCGACCTTCAAGCCGCCGCATGCCTTGTGCTCCACCCGTGGTCAGTGAAAATAACACTTCAATCTATCCCTTTAATGGAGCTCTGGTGCGAGGTTATTGGTGTTTTGACAAGCTGGATATGATTACATTTACATTAAGGGCTTTTTGGCATTTGACGATTTGATCAAAAGCGACTTACAATAAGTACATTTGATTAAAAGCTATAGGCTACCTGTTGTTTTTTAGATATGGTTACCATCATTTTGAGATTGACTTGCCATGAACAGAAGGATGGACAGAATGGTCCATCCTTATCGAGCTAATTTATCACCCACGGGTGCAGACATGGAGAAAGCAAATAAAACACATTGGTCTCCATATTGTGGATATTTAACGTAAGCACAGCAGTCTCAGAGGGAGTAAATGTACAATCTTGTTCTATGAAATGTATTCATATCGGAGGGGAAGGATTTCAACAAAATAATTAGGTACACTTTCAGTGGTTTAGTGATTAGTATTAATATGATGTTATAACGTTCCTACTGTTGGTAGGACAACTCCATTTAGGCTATATTATTGCACACAGCTAATGTGTGTGTGTGTGTGTGTGTGTGTGTGTGTGTGTGTGTTGTGTGTGTGTGTGTGTGTGTGTGTGTGTGTGTGTGTGTGTGTGAAAAGTGTGTTTATATGTACGCGTGTGTGGCGAGAAGCATTTCCACTTTGATTTCCACTGTTCCCCTCAGCATACATGCGAGGCGATTGCGCAAACTAAAGCAAGATACATTATGTAATCAATTCAGCGATATTAATCAAGTATGAGCTCTATTTATTTTGGCAGCATTGCTCTGGCCTTATGGGTGTCCGCTGTCCAAACTAAACAGCCTCCTGCCTCACGTCTCCCTGACACAGCGTTACACGCAGGCGGTTGGAAATGAAGTTCATTAAAAATATGAAATGCTTAATAAATACTGAATACAAAGACAGAATCAAAGAGACCCAAAAAGAAAAAGTTCAACAAAACAAAAAAAAGTCCTACTCATGATTTATGAGACATCAATTATTATTATTATTATTGCATAGTATTTAGGGATAGGATACTTTCCTGTTTCGGGTGTTTGACTTCCTGCCGATTTGGTTTTGGGTAATGACTTCTAATCCTGCTGAGTAATGACGAATGAACAGAAAATGAAATAAATCACATGTCAGAATAAAAAGTGCTTTAAAAAAATCTGCTAAGTAAAAAACAGTATAGTGTTATACTTGCCGTGCCCATTTTTGTTGCATGTTTAATAAATAAGGATTTAAGACCTGCGGTGATCCAGCGAGTCTGCAACACTTAAGCCCAAAGCCTCCAAACACAACTGTCAGATGGGACGCTCCATGGCCAGTGCAATGGAGCCTCACACCCCCGACCCTCCACCACCCCCAGCACCCTCACCACCCCCACCAACCACCACCACCACCACCGTCAGCTCTGTGGCAGGCCCCGGCGGGGCCTGGCGTCTGTGAACCGACCCCGCCGTCTGACTGACAACGTGATCTCTTCGGAAAGCCGGGGCCCGGCACGGAAACAGAAGGGAATGACTTCCCCCCCCCCCCCCCACCCCACCCCACCCCATCCCCTTCTCTCCCCAGACAAGCAATTCAGTAAAAGAAACATTCTCGCTAAACAAATGAAGCGTGACACTAAGTGTAAAAACAGAGTTTGGCGTTCCGCAGGCTTCTGAGGGGCAGTGATTGGACAGCTCATAGGAGAGAGAGAGAGAGAGAGAGAGAGAGCGAGAGCAGATGATCGGCTGTCAGCTGCAGTGGGCCGTCAAACCAGCGCAGGGCGTTGGATTATTGGTTAGAAGTCCTCAGAGTGGAAACTGCGGTCGCGCCGTACCGCGGAATTAGCGCAAAGGGCCTTTCTGCTGCCCTCTGCTGCTGCGCCTCTTTCACTTCCTTTCTCTGGCCTTCCGAGTCCCGTCAAGGCCTGCGCTCCACATGCATCCCCTAAGCCCTCTGCCCGCCCTTAGGAGAAGAGAAGATGTTAACTCTGGCAACAAAAGAACCCAGTCACACAGCAGCACCACCAGCACCACCTTCATCCAGAGTGACCCTGAGCGTCGGGAGGATTTACCGTGGAAAGCAGACTCCACCACCTGAAACCACAACGTACGTCCGAAGAAGTGGTCGATTTAAGGTGTGGACTACACCTGTAGTCACGATCAATAAAGCACACTTTTATTCACTTTTGTGTGTGTGTGTGTGTGTGTGTGTTAGCTGTATGAAATCACCGATGGGGTTAAGGTTGGCGTCGAGGTCCACAGGATAGTGTAACACATTATTATTATTTCTTTTCTTTACGAGTGATGGCTCGATTTGGTTCGCTCCGACCCGGTCAGGGCCCCTCTGTAAATCTGGGGCTTCACGTCAGCTGTATGTCTGTATGTATGTCTGTATGTAAGTCTGTATGTAAGTCTGTATGTATGTATGTATGTATGTTATGTATGTCTGTATGTATGTCTGTAGGTCTGTATGTATGTCTGTATGTATGTATGTATGTATGTCTGTATGTATGTATGTATGTCTGTATGTCTGTATGTCTGTCTGTAGGTCTGTATGTATGTCTGTATGTAAGTCTGTATGTACGTATGTATGTATGTCTGTATGTATGTCTGTATGTATGTCTGTAGGTCTGTATGTCTGTATGTATGTCTGTATGTCTGTATGTATGTCTGTATGTCTGTAGGTCTGTATGTATGTCTGTAGGTCTGTATGTATGTCTGTATGTCTGTATGCCACGGGAGCAGGCAGACACTGTGGCTGCTGTGCGTTTTCGCTACGCGCTGCCTGCTAAGAGGACGTATCAACTGGAGATCGGCAGCCTGCCGCGCGAACATAAAACTCAGATCATCGTACGTTTCTGGTCAGCGGGTCATCCGGGAGACGAGAAAAAAGTGTGTGTGTGTGTGTGTGTGAAGGGGGCCGTGGGGGTGGGGGTGAGGGGGGTGCATGGACGAGAGTCCGGGGGATTGACTGGGTGTCCACCGCCACAGTTGCTGTTTCACTCAGTTCTCGGGGAAGGCCGTAAATTACCGCGCACGCATCATTTTTTTTCCTGCAGGCTCTTTTTCCCAAACGATCCATTATATGACACTGAATCAGCGGTCAGGGGTTGAGTGGTCTCCTACGCCTCCTTCACGTGCATCCCGCGCACACACACACACACACACACACACACACACACACACACACACAGGATGCAAGAGACTTGGATGTGCAGAGCAGCATTCGGGATGTCAAGAGATGACTAAATCCAGAGGTTTCGAAACCTCTGGATCTTAAACGCAGCTCGGAGCTCCTCAATGAACAAAGAAGGAAAAAATAAAAATGTTGCAGTACGTCACCGTTTCCAAAACAAAGCCATTCGGATTTTTTGGTTGTAACTAAGAGATCACACATACATTAAACCTGCAGAGTAGAACTCTTTCACAGCAGCAATCACTTATTTCTACTGTGTTGTCATGTGAGACCAGTTTGATCCTAAAGAACACATTATGGGGTTGATTAAGTTGTCGGCGGTCGGTGGGTTTTATCTCGTGGGAAAAGGTAAAAAAATATGCATAACCGGAACTGGATTTAACTGGAATGCAATAAGGTGCTCATCAGAAGAAAAAAGTAGAATTTATAATAAACTTTAAAAAAGGCATCGAAAAGACATTGAATCGATTCAATTTATAGATGGATGGGTTATATTCCTTTAGACACTTATATTTTACTTTTGAATAGAATCGATGTCTGCAATTTAAAAGCTTCAATTTGAAACATTTCCAACAGAGCTAGGATCATAAAAGTAGAGTATAAAAATACAAGTTGATTCATACAGGATATGAGTAGCTAAAGTAGCTCAAACCATGACAGTAGGAGTTCACTAAGTCGAAGATCTCGCTTGATTAGCTGCCAGCGTGTGGGCTGCCACCCCAGAAGTGTTTGATGCAACCGAGAAGTAGTATTGACTGCGACCTCAATGCAGGGTGTGCTGTTACTGATGAAGAGACTCGGCTCTGACAGATGCTGCTGCGACTGGTGGATCCATTTCTAAAGTGTTGACATCTGTGTAGTTACAGTGTGGCCGCTGCATCTCAGTGACTGAACTTGCATTGCTCATTTTTACTGACCTCACTATCCACTCTCTCTCTCTCTCTCTCTCTCTCTCTCAGACTCTCTCTCTCTCTCTGACTCTCTCTCTCTGACTCTCTCTCTCTTCAAGCTCGGTGATCGTCGTTCTTCTGGCCATCAGACCCTATAAGCCACTCGAGTTGAACACATTGATGAGTTTAGTTTTCCCCTCTTGTGAGGTTGACCCTCAGCACTGGGGTGCCCCCCCATGAGAGGGTGAGATTAGCTAGTATGTGATGAGATGGTGACAAATTTCCCACCCCCCCCCCCCCCCCCCCCCCTCCCCGTCGCTCTCCTCCGACAATTTGAAACCACGACGGGAGCACAGAGGCCGGATCGAATTGGCGGACCGAAAACAAACCAAAAAAAAACCTTAAAGCAAAACAAGAAGGACAAAAAAACAAAGAGCAGCAGATACAGCCAGGAAGCGAGGTATCCATTTCATGCCCCACTCTGTTGGCCCGCCACCTGTTGGACATGATCATTACCACAGAGCGAAGGGGGAGCGAGGGGGAGGCTAAGCCTGCCACATTTACATCAACAAGCCGGGATAAAACTGTCTAATTATCCCCCACGGTCCCCGGGCTCCCGGCCCCCGGGCTCCCCTCGTGGAGCGCCGGCCCCATTTGCCAGCCTGGAGCGCGGCCAGGCTCTGCAGGCTGGTATCTGTAAGCACATCCTAATGACAGCTCTCTTTCACTACACGGTCTGTGTAATTACCCCGGGCAGCACACAGACGTTATGTGGCGCTGGTCCAGCCGAGCCGACGGTTCGGTTTGGTTTGGGAAGGTCAAGGCGAGGTTTGACGGAATGAGCCCGGGATAGGCCTGCTTGTTGTTGTTTGTTTGTTGGTGGCCGGCATGCACTATATTAATGGGACCGGCTTGCAGGTTTCCATGGATGACTTTGGTTGAGGAGGAACAGAATCCTGAATTCTCAAATACATTCTCAAATGTGGCCGGATGCATAGGCACCAGTCTCCTTGGTAATTGTTAGTATTATGATGGCCCTAGTACATTTGGAGTATGATGGGTACATGTGAAAGCAGCTCTACTCACACACTGTGAACGACACCTGAGACCGTGAACGACACCCCTTGTGACGGACGGGGGGGTTGCCAAGCTTTGATGAGCGGCCACGGTGGGTGGAAAGAATAAAAACCAAATGCACTTTGCACCTGTGCGTAAGGGTTTTGACAGGTATGAGCGTGATGCGGTGGTGTGGGTGCCGTGGGTGGGTGGTGCGGGTGGCCGGCCATCGGAGGATCAGCAGCCTTGCAGGCCCCCCCCCCCCCCCCCCCCCCCGGGACCCAGCATTAAGGTCTTAATTAGGACGTGAGGAGAAAGACTTGGAGCGCTCTGGGATGACGGGCCTCGTAGCGGCAGGGGCGGGGGGGGGAGAGGGGGGGCGGGCGAGTGGACCGGAGGTGATCATCTTTCCCAGTTCAAGGCTAATTGCCGAAAGGCGATCTGACGCAGAGGCGCAGGAAGACTTGGAAAGTATGTAATAAGTCGGTGTGAGTTCATTTCTAAAAAGCTCCCGAACTAATTCGGGGCGTCCCCGTTGGTCCGCAGGGTTTCTTCATTAAGACATCATGATAATTAGGGCTGGGCATTTCCATAGCCTACCACGGCCTCTGAGCGTGGACTTCATCGTACATGCTTTCGTTGTGAGACACGTTGAACAGCTGTAAGACGTTGGGCTTTTAAAAGCTGTGAAAAATGGAAGGGGTTTCAAGACGTAGCTCACCGTGGGGGAGGGGTGTACGTTCGCGGTGTTTTCCCTGTTAAATTAGAATGACTCATAAAGATGTCTGCTATAATTTTGATACTTGGCCACTTGTTCCGCGTCGTAATGACCTCTTAAAAGCCTCCCATAGCGGAGCGACCCGCGTCCAAGAATCTGTTCACCCTCCGCATCTCCAATGGGCCGGCAGCTGTGGCAGATATGATTACTACGACTGTAGTCACTGGACGCAGGCCTGAAAACGCTGAACGCAGATTTTGTTCCTGCTGCATCGTGTCTTAATGCAGACATAATGGTGGTCGTGGTGCTCGCTCCATCCCGGTGGCAAACTATTCACATCCTACAACCAGCCCACCTACACTATATTAACAAATCTGTCATTATTTTAATCCGCATGGTTGTTGACTTTTCTGTGATCACCAAAGTAGAGTAGCTAGTATGACATATTTCACACTTTAATACTCATCTATATTATTAAAGTCACTGGCTTATGGTTTTATAGTGTTCCATGTGATCATCGAGCGCATTCTCACAGTGCCTGCATTGTAAAGGCTACACTGTGGTCTGTGTAAAGCACAGTAAATATCGTACACACATATCCACAAGCCATCTGCGGTGTGGAGGTGTTTATTAGCCAAAGGGGCTGACATGTTGTGTGGCATGTGGTGGTCCACTGTAAATCTGCATATGAACCATGTTGTACAGTTATTAATCTTACATTACAACTCGAACTAAAAGGGCAGATAATTATAGAATGACGGAACGACTGCTTTAAAAGAAAAAAATCAGTGCCAAAAAAACTATAACATCAGTGCCTGGTGTGATTAATAGTTTTGGGAAATTACTTTTAGAGTGTCGAAAATATGAATTTCTCCATATTTCGCGGAGCTCTGCATCATAGATTATCTCCGTCCCTGGTGGGGATTAGAATAACGGGCCAATCAAAAACACATTTCAATGTGCTACACACTGAGCGGTATTTTCCTTTAAGTACCTTAGCATGGAACCCCAGTAAAATAAAATAACTATCCATAATCGACCCCTTTGACGGGTTCTTTTCACTGACGTCATTGTCAAACATTTTTCTCGCGGACGAAAATCCCTTTTCTGGCCAAATTTGTGTGAACTAAAAGCTGCACTGCTGCTCCAAAGATCATCAGAAATGATTCCCTGGACGGCGGGCTTTTAAGAGTAGTATAACGCAACCCTGCCCCAATAAAAAATACAGGTGCTTTTCTTTTCTGTTAAAAGACATTTACAGACGTCCGTTCAATTAGTCATAAAGCCATACGCATTTATTTATTCCCTGATTCTCGCAGGACGCGTGATGCAATGAACGCAATGAGGCGGGAGGCCGTAGATAGGACTTCATTTTCCATAAGTTCACGGTAGTAAGTATTTCACCGCTTTATTGTAAACGACTTGCCGGGATTCCGTGAAACATCAATGGTGGCTCGTACATCTCCCTGGTAAAATAATGACCGCTGGCTTTCTGAAGCAGCTGAATGTGCACATGGGGTAGCCCCTGCACAATTTCCATTTGAAATAGGAAGACAGCGGTCCTCTGGGAGACACTAAATTGAAACTAAGGCTGTGCCTGATGGACCGCAGGATATGCCTGCAAATTTAGACGTATCAAAATGGCGAAAAAGTCTGTGAGTGCCCATTCATATAAACTGAATGCCTTGTAATGTTCTCAGGCCCTCGGAGGATAGTTGCAAGGTTGAGGAAAGACTACAGGAAGACCAGAATGGTTTTGACATAACTTTGCTTTAGTGCGCTGCAGGCCCTCTCTCCTCCCTGCAGTTTAATGTTGTATTCCACTGGGTCCCGGAAGGAAGCAGCCCAGTAAATCCCCACTGCTCGACTTAAAAAGGAAATGGTATCTGAAGACAGGTGAAAAACGGAAAGATAAATACAGCCAAGCCCCCTGGTTGTTCCCTCCAGAGAGAGATCCCCGGGCCACACTATACAGTGTAACAGCACATGCCCCGGAGTAGAAATGGATCCAGAAAATGAACTATAATGAAGAAAGAATATCCCACCCGCTTTTTGAAAGTGTAATTTATTTGAACAAAAGGCGTACGCTGACATAGACGCCAGACCGCTTTGTCCTCACACACACCGTGTAACAAGATGGTGTCTTGTTTTCTTGGAGCCAATGTGCCAGTGGGTGGTGGGAGGGGTGGTGCGGTTTAGAGGCTTTAAAAATGACCCCCCCCCCACACACACACACACACACACACACACACACACACACACACACACACACACACACACACACACACACACACACACACACACACACACACACAGGAGAAAGTCCAATGGGGAGTTGGTGAATTAGGAAGTCTTCACTTAGTGGGTCTGTAATGAACTGAGCCGATGTGCACCTCCGTGCGGTGCAGTTTGACATTTTTCCCCCTTTTTTTATTGGAGGAAGTAGGTGGGGGGCGAAAACGTAAACAATGAGAATCTCTGCAGCCCCTCAACTGCTCCCAGAATGCTTTCAAAGGAGCCTCCATATGTTTTGGTGATTTGAACGGAACCCCGGTATTGCCATTCCAAGAGGGTGTTGATGTTTTCTTTTCTTTAGGTCGTTTTCTTTTGCCCTTTGGGTTCCTTTTCACCGCCAACTCTGCTACGATGTAGCCCAGCCACCAGCTGCCTGCAGAGAACATGAACAGGGGTTCACCCAACGACAGAAGCCAATAGTGTTCCTCTTGTAGTGGAGGCCTGTGCAGAAACACCGAGGGTATTGCATTGGTTTTTGAATGGCCGCAATTTTGTTACTTCTAGCAAACCTCGAGAACATTTGCATTGTCACTTATGGGAAGAAAGACCTTCTGCCATGTAACATCAAGTGCTAGTAAGTGTTTTTTTTAGCGTATAAGAAAGCATACTAGTTTTGTTAATTGTGCTCAAAAAATGACTAAGTGCTCGATAGGGTCAACTATCTACTGCAGTGGTCCCCAACCACTGATCCGTGGACCGGTACCGGTCCGTGGGTCATTTGGTACTGGGCCGCACAGAAAGAATTAATAAAAAGATATTTTATTGATTATCAGTCTGAAAGATGTTTTATTTTTTTAAATGACCGGATACATCCGTCTGTGCATCTGTGTCAGAGACACAAGCTCAGGGCTCCCACTAATTCAGCGTAATGGTGAGTTTTTTTATGCACTTTATATTTGTTTTTATGCCGGTCGTCTCATTTTATTTCGTCATATTTATCCCCCCACACTTTGAAGGCCGGTCCGTGAAAATATTGTCTTACATGAAACCGGTCCATGGCGCAAAAAAGGTTGTGGACCGCTGATCTACTGGGTATAAATGGGTATAACATTTAAAAAAAAACAAAAAGTTGTCCAATTTGAGACTTCTAAAATCTGCCACTGAATGCAAAATGTATTTCACTTTCTTCTCATCTTCATAAACACATCACATTGTTTTCTGTTGGCTAATTATCATCTGAGAAACTTGTGGTGAATAAAAAACGTTTAAAAGATAAAGCTATAATACTGGGCTGAAGTCATCCGTCTGATATGTTAATAGAGTCATACTCGGCTCAGCTTTTCAACAGTTGGCCGGCTCTCAGAACGTCATTATTCTTGACTTAAATGTAATCACAGGGCCTCTCCAGACCAATCATCGACGAACACAACAATTGCATATCAACTTTAATCATTACGGTTCATTTATTTTAAGCCTATTGAAATAAACTCGCTTGAGTGTTTCCAGGTGGCTAAAGAAATCTGGATAAATTCTGCAGAAATGGGTCACAGTGGCAAGCACGATACACGAGACATAACTGAACAAGAACAATTCAAGAAAAACAATAAAGAATAGCCGGGTGGACACAGAGATAGAAACAGTAACGCTAATCTCCATCATGTGCTGCAGAACCGCATTTATACGAAATAAGAGGCCATTGAAAAGGTCGGCTCTGTGGACTCACATTATATCTTTATAAATGATTTAACGTCCAATAGAAGAAAAGCCACCACCCCCACCACGTACTAACTGAACAAGACATTGTACAAATGTGCATGAAGGCATTAAATAAAAGACCATGAAACCAAACTGTTTCAATACTCTTAACATGCCATGACTGTGAACCATCTGTTTTCCCCCCTCAAGTCACAATGGGAAACCAGTGGAGAGGTCCTCAGTGATGCATAACCTCAATAAATATTGCCTTCCCCCAGGGGGACGGCCTCCAATTTGTCCGGCGGTTATTCATTTGGGAACTAATAGTAGAAGACAGTAACCAGCTAAAAAGAGGCCTATCGGAAAGACGCCCATAAATCACATTGACCCAGAGCAGTGGTTGGAATACCTCTCTCTCGCAGAAAAAAATCATCCTCTGGTTGAATGACGATACAAACTGACCACAGGATGTCACGGGGGCCGGTCCAAACATGGTGGGGTTTGTATGTGGTGTGTATTTGTGTGTGTGTGTGTGTGTGTTAGTCAGTGTTCTGGTCCGACGATACGCTATGAGAGCTTGACCTTTCTTTGACCATGGAAAACAATTACTTTTTAGTTTCTTGTCAGTAAGTAGACACAGGCGTTTCAGGACAGGCCACTTGTGCACACCTGTGCACACCTGTGGACAGATGACCATTTAGCACCATTGCCTGCGTTCCTTACACGTTTCTTACAATTATAATACTGACGTTTGGTGACGTACACACCAACACGCGCCTTCATTTTAACGCCTCACCATTAACACCCACACGTTAACCAAAGCGTCCTAGTAGCCCGTACATCAATAGTCATCTAATCCATATTCGGTGACAATTTTATGAGGCTCATAAAATGCTCACAACTGCTCTAAAGCACATAGTTCTGTATTTGCAGCAGGCATTTTGAGAAGGCTTGTGTTACTCTCAAACAGCATCAAGATGAATGGACTGGCAGTGCTGAAGCGAGCACTTTTACTTTCTTTGCTTTTTTCCCCCAGAACAGGGAATTTTCCTCCGACGCACCGTGCCAAGAGCAAGAGGGGGGAAAATCAACTCTGTTCAACTATTTGTCAACTCCCTTTAGAAACATTTAATAGTAATAAAATTTATGGCTTCAGTTTCCAAAGGATACTGCCAGTGAAGTCCATCACCAAAAAAAAAGCTGTGCAGTAAATGCTTTCATTGTATCCTCCATTTTTGACGTATTATTAAGCCAGGCTCGTCTTATCTGTCTGTCTGTCTGTCTGTCGATTGGTCCATCTGTCTATCCATCTGTTTGTCATTCTGTAATCTGTCTATCTGTCTGACGGTCTGTCTATCTGTCTATCTGTCTGTCGATATCTATCTTGACTGTCTGTCTATTTGTCTGTTTTCTGCCCGTCTGTCTGCATATACGTCTGTCTGTCTGTCCACATCTATACGTCTGTCTGTCTATATCTACTTCTGTCTGTCTGTCTATATCTACTTCTGTCTGTCTGTCTTTATCTACTTCTGTCTGTCTGTCTATATCTACTTCTGTCTGTCTGTCAGAAAGGGCGAGGGAGGGAGGGAGGGAGGGAGGGAGGGAGGGAGGGAGGGAGGGGTGGGTCGATCTGGGTGATTATTTGTCCAGATCGTCTGAAAGCAGTTAACCCACCACCCCACCTCATCTCCCCCCCCCCCCCCCCCCCCCCACCCTCACGGAATAACGGGTCAGCAGAGAGACACTCTTCCCTGGGAGGACGAGCAACGACAGTACCAGATCGCGGCGGAGGAATCCACAGAAGCGGGGCGCTTCCCCGAGATGGAGTTAGCATGTGTTCCGCGGCGCGGCGGCGTATAGCATGCATTCATAAGTCATGTGTGACAGGTACAGCGACGTCCGCTCGTGTGTCGAAAAGCCCGCCGACACCTCCTCTTTAAGTAGCGGGCTTCAGGACACAATGAGGATTATTTCTTTGGCGGAGCGTTTCCGAGATCAACGTCGCTGTTAGCGAGATGGAAATGCGGTTTCGTCGCATCGTTGCTTCATCACGGGGGTGGGGAGGGGGGGGGTGGTCTTTGATTATGTCATTATGTCATTTGGTTAAGCGCCCCCCCCCCCCCTGTTTTTTCATTTTCACATTATTCCATTACCGTAAAAATTCACAAACTGTCATAAAATGTGTTAGTCATACCATGGACCCGAGTTCAAAGTGTAAAGCGGGTTTTTTATTTTTTTATTGGGCAACGTAGGATTGGCCATAATAGGATCATTAAACCGTAGCCTAGTGGATTGTGACGCTGACAGCGGGGAGGGGAAAGGGGATGCATGGCTGGAGTAAGTTATCATCCATGGAGGAGCTGTAAAAGCCCGCAATGAATTAGTGTGTATGTTTCTGTTGTTGGGTGGGAGGGGGGGTGGGGGAGGGGAGGGGAGGGGGTGTGTCTCCTCCCAATTTTTCCCCCCTCTATTTTTTTTATTGTGACTCGGAAAAAGGAAATGCTTCTTATTTTCTTTGTAGGATGTGCAATTTTCTCCCCGGGTCTGTTTTTTTTGCGCCCCACTTCAAATCCTCCCGTCGAACTCTTTAAGCCATCAAACGTAGGATTTAGGGGCCTTCAGGCGGCAGTCAGGGCTCTCACCGGTGAAGGGCCCTCGCGGTGCCTCGGTGGCGACTCAGGGGCCCAAGGGGTGTGTGGGCGGAGGGCGGGGGGGGCGGGAGGGGCGGGGAAACAGTTTACAGGAAGGGGAAGAAAAAAAGGCGGCCTTCTAAAAAAGCACTGGCAAACCTTGTGTTTCATATGGAGCTTCAATCAATCCCTCTCTCTCCCTCTCCTGCTGTAATTATCGTGGAGTACGTCGTACATTTTTTGGTGATTTTGAACCGAGGCCTTGAAAGAGGGTCACACGGGGTGTCGAACGTTTCCCTGTTTTATCGGACGGCTGAGCGTGAGTCACTGCGGAGCAAAACACGTTGAGCCCTGGTCTTTGTTCAATACGAACAATAGCAGGGAGAGTCAGTCATCTCATGGTTTTAATGTTGCGCGACATGACGGCCACGATTGCGTTGTCTTTGACCTTTTCTTTTTTCATTTCCCCTCAATTGTTTTTTTTTCTGTGCCGTGGAAACATTTATATAGCTTTGAGTACATTTTATTCTTTCTTTGTATGTTCGCGAGCATGTCGCTGAGCTGAACTCTGGTCGGAGCGTGATCGGTTCCTCATGGCGTCTGTTGCATTCGCCGCTGCCGTTGAAAGTAAAACTCGAAAATACGTCCGCCTGTAATGTTATTGGGAGTCAGGTTGGGAATGTTGCTGTACATATTTCAATTGGTATTAAACGGGTACGCTGGGGGAAGTGGAAAGTTGAAGACGTTATAGTTGGGCATATGTTTTGTGCTTACCGTATAAGCACGGCCGATAGGTGTGGCTGAATGGAGCTGTCTTTGTTTTTTCGATTTTTTCGAAAACGGATCGCGACAATCTCGAAGTACTGTTACAACGCCGGCGCTCCGACCACACACCTACAAGCGTACGTTCTGTGGCACACTGTGCGGATCACATTATGGGCCCTTTGCCAAAGAAGCCCGTATAATTTAACGGGGGGAAAATAAAATTTCATAACTGCCTTCCTGAAAAAACAAATCTGTAAATCTAAACTCCAAAAAAGGGTGGCACAGGAAAATAAAACCCATCCTTTCCGATTGAAAAAATAACAAAGTAGTATATAGAGAGACATGGATCGTAAGAGAAGAGAGAGAGAAGAGGGGGGGGGGGGGCGGAGAGTCGGGGAATGGAAACAAGCCCTTTAGTTCGCGCGTCCCTTAAATCAGGGCGCCGATGTAACTGGGAGAGCGGTGAGGAGGTTTACGAGCATGAAGGTGCGAAACGATCGAGCCGGGGGCAACGCCACAACTGCTAGAGAGGAAAGCATGCAGCATTACGCATCAACGTGGAAGCATCTGTCCCGTTCGCCCTCCCCCGTGTACAGAGAGAGGGGGGGGGTGGGGGGGGTGGGGGTGGGGGGGGGTGGTGGGGGGGCCCGCGCAAAGCCACGCGGCCCCGCTTGATGGTGTTCAGCTGACAGGGTGGCCCGGGTGATGACGGACCCCTGGAAGCCACATGCACACAAGAAAATATTTCACACTGTGCGCTCCACGATGATAATATTAATAATAATAGGGCGCTCACTTGAAGGAAAAAATTTACTGTGTTTTCGTGTTCAGCATTATAAGTTTAACCATTACCATAAAAGTCAGTAAGTGGGTTTGGAGAAGCCAAAGGCGCACATCGGTCTGCACTCGGTTTGGACCGGAGCGCAACATGGCCGCCAAAACCATTAGCCCTTCCTATCCCCCTTTATTTCCCCGCTCTTTAAAAAAAGATCTCCCTATGACTGGTTTGACTGCCAGGCCACACCTGGGAGGTGGGGGGGGGGGGGGTTGTAATATCTCCCTTGACATGTCTGATTTGGATGCCAGGTTCCCTATGGTAATTGTCACTGAATATTTGTCAGCCTTCTTTTTTTTACGACAGCGAAATATATATTATGCTTACTTCATAGACATGAAATCACAGGGTAAGTCAGGATAGGTGTGAGATAAGGTGATTGTTGTTTGCAATTTGAATTAGAAGGCAGGTCACTGGTCGACGTCGCAATCTTCACCAGGGTTAGTGTCAGTCACACTATTTCCGAGCAGTTGCCAGTCCACGAGGGGTTCACAGCCAAAAGTTTGTTTGCAAAAGTTCACAGCCATTTTGGATCATACGAAGGATCTCCCCGAGATTCAACAATCTGTCACGGGCCGTGTATGTGTGTGCTTCCCCAACCACTTGGACAGATTTAACCTGCTCTTCTATGTCGTAAACAGTTGACCAGTTGGGATTTTTAATGTACTGCCGGTGCGTCTAAAAGGGGCGCAGGGGTCAAGTGGAGGTATGCAACTGCGACTGTAAATGACAGGATAGTGGATTAGCGTGTCTTCCCCAGGACACCACCGCGTGCTCAATTCCCACGCCGGCTCTGTGTCCGCGTCTACGTTAAGGTCGGCAATTAAGGAAGTTGGGATTCTTAGCAGATTGCGTTTCCTGGTGTTTATAGCCGGGTTGCAAAAGAGGTGGTGGCAATCACACCTGTCGGGGAGGCATAGCTACACTGACGAGACAACATGAGCCCCAAACGCTGGATTTAGTTTCATGTTTGTTGTTACAGATAACTCATAAACATATTGCTATTATGGTCAAACATTTGTTGAAACTGGCTATGATATGCGGTTATATAAATACTCATATCTAGTAGGGCTAAACGATATGGTAAATAATTTGATTATTTTGGAGAGATAGATATTTGTGAGTGTGATATGATTCACTATTTGCGTGACATGGATCGGTTTTTGCTTGATGATCGATTTTTGTTTTCACTGAACAAGCTATGATGACAAATATTTTGTTACATCTTTGTAGAACTAGGCTGGGGCATCTCTCAACACTACAGTACTTCATTCATAACGCTGTTATAAATGTACAATTACACATTTTACCCTCTACCAAAAAAATTGTTGCTTCTGCGGTTTGGATATGGCGCTCGGCCATATCGCGATTTCGATAATATTTTGCTTAATTCTTCAGCCCTAGCATCTCGTAAAATAAGTCATTTTCATCCTATTAGGCTATTAGAATCTTCCACAGTCTCTTCCACATGGCGTGCATAATTCACTTGGCGTGGGGACGTTGCCACGGCGCCAGGAACCCTGATTTATTTTCCAAGCTAATTCTTCGCTGACTCCGGGCCGCACAGAACAGTATGCCGGCGAGGCCCCGAGTTAGGGCGGGCCCCCGGGTCCTCCCCTCGTAGGGGGGCCACCGAGACTCATTGACTTAAACACTGAATTCTGTTCTAATCCTGTGTAAAAAAAGTTGGATCTGCGCGGAAAGGTCGGCCGAGGCAGACGAGAGCGATTTCCACGCTTCCCCGGAGCACAAGTCGCCCCCCCAGCGCTACGCTGCTGCAGGAGCTGCGGGGGACGGGGGTCTCCAAGGGGGGGGGGGGGGGGGTCTTGGAGGGAACTCTGCTTGATCTGTTATGGCACTCGTATAATTATTTGGACCCAGGAGGCGGACCCCTTTACTTTGGCCGGTCCGCTACATCTAATATTTCACAATGCGTTTCAGGCCCCGTGCGCATGACTTCATTCATTAAGCTGTCAGACATTTTTGATGTCCGACTATGAATAAACGTTCATGAAAACATTGACCAAAGGTTCTCCAAAAGGATGGTCACCGATAAATGATTACATAATAACATTTAGATAAGAATGATTAATATATGTCATGTAAATTATATTTTAGTTTATACATAATACATAATTGACTACACTCTGGCACACTGTGAATATATGTTGTTTATTGTGTTGTCTTTTGCACTATTATGTTATATGTCGTGTTTTAAATATTACTTGCACATTTTGGAGTATGGGGAAATGCAATTTCGATCCTCTGTGTAATTACGTGTTGCATGGTCTGATTGACAATAAAGTACACTTTGACTTTTGACTTTGACTTTACATTTCAATGATTACACATTTTTTCACCCATGAAGAATCATACAAAAATACCAGAATTTCCGCACACATTTCCAGTTCCATAAAAAGTTATTTATTTGATCGGTTGTTGTATGTGATCCTTCATCGCTGCGTCACTTTTGTCCAAATGTATTGGTAACTTTTTTGTATTTATTGCGGCCATTATTTTAGTTCACAATGATTGGAAATACTGAACTTCTCAGAACTGTCATCTCCCAGGGAATTGTTCTCTCTAAATCACTGTGGTCTCTGGATTATTAGGGTTTGGGCGCACGGAAAATCTACTTTTGATCAAAATTGATGACTGCTGTGAAAAAGTTACATAGTGCAGGTTTTAACCTTTTCTTCCCATACTTATTATTTCGTTATTCCTCTCCTCTTTGATCGCCAGTTTGAAAAATGTGACAATGAAAGCAAAAGAAGCCCACAGACCTTTTTATGGTGCTCAGGCATCAGAGAGCAGAAGGCCTCGCCATCATCCTCTGGCTGGGAGTATAGGAGCGTCGCTGTAAAGCGCTGCTAAAACAATAGGAGTATTTCATCAGGAGTGAAGGCAAACGTTTCACTGGAGATGTTTCACTCCCATAAATCTCCCACAAACTGGCA
>PIJE02000744.1:107500-117646 GCA_002895965.2 Coryphaenoides rupestris
GAGAGAGAGAGAGAGAGAGAGAGCGATAGTGAAGAAAGAGAGAGAGAGAGAGAGAGAGAGAGAGAGAGAGCGAGAGTAAGAGAAAGAGAGACAGAGAGAGAGAGCACCCTGGAATATGTTTACTCCTGTCAGGGTTACTCTACTCCATACGACGACCTGTCTTATCCAGTTTCCTCTGGAGCGAGCGTCACTCCTCTCCTCTCCGGGTCATGTTAGCAACACACAGCACGCATCCAGGGACACAGGAAGCGCTGAGCACGCCACGGAGCCGGCCACCGCCCGTGAGTCACTTTTCCGACGGAGCCGCCACACGGCGATACCGGGCGGGTCGAGGGTCCGGCCGTGACGTGACGTGGTCACGGCACAAAGTCTTACTTTGTCCCGTCTGCTGTACGAATAGAAAATGGGGGGAAAAAAAAGGGGGGGAATGGTTGCCAACTGCCGTCGCCAGGCGGAGATTACACAGATATTAACCTCATAATGGTCAAACCAGATTGCTTTATCCCCGCTGTCAATGCGGAATGCGGGGCAGCAAAGGAAACAGACATGCGTAAAAAAAAGACGTGGACCGTGAACTGGAAGCCGGAATTCGGTTAATTAGTTGTGTTTTCGTTTGTTAATTTTTGTTTTAGGAGTGCCTACACTGTTTGCAGTCTAAAAACCTTCTGCCAGGTTCCAGTTGCAGGTATGCTTTTTGATACTCGTACGCGTTGATACAACCGATATAAAACTTGGAAATACTTATGCCTTTTCTTTGCGCCGTGCGGACACTGTCTATCTATCTATATGCCTTGGCCTTGCGTCCGAAACAACAAACAATGTTAATACGCCATCGTTCTTCCTGGGTCCGGGTCATAAAGCCGAGCTTGAATCACGC
Organism: Coryphaenoides rupestris; assembly: GCA_002895965.2. Taxonomy (NCBI): domain Eukaryota; kingdom Metazoa; phylum Chordata; class Actinopteri; order Gadiformes; family Macrouridae; genus Coryphaenoides; species Coryphaenoides rupestris. The sequence continues at coordinate 108,378 of PIJE02000744.1, forward strand.
GGTTAGCAACTGGGAGGAAGTCTGTGAATGGGATTTGGGAAGAGGAATACTCATGAATTATCTGTCAAGTGCGAGCACGTGCTAGCGTATTGTAAAAAGGTTAGCACTGCGGATTAGCTGGAGAATACGTGTAGCTGACATTCCAGCTGGTTCCCAATATTCCTGTTAGATCGTATCGGTGCGTTGTTGTCGTGGAAAATCTGGACGATCAAATGACCAAACAACTCATGTAAAATCATAACACATACAAGTTTATTCTAACATATCAATACGGCCTTGACTAATTCATCTACCGATCGTTAGTTCACTTACAAGCGTACGGTCCCTGGACCGCCATGCACTCTCATGCACCCACCGTTGTCATGTAGCAGAACACGGGTGCAAGGAGTTCATAGAGGATGAGTGCCTCAAGGTGAGAGGAGGAGATGTATCCTCCCTAGCTGAGAGGGCCTCAACTCCCACAGATAAGGTGCTTCTGCGCTAACAAGGGATACAACCTTGACTGGACCATGGTGGCATTGTGCCTTAGTTCACTTAGAGTTCATGAAAAACAGAAACTCGGCAGAACATGTGTATATAAGAATATGGTGAATATGGGAGTACAAAGAAACCTATAACCTTTAGCTGTACTGTATGTATATGGTAATTTTTCCACAACAGTTGTGTGACCACTTTAAATATGGCAGCGCACGGGTGGACTTGTATTTTAAAGCATGTAACCTCTACTCCAGCAAGCGAGGCGCAGGTAACAATCTTGTCACATACTTTATGTATTTATGTATATTTATCGTTCTTTTGTTTTTTTTTGTTTCTTCTTTCTGCGGTCAAAAAGTAAAACACAAAAGTCCTTTCCGGGGGCCTCTGGATGAGATGAGACCTTCCATCCCACACAACACACACAACGCGGCACAACACACACACACACCACAACACACACACCACACACCAACACACACACACACACATCTGTGTGTCGCCTGCAAGTGATGTAAGGCAGGACCTTCCCATCACTTGGGGCCTATTTAATGTCCAGCTCCGCTGTTGGGTCGCAGGCGCTACATAAACACTCCTACACACATGTCATATATGCACATGCAGCAGGACTCTCACCGCCAGCCCCCCGGTTGACCTGCATGTGTTAAACTGACACACATATAACACACACACACACACACACCACCCACCCCCCACCCCCACCCAACCCTCCCACCGTTACCTCCCCGCCCTACCTTCCTCGCTCGCCCCCATGCCGTTTGACCCCCCCCTGTGTGTATGTGTGTGTGTGTGTGTGTGTGTGTGTGTGTGTGCTATAAGTATGTGTGTATTTGTATGTCTGTGTGTGTGTGTGTGTGTGTGTGTGTGTGCATACGTATGTGTGTATTTTATGTGTTTGTGTGTGTGTGTGTGTGTGTGTGCGTGTGCTTGTGTCTGTGCGTAAGTATGTATTTGTATGAATGTGTGTGTGGGTATGTGTGTGTGTGTGTGTGTGTGTGTGTGTGTGAGTGCATATATGTTTGTATTTATGTGTGTGTGTGCGTGTTCATACATTTGTATTGCTGTGTGTTTGTGTGCGTGCATTTATACATTTGTATTTATGTGTGTGTGTGTGTGTGTGTGCGTTTATACGTTTGTATTTATGTGTGTGTGTGTGTGTGTGTGGCTTTATACGTTTGTATTTATGTGTGTGTGTGTGTGTGTGTGTGTGTGTGCAGCGCATCTAACATGTGGCATTTTATAAGTGTGTGTGTGTGTGTGGTGTGTATGATGGGAGACCACATGGTGTTTGTGAACACGGCGCGGCCCCTCTCTCTCTCTCACCTCAGCCTCCACGCGGCGGGCTGACCAGAGGGGCCGGGGGTCTCTGCACATTAACTGGAACCAGGTCCAGTGGGCGGGGGGCGGTTGAGTTTTTTTCTACTTGCCCCTTACTTCATTGGCTCCTGCAGGGCAAATCATTAAAGCAAAATAATATTGCTGGAAGGATCGGTATTTCGGGGTGCCCTGTGAGCAAACTGAGAGGGGAAATGGATCAACGCGGGGCCACCGGGGACTGTAAATCAACAGGCTAAAAGGAGAAGCTGAATGTACTGCAGGGGCCCCCAGGGGCCCAGCCCAAGGCCGGGGCCTCTGTCAGTCAGGGCTCGGTGTTAATGTCAAAGCCAGCTGGACTGGCAGCACACGCCCATCAGTAAATGATTGAGCTGTCCGTGTCAATCGCCAGTGTGCCACTAGAGGCCATCATATGACAGAATTGCGGCCGTATTGGAGGGGTTTGGATTTTATATTTATATATATATATATATATTTATTTATTTTCTTTTAGGACCAACGCTTGCAAGTGTGGAAGTGTATTCACTATTATGCAAACAGCTGTCCGTTTGCCACAGACATTTAGGGAGTAGCCTCTATCTAAAGTATCCCCTTCCACAGTTACGTTTAGTGCCGGTGTACACGGCTCAGGGTGCACGCGGCTCAGGGTGCACGCGCTGTTCTCCCCGCTGCTCGCATCTTCACACCGCGGACTCAACGGCCGCGTTGTGATTGGCCGAGTTCTGCCCCACAGCCCCGCCTCCTGCCGCCTGTGCCATCGTCCTCACTGCGGTGACTGATGGAGCGTCCTCCCCGTCTCCTAAAAAAAAAAAAACCCTGCGATTCCAGTCCAGATGAATCCCTCATACCTTTTCCTTTTCCGTGACCTTTATTATATTCCAGGGCAGGGTCCCATAAACCCCCATTTGAATTCTCCAGAATGTCCTCGTAAAGGTGACACAGGAATATTGGCCTCACTTTGATATGAATTGGCAACCACTCCATCCCCCCCCCCAGAAAAAAATACCAACAATCGGACCGATTGAGTGACAAAATGGGCGTGGCCTATATCTGTACTGTGGCCTATATCTGTGCTTGTCCCCAGATAGCCACAGCTGGCAGCCCCACGGCAGGGGGAGGAGCCACGCCTCCCTGCGAAACACGGGATCACCAATTCGTCTCGCGAGTTTGAGGCTGGATGTGAGACGTTCCTCTGCCACCGTCAAATGTTTAACGCTCTCTCTCTCTCTCTCTCTCTCTCTCTCTCCCGCCCTTGCTACTGCACTTGATTCAATCATCGTCAATCAGGAACATATGGTCTCCCCTCTTTCGTCTGCCCTGTGAACCCCCCACCCCACCACACCACACCGCACCTCACCCCCAGCCCACCCACAGCCCCACCCAGCCCAGCCCACCCCAACCCACCCACCCGCACCACACCACACCTCACCCCGCCCCAGCCCACCCGGCGGCATCTCCACTTGCATGCTCACCACCACCACCACCGCTGCCTCAGTCCCACACACACAGCAGGAGAGAGAGGAGAGAGAGAGAGAGAGAGGGGGGGAGAGAGAGAGAGAGAGAGAGAGAGAGAGAGAGAGAGAGAGAGAGAGAGTGAGAGAGGGGAGAGAGAGAGAGAGAGAGAGAGAGAGAGAGAGAGAGAGAGAGAGAGAGAGAGAGAGAGAGAGAGAGAGAGAGAGAGAGAGAGAGAGGGTTTTCTCCTAGTTTACAGATCAGAGCAGCTGTACTGCTGCTGCTACTTCAGACAACATGGTGGTGGCAAGCAGGCGTGCGTGAATGCCAGGCAGCCGCGCCGCAGAGCCGGCCCTGCTGAATGGAGCATTATAAGCCGCGGCGGACACAGGACGGGCCGGCCCAACGGTTCTGATTGAGTGTTTCAACACATCATTGGGAAGGTGGGGGGGGGGGGGGGGGGGTGGGGGGCGGGCGGTGGGGGGGCGAGGGGGGAAACAGCTGCGCTGCAAATTAGCGTCTTCTCCGTGACGTTGACAAATGTGCTTCGTGGAGTTTGTGGGTGGAGGAGAAAAATAAAGTCACCCCCCCACCCCCTCCTTCTGTGTTTCGATTATCATCTACTTTCTCCTACTCAGCCACCTGACCGGTCACACACACACGCAGGCATGCACACACGCAGGCACGCACACACACACACACAGGCACGCACACACACACATACAGGGACACACGCACACGTATGAATGCACGCTCACAACCAAACTGTTCTCCTGACTCCTGGTTCCACATTATATTGTACTCTGATAGGCTCCTTGAAAGTGATCAAGTGAAACCGTTTGCTTTCTATTATAAACTGAGTGTGGCTGCTGGGTTAATGGAGTTACAGCATCAGACCCTGGTGGGGTGGATTTACTGACGTGGTCTTTCCCCCGTGAGGCGTCTAGAGAGCCGTGTTGACAGTGGTGGTCCCGCACATCGATGCCTTGTCCGACTCTTTCAAATAGTTCCCTTCTACATTCAAGATTTCACTCCAAGATTTCACTGCTGCAGTATTCATCTCAACATGAATTCTAAACAACTCTAAACAATTAGTAATGGTACCTAGAAGTACAGTAAATAGTGTTCTTCTAAACAGTATTCTTATAAACATAAATACTAAAACGACACAATTTAAGATTAAACATTTAGTTTACGTCTATATTCATTTTGGTTCTTATAGCTGTATTCAGCTTTGAGCTGGTTTTCCGTTTACAAATGTCCCAAATATAAATATGTTTATTAGTTGTTTTTTTGTTGTTGTTTTTTTTGCCATTTTAACACTGGAACTTCTTGTGTAATTTTTTAATAAATTATAAAACGACAAATATGAGGCGGTGAGAGGCGGACATTCACAACACAAATATATGCACTGAGTACTGTGTCAAGCATGCTAGATACATATATTTGTATCGCATGATAATCTCCAAATCTGTCATTTTTATCATTAACGTTTCTCGGTGTTATGCAATTGAAACAGAAAAAGGGCAGAGAAGTGAAAGTGTTTCGCCGCCCCACTTCTTCAGACTACAGCTGGATCACGACGTGTTCCGAGCTCCCCACGTGTAACAGGACACCAGAAACGACTTCCTCAATTTTTTTTCCTCCTATAATGCGCACATGCCACATACTAAATATATAACTAAGGACAAATAGTTGCACACTTTCCAGAGAAAAAAAAACGGCGACGATGAAATGTCAGGAAAGAGTTTAAATGTGAATAGATCTTGCCTCGCCCAGACACCGCGCCACTCACTGCACAGCGTCCTCGGAGGCTCAGAATGGAGAACAGTTTACTAAGGTCATAAACCTTGCCGGACGGTTACTCATAATTTCTCCAGAAAACTACTTATTGACACCACAGCATCTTTCTACTTCCTCATTCTGACAATAACACATTGTCACGGCTTCCTGTTTTTTTATTATCGGCATGGCAGGTTTGATTTCTACACAAGATATTCACATTTCACAATAAAGAGCGGTATGGCATCGAGGTGCAAATAAACGATCATAAAATATTGTTGCTTAATCCTCTTAACAACTTACATCACAATGATAACTTCATGCATGAAACATGTATTTCAACTATAATGTAACAAACAATTTTTGCATTCATCTAATGATGTTAAGCAAGAGAGGGAAGAGATCACCTCAGATCAACTCTTTTTGGGAGGTCATTTTCTGTTCCACCCCACATTGGGTTCCTCATAATGATATTTTTGCAATACCAAGTTTGAAATGAGAATCCGCACAAAATGCAGCAACAGGGATTTTAACCTAAAGACAAAGGTTAAAAAAAGGTTACTCCTGAAACAAAAGCTCACAAAAAATCTAATAAGTAGGCCTCCATTGTGGTGTCCTCTGACGTAGCATGGCATGTGGCCTAACTTTTAAGCCACCTTTTCACTAAAAGTGAAAGAGAACTTTTTGTTACTTTTCAGGAACTAAAAGGCTCTTTCAGCTCGTTGCTGTCTTCGTTTCCACCGTGGCCTGAAGACATGCGAAGACGAGGCAAATGAGTCCCCTGACGGCTGTGACGGCTGTTTTTACATGCAACCGACCAAAGTCTCCAAAACATGGATGACTTAAATAACGCTCCGAATGCACGCCTCCGCACACCCATCGATCATAATCCCCCCTCATCCGTGAAGCTCCATTCGCCTCAGTAATTTACACTTGTATTAAAAAGTGAAAATCCATGATAATTGAATCCTGGTGAAAGGATGGAGCATAAAGTTGTCTTCACTTGGCTACATGAGGTTGAGGGTTGAATCCATCTATCTTTTTCACTGCCGCAATTGTTATTGGAAAATGCTGCATATTAAAGCAGGTTGGGCGTCTTAAACTGCAATATAAATGTCATGAATAATGATTATTTGCGCCATAATGGACATAAATAGTGATTTTATTTGTCTGATTTTTCTTTCTCCGTTTTACTTTCTGTTTCATGACCTTTATTCATTATGTGTCTGATGCAAAAGCACCTTTTAAAGCTCACAGAATTTCCAAGCTGTTGCAGAGATTGACTGTGAGTTGACTGAGGCCCTGTCCACATTAACCTCGGTAAATCTACAAACACATAAATATTTATCCCTTTGGCCCTTCCGTCCACATTAGAACGGGGGAATTCCGACACTGAAAACGATGCTTTTTTCGCTGAGGTGGATAAATGTGAAAACTTATTCATTATACTGGTCCATATTCTATTCTGATGTGCCATGTTATACTGGTCCATATTCTATTCTATTGGTCCATACTATACTGGTCCATATTCTATTATACTGGTTCATACTTTACTGGTCTATATTCTATTCTACTGGTCCATATTCTACTGGTCCATATTCTATGATCCTTATTCTGCAATTCAATATTCTATTCTACAATATTGAATATGGACCAGTACAATTTCTACTTGTCCATATTCTACTCGTCGAGATTATACTGGTCCAAACTTTTAGAACTAGAATGAGCTCAATAAACAAACTAAACAAACTTTCATTATAAAGGCGAGCAACTCTTCTTCCTTACTTAACAGGCCTCGGTACATTTCTCATGAAGAACAAGAGATGACAGATAGACGGACAGATGAACGGACAGACGGACCAGGTCAGTCAAAAGATAGAACAGATATAACAAACTAGAGCAAGAGGGAGGGGTGAGGGGTGAGAGTCGGACAAAGAGTGTGAGACAAGCCCACTGGCCTGGCCTCGACCGCAGGTATGATTTACGGAGCGGGGTCGGTCGCCTGCATTAAAATTAATAATAGGAAATGCAAGAGCAGTGCGGCGGATTGTCCAAGATATACTCCCCCCCCCCCAAACCCCCACCCCACACAACCCAACCCGCCCCAGCTCTCCAGGACCCTGGAAAAACCTGGGTGGCCCCTAACCATGCTTCCTTTTGGTTTCTGATGTTAATGTCATTGCTTTGGCCCTGCATGACAGCCCCCCCACCCCCACCCCACACACACACACACACACACACACACACACTACATACACACACACACACAGACACACACACACACACACACACACACACACACACACACACACACACCACAAGTGTGGTTTGGGTCGGACAGAAAGGCACTGAGCGGATCGCTGCTATGCAAGCTGTGAAGGCGGCACATGGCTACACAAGCAGCAGCGTATGGTTTGCGCTCGCTCCCTCCGTGTGTGTTTATGCGGGGACATTTGCACCGTTTAAAGGGGCTTTACTCTGCTACCACGGATAACAGCAAAGAGACGGGAAGGATTTATTTTTTTTGCACGGGGGGGGGGGGGGGGGGCGGCGTGGGGGTGTCTATGAGTACCCGAGTACTCGACTTTTCCAGAAATCAGAGACCACACGGTGTACTCGGGTCGGTAGTTGTTTCAAATTACATGAGCGGACCCTAATAGTCCCCCATCACCAAACCTCCATCACCCCCCACCCCCCCCCAGGACTGTTTCATGGTGGTTATTCTTAAAACCTATGTCATCCCGCTAGACGTTGAGTAATCCACTTTTTAAAACACAAACCGTGAAACACACATGACTTAATTGCAAGGCTGTTGCAGTGTTGTTGCCTTTTATAGCGCAGTAACATTCGGGGGCCAAATAACAAGCATATAAGAAAATAATAACAAGTATTACTGATGAGTTACTTCATCGCTGTTGCTGCAGAAAAACATGTTCCATCGTTTCAGGAATCGAAAGTGAGCGACGCGCAAGCTTTTTTTTTTGGAATTATGGGAGGACGTTTCAAAATGATGTTGTTATGTTATGTATATCATACCATGCAACACAATAACACGTCAGTCATTCATAAAGATATCTTGTGGTCCATAAGAGACTACGTGACATGACGACTTCATGCATGACTGTCGGTCGTGGGTGGTGGGCTGGGCGGAGGGGAGGAGGGAACGGGTGTGGGGGGGGGGGGTGTGTGACGCAGAGACTGTGACTGCCGGCATTGTTTCATAACTCTGCTCAGGGCTGGCACTATTTTCGAGTGTCTCCCGTATTCGTGGCGTAACAGAGGATCTGGGGGCCATTACTCTAAATACAGAGCATTGTGACGGAGGTAGAGCGGGGGCCGGGCGGAGCGTTTCTGTAAACCTGGTGTCACCCGGACCACGGCGAGCAGGATGAATGTGTTTGGTTGGCCAACAGGAATATCCCCCCCCCCCCAGACCCCCCGGACACCCCCCCCTGCACACTGCTGCTGCACTGCTGCTGCTGCTGCTGCTGCTGCTGTGGCGGTGATGAGGATAACAGAGGCGGCGTTACTTTTGCTCAGCAGCTCGGGAAGGTGATAAAGGGCCTGGACTCCTCTCACAGGAGAGGAGGTGGTGTAGCACGTCCTGCGACGCACACCAGCACACACACCACACACACACACACACACACACACACACACACACACACACACACACACACACACACACACACACACACACACACACACACACACACACATACACACATCACACACACACAACACACACACACACACATCACACACACACACACACACACACACAACACAAATGAACACACACACACACACACAATAACAGCAAATTGTTGCTTATTGCAAACTCCAGCATATTCTTGCCCAACATGCCCCCACATAGCAGTGTGTGGGGGGCGGCAGTAGCTCAGGAGGTAGAGTGGTTGTCTGGCAACAGGAAGGTTGCTGGTTCGATCCCCAGGCTCCACCTAGCTAAGTGTCGAGGTGTCCCTGAGCAAGACACCTAACCCTAACTGCTCCTGACGTGTTGGTTGTTACCTTGCATGGTTGGCACCGCCGTCGGTGTATGAATGGGTGAATGTGAGGCAACTGTAAAGCGCTTTGGATAAAAGCGCTATATAAATGCAATCCATTTACCATTTACATCATGTTGGGCCGAAGTATGACTCCGTTCTGCATGGTTGCCGACACGGTGCTTCTGAGGCCACAGG
>PIJE02000744.1:118386-155691 GCA_002895965.2 Coryphaenoides rupestris
AGGAGTGTCTTGCATGTCTGCTCTCTGAATACCAGAATTCCTCCCATCGACTCCACACTTGGCTGGTGTTTGGTTGAAGACCCAGTGGAAGTGCAGTGTCGAGTGTGAATCAAGTTTTATGGATGAGCATTTCTCGAGAAATACCGGAGGCCAAGCAATTGGCCCGTTCCAAACAGGCTCGTTTGGAAATTCGACACACAATTTCACAATGCTCCAATGTGAACAGCAAATGTTGAAATCAGAACCAAGAAGAATCTCTCTGACCATCTATCGGTCACCATTTTTATACCGTCCTGTGTTCTTAGTACTCCACATTTCATTTCAACAGGCTACAGACACGGTCAATAAATAAGGGATAAACAACGAGTAGGTGTGCGAGGAATCATCTGCAATCTAAGCTCACTCGCCTTGCTTTTCTCAGCCGCGCTTTAAGCAAAGAACATAAGTCATGCCTCAATGTTCCTGGTCTGCAAAGAGAACCAAGTCAGGTGAAGGGGACCACTCACTGGATGGCCCAGGAGGGGGGCCGCCTGTCTATGTTTCTACAGAAACCATTTGGTTTTTATTTGGATTTGTATAATGTTTTGTTCACATATGTGATACAACTCGGCATGCCTTTTATATGATGTTTTAGATTCGGGATTAATTAGCTTAATTTTCAGACACAATTTCAACATGCATGAATAGAACTAGACTTATAACCATATAACATCAAACACGAGTTTAACACGACAATTTGTCAAAAAGCACACATTTATATTGGGGACCCACTCAATTTCCCTGGAACCTCTGAAAAGGCCACCTGTGGGTCCCCGGGGAGACCACGCCCCCTGTGTTTTCCTGCGGGTGTCTTTAGTTGTCATTCCCCACCTGTCCACCAGATGGCCTCAGACTTTGAATAGACTTCATCCTCTCCCACCTGCACCTCGCTGATCAGCATCAGCATCCCCACACATACATCGCTCCACTTCCTTGGTTCCCTTGTCACTTGGTTTTGTTGCGTGTTGTTTCCTTGTGCTTTTGGTTAGTTTCTGTGTACCATTTCCTGTACGTTTTGTATATATATGTATGTGTATGTGTTATATATCTGTTACATATATATATATATATATACAGTACATATATATATATATATGTTTTATAGATATGTGTGTATGTATGTGTGTATACGGGTGTATATTTTCATGTGTATATATATATAAAATGTTCTCTTGTTATTTTATATTCTTTTGCATACTGTCGCCGGCCATGTCACAAGAATTTCACCGTTCAGACTGGCTGTGTTATGAAGAACACATGTGACAGTAAAACACTTTGACTTTGACTTTTTCACTTTGATAAGAGCAAAAGTACCATTCTGAGTGCTTTACCAACATCTAAGAACATACAATATGATGAACAACGCTAAGTACTCCTATTTAGTGCCAAGACGTAGGATTCGGAGAGGGAAGGTGATTCCAACTCTGGTTGGGTAGGTGGGAAATTTGAAGCGAAAGAAAATGAAACGCCTTTTCAACCAGATTTGAGCTTGTCTGCCACCATACTTGAGATTTAACCCGCTTTTCCACCGCAAGGACATTACCTGGAACTAGGAATCTCTTGGAGGAAACTTTTCACCACAGGAACCAGGGTCTAAATGGAGCTCCGTGTACTTCCTAAAATTTCTGGAACTTTGAAGATGTTCCTGAAGACTTGAAGCGCTGAACATTTCTCCGTCTCAGGCCCTGTCTACATTAACCCGGGTAAATATAAAATGCACATTCGCAATGAAAACGATCTCCGTCCACACTATTGTTTTCATATTGTTTACGGAATGTTTTGCATCCACGTTCCACACTGAAATTATTTTGATAAACAGTTTGTTGTCATGGTTACGCGACTCCCGCCACACCTCTCTGTTTAGATTACAGGCACGTGATAAGCCGATAGCGTTACTTACTGAGGTCAAAAGTTGCAGTTTATCAGCTGGCTATCATTTTCCCTCACAAGCAAAAAATATGTCTCAAACCAAAAGTAAGGCGAGTTTTTTTTTATGGACAGACAACGAGGTGGAGTTGCTATTGATATGTATTCAACAGTATGCCGAGTTGTTAACTGAAGATACACAAGTAAATTGCTCAGAGAAATCATCATTTCCATTTCACCTGCCATGTTTGTTTAGATGAGCGTCTCGCGGTCTCGAGCGCAAGCTTGCGGCGGTGTCATGGCAACCGAACGTCATCGTCTCTGAAAGCCTTCGTCTGCCCTGATCACACTACAACGCCAACCCAGGGACCAGTAGAATATGGTCCAGTAGAGTATGGACCAGTAGAATATAATATGGACCAGTAAAATATGACATGATACGGACCATAGAAAACAGAAACAGTAGAATGGGACCAGTATAGAGCGTAGCGCAAGTAGAATAAATAATACTGGCACCAGTAAAGTAATGGACCAGTTTAGAATAGATTGATGGACCAGATTAGAAAAATGGACCAATAGAATATGAGACCAGTTAGAAAATTGGACCAGTAGAATACAGACCATCCCGACCAGTAGACTCAGGGTAACATTGCCTTTTGTCCTTTCCACCGGCATCTCCTTGGTTTTGGCACGGCGGTGTTGTTCCAGTGTCAGAGCTACTTAAGAGAGGAAACTGTGGTGAGAGTTTGTCTGTTCATTTCACCCCTCTGGCCCTCGTCTCAGCCAGAGACTCTGAGAGCGTTGACTTCCTAACACACACACACACACACACACACACACACACACACACACACACACACACACACACACACACACACACACACGCACACACACACACATACAGACACGCACATGCAAACAGTACGAGTGAGGTCAGTGGAACTGGTGCAGATACGTGTGGACGTCCAGTGTAAACAAGCACATTTCCAGTGTCAAAAGTGGTTCAGATTCTTAGAGAGGAGACACGCTGTTGAGAAGGTGTACATTACATCTAATCCTATTAAAAAAGGGGGTTTTGAGAAGGGTTTTCTCCTTTTTATAATCAATGCTGCCGTGTGCCAAGAATAACTCCCCTCCCTTGGAACCTACTGCCCATTGTGGGCACCTCTGTCTGAAAATAGAGGCGATAAATCACGTTTTCTTCTGCAGGAACCCTTTCCCTGTGCGGCTAAACCTCCTTCAGATGATCTTTTTATTATATATTTATTTTTGTCAAAAGGCTGCCAAACCATCCACCATTTATGGAATTATGCAAAGCAGACACCGCAAAGGGACTATAAAGTGTACCTATTTTTTTTATGTACAGTAAGCCTATTCATGGTCCTGTGCTTTAATCCTATTTGCAAAAAAAAAGATTTTTATCTCTGATGTTGTGCGTCTCTGGCACAGTGTGGGGTATCAAGTCAGTGAAACATAAAAAAGCTGTTTAAGTCCTTCTGTTTTTCTCCCTTCTGTGTGAAGATGGAGAGGTCTCGGCGGTGTCATGTTTACTCGGGTTAGGCTAATTAAGATGTCAGCTTACAACAACTATAAGAGACAGAAAAAAACCAAAGGCGTTCAGAAGAGGGGAAGTGTGAAGTGAACGTGTAAAATGGGAGCTTTTATAAAACCGGAGAGAAGAAGAGAGAACAAGCACTTTCGCTGCAAATCTACAAGCGAGAGAGAGAGAGAGAGACGAGTCATAAAGTGAGGCTCGCCACCGTTAAGACCAGAAACCATTTTGACATGAAGCTGAAGAGCTTGAGCAAGCATGTGGTTGTGTGCTTCCCACACATGTAGTTATAGTATTAAGTCTCTTCATGAGAACATTGCACACAAACACCTCTGCTACGTCTCATCACTGAATATATGAAATACATTTTAAAAAGTCGATAAAACCAAAAAATCGAAGACTGAAAGACATATTCCCTTAAAAGTACAAATGATTTTAAACCCCTTAATGACTTCCTGAGCCAGTTGTCGACCATTATTATATTTAGGATTCCCCTCCTAGCGTCAGAGCGTTAGCCGGACAGCTGGGGCCATGGGAACCCAGAGGAGCCCGGCCCCACACGGACGCTCTCGGTACGGCTGAGCCACGCAGGCAGGATCTATGTGAATGTTTAGATTCAATGTCCTTTAAGTGCACTAGCCCACAAGGTAAACACACGGAAAAACAGACGCTTAGCCAATCCCGTCGATCGTGGCGGCGGCGGCGGCGGCGGCGGCTGCGTGGCGGACGAAACAAAGTGTGAGCGTCAGCGTCGTCGCACGGACTTCAAATAAAAGCCGCTCACGTTCGGCTAAACATTGAGATGCTATTGTTACCGTGAAGGGGGGCTTAGTGGACAGGGGCGGCCTGTGTTAGGCGCAGTCATCTTCCACGAGGGAACCTCGGACAGACGTCTTGAGGAATTTTTAAACAAACGACGGTCCATCCGTCATATCAAAACCGTTTTCACCTTTTATTCTGGGGCCCCGGCTCTGTCATCTCTTTCAGAGGAGACAGTAAGTACAGGCATCAAGGACAGCGCATGGGGGACTGTGGTTCCTCCGACGGTGTCAGTGTTGGCCGCTTGACACCCGCCGTACATTTATGTTTTTTTTACAGCGCCTGAAGTGTCTTAACAGATTATTTCAGAGAGGTGTCACTCTGGACACGGCCATAAAACACCCAGAACATCGTTTATGGAATCATTTTGCACATTTATAGCTCAATGTAAACAGCAAGAGCTCAGCCGATGAGCCGCTTCCCCCTCAGGTGCAGACCAAGCTCACGAGTTGCAATATCGCCCCCATGCCCTGGCGGTCCTGAGAGAAGCCATGATGAGCCTACTAACCTGTGTTTCCGCAGTGTTTCCTCATAGCTTTGGTTTTTCATTCCGAATTTCAATGTAACAGAACTCAACAGTTTTGTGCAGCATATTTCTATGCTTTCTAATCTTTTTGACACAGCAACCAAAACGGCTGATTCAGGAGACTGTTACTGAACAAAAAGCCTTTCACTGAGACCTTTTAGTGGACAGAACTAGTCCACCCGGTCCTGCAATTAGTTGTGAATCGGGTCGTCTTCCAAAAACGTTGCAGACAGCTGTTGTGTTAGCTCTGGACCAAGCTCAAAACAACCTGAAGGCTTTGAGCAAATGGTTATTCGCTGATAATCACCTAGCTTAGTAATCCTTTTCTATTTATAAATAAAGACGTGTTTATTAAAACCCACATGGCCACGTAGTTACCTATAAACAGAAATGTGGGGAAAGCACTGTCTAGCAATGTAGAATGCATTGGGAAACGTAATTCAACAGAATTTATTACTCAGATAACTTGAGTAGTTGGAATGAATGAATAAGGGGGGGGCGATGCATGTGGAGTGGTAGTTTTGGGAACTGAGACATAAAACAAGAAGTCATGACATTGAGCAATAACCATATACGTGTATTTTTCTACGCCACACTAATTTCTTGGGTGCGTTCCTGAAGACGAGGCTGTCTCGCCGCTCGCCGTGCTCCGTGATGAAGTGTGCGCCAACGTTACGCTTGTTTGAAAATGTTGTCACCCCGTTACCCTCTTAAATAGCAAGCATTTGAACACACACAAGATAAAAAATTATTGCGTTTAACCGCTTGTTGAGCGAAAAGGACCAAAACGATGTTGTTCCTCCGTTGCCGGGTGGCGATGGATTCACAGTTTATAGGTGTTTCTCGGTCCGGCTTTTGCGGTGTTAAACGTTCCGGCGACGTCAACATTTTCAACGTGCAAGGCGCGTGCCGGGGTGGTGCGCTAACAATAACACATTAATTCAAGTGACGTGGCGGTGATAACCTATTAAAAAATAACACTTAATCTCTTAAACGGTTGAATAAAATCACAGACCCCCTAAAAAAGAAAGCGGGAGGGGTGGGGGGGGCAGGGCGTTTTTCTCGCCCTCTAGAGAGAGAAATGTGCATAGCATCAACAAACTGCCGTGGAAAAAAAAACGAAAACCTCTGAAAATGAAAAAAGGGCCTGACCTCTTGTCCTGTCGGCTCTGGGCCCATTCCCATTCGTCAGCGGCGAGGTCTGCACTAAAAGCCGGGCCTTACAGCTGCTTGAGACACACACACACACACACACACACACACACACACACACACACACTTAAAGAATACGTTTTAGTGGATGGACACGATGAGGCAGATGACGATGATGGCGGCGTTTCTCAGAGCTTCTTGTCTTGTCTCCGTTATCGCAGGATGTGTGGAGTCGAGGGGCGGGGAGGGTGGGGGGGGGGGGGGGGTTGGGTTAGAAGGGTGGAGCGGGAGGGGTGGCGGGGGAGGTGGGGGCGGGTGGGTGGGATAGTAGGGGTTCATGGGCCCTAAAGCATGATTTACTTGACCTCTCAGCCGCTGGGAAAGCCGCAGCCAGAGTCCCTCATTAATTCCCGGGGTCATTCCGTTTGGACGTAAATTGGCGGCAAAAAAAACCACCCAACTCAACTGGAGCTGGTGTGGAAGACTTCCAGACGTACACACACACACACACTCATGCAAGAATTATGAAATCCCCACCCTCCCACGCACACACACACACACACACACACACACACGTACACACATACACATACACACACACCACACACAATCGCATAAACACATTACCACCGTCAACGGCCCTCTCCTGCCCACACACCAGATCCGGAGTTTTTCCAAAATTGCCCTTGAGGTGTGAACCACCAAGGGTCTGTTGTTTGGAGGGAACCCCCCCCCCCTCCCCCTCCCCCCACCCCCACCCCACAAACTCTCAACCCCAATCAGATTAGCTGGATGAGGATGAGGAGGAGGACGTCGTTTTAACTGCTAATGAGGCAGCTGAGATGAGGTGTGTTGTTTTGTGCGATTATCAACAGAGAGTCATTTTTTTTGGTCTCGCTACCGTTTATTGTGGAGCCTTTTGGTCTCGGTCTGTTGTTTGGCAGTAAGGGAGGGCGAACGAATGAAAAGAGAGATGTGTGTGTGTGTCGTGTGTGTGTGTGTGTGTGTGTGTGTGTGTGTGGGGGGGGGGGGGTTGTGGGGGTGGGTGGCAATAAATTACACTAATGCACACATTTAAGGAGCTCATATTCCCTCTGGCCTGTTATCAAGACGACTCCAGCGAGAATGTAAACTAACTCTTCCTCACCACCCCCACCTTCGCAGGCCCAATATTTAATGTTAACGTCCTTTAAAACAACCCTGGTGTTTACGTTCTAACAAAATAAAAAACGATCTTGACTTTTTATCACTTCTTTTCTCACCGCACGAGGATTACTCTTTCTTTTCGGTTCTTGTCTGTTGTCGAGATGCTGTCCGCAGCGCTCATTAATTCAACAAGATAGTCTGGGAATGGTGTAAACACCCCGGAGTCAGGCCTGCTGAATCACACCTCCAGTTTATAGAGACACACTGGGGTGTGAGTGAATGTGTGTGTCTGTGTGTGTGTAAGTGTGTGTGTGTGTGCGCGCGCGTATGTGTGTGTGTTTCTGTGCGTGCACAGTGTGTGTGTGTAAGCGAGTGTATGTGCACATGTACGTGTATGCGTGCGTGCATGCGTGGGTGTGGTTGAGGTTTGGGCGGGGGGGGGGGCGGTGGGTTCGGGGGTGGGTGTGGGGCATTCCCCCCCCGGAGGGCCACGGCAGCCCAACGCCACAGAGGGCGGCTGATAAAAGGCCTGCGTGCGTGTTCCGGGCGTTTATTTGGACGCGCGGTGCCTGGCCGGGGTCGGCCCCTAATGAGACAGCGGCCTGTCTCCGCGTGCGGGATTCATCGCCGCGGGGCCGGGGTTATCAGCCCGCGCCGCGCTCCACCACTTTTAATCAGGCTCCTCTCTGGTCACTCCCTATCAGCAGCAGTTCATCTCCGCCGCCGCCGCCGCCGCCATCCGTCAGGAGCCCCCCCACCCCCATCACCCCCTCCCCCGACAGACAGACAGGTCTCGCCGAGCACGGCCGCACAGTCCATTAGTGAATTGATTGTCTCGGTTTGGGTGGGATAGGGTGGGGGTGGGGGGGTGGGTGGGTGAGGACGAGCACATGCACATTGTTGGCGTGCACACCTTGGCGTGCACACCTTGGCGCGCACACAGGCCCACTTGAGTGTGTTATTTATGGGGCAGACTGATAACAGATGAGACTTTAAGGATAGAGACCTCGGCGGTCTGATTTACGCAAAGGTCGGCTTACAGACGGTGCACGTGACATGCACGCACACACGAACACACACACACACACACACACTGGTGAAGAGTGTGTGTGTCTGTGTAAGAGTGTGTGTCTCTGTCTGTGTCTGCCCCCCCACACACACAACACACATAGTGCTTCATACTCACCAAGACACTATAACACACACACACACACACACACACACACACACACACACACACACACACACACACACACACACACACACACACACACACACACACAGGGTAAGTGCTTGCACACACAAATAAACCAGGCACCTATACACATACAAGCGTGATTACACAGACAAATAAACACAGACCCATCTACATTCACACACACATAAACACTCACACACACACAGACAAACTTTATCTTCGGCACATTGCCTTGTCCTGTGTGTGCGTGTGTGTGTGTGTGTGTGTGTGTGTGTGTGTGTGTGTGTGTGTGTGTGAGCAATGGACTGTCTGATTAGTGTAATGGTGATTTAGTGCTGTTGTGTTAAAGCGACATCATTCACAACCCTCCCCCCCCCCCCTCCCCCACACACACACACACACACACACACCGCTCTCCAACTCCCCACTAAACACAACACACACACACATAATACCTCCCCGCTCTCAAACATAAGAGAAGCGATATCAAAGCAGCCCTTTGTCTCTCTACGGTGTAGCGTTGATGCGATGCCGAGCGGTAGAACCCCCCCCCTCCCCCACCCCCCCCCCTCGCATCGCCCCGGCAACGGGAGAGGGGAACACGATGTTTATCCGTGTTATCACTCAGCATCTCAGCAGGCCGGTCCAAACCAAATACACAGAACGCAAAAAAAACCGGCCTCTCGATCGTCGGATGATGTGTTAGAGCGGCGAAGGCAAATCATCCTCCAAACCATTCTTTTTTTTTTTCATTTTTACAGAAAGGCTTTTCATCTCGGCGGCCATAGTCCCTGGAACCTCCTGGAAAACAAAAATGGTGGCGGCATCCCGTCCAACGTTTTGGAGAGAAATACACGGTGGACATTATTGTCCGAAAGAATGACAAATGGGTTCTTTATATTTATTTCTTTTATATTTTTATATTTTGACATGTGCGGCTGGTTTGCGTGGTGAGAAGTGGAAACGGGGGGGGGTGGGGGGGGGGGGTGGCCGTGAGAACCCGTATGGTTGCGACGAAAAGCGTAAGACACTCTGGTGCGCTGACGTGGTATCAGTTCGCGCGCACACACACACACACACACACACAGTAGCGGGCCTCTTTCACCACTCGACAAATACGCTTTCCTGCCCGCACCTCGAGAGCAATGTGCTGCAGTAGATAACTGTGAGGTAATGCTGTTCCTCGTCGGCTATACGTTCACAGCGTGCCGCCAGCGAGATGGCATTCTGCTTTCAGAACAAATTGTAAACACGTTGCGCAAAAAACTATTGTGTGGATGATGATGAAAATTATGACATTATTTTAGTGGAGTGGCATTATTGTTTCTGAATTCAAATTGTATATTTTATGGGAAGTTAATTGTTATAATTGCTATAGGAAAAGCTTGTGACAGAGTTTGGCTCATGAGTTTGGCTCATATTATGCAAACATTTTTAAGGCAATGCTTACAGCTATTAACATTATGGTGTAGCATTATATTCTAGAAGTATACTAACTTGTCAACAACATTCTGTTTTTAAATTAAAATGTTATGCATTGTGAATATTCCTCAACAACAACAATAGGGAGTGGTTATCTCAACGAAATACTATTTGTGACGTAAGCGACGTAAACATTTCGACCAATCGTATCGGCAGGTTTTCCCTTCACACACACACCTGGCTCGCCTGGAGGACTTAATCATTTCCTCCTCCGCGTTCGTTGCTGCGTGCTGGTATCCCGCGGTGCTCGGACACACACACACACACACACACACACACACACCTCGCCGGTGACGTGGATGCGCACTTTGAACGTGATTTCATGTTGTCTTTAAACCTCTGGCCGCATGTCAGGTGTGAACTCCCAGCGAGGAGGGGAAGCTTGGCGAACACACCGCATTCCTGTTGCCTGTTTTCATCGCTCAACTCTGCGCTGATACGTGGAAGGAAATGGTTGTTATTAAATGTATTTTGGTCAAATAAAAAGTGTCTCTCGATGGGTTGTCACGTGAGTCAAAACATTGCATTTTTTTGCTTCGTTTTTAGCGTTTACGACAGCCACAGTTATATGAAACAAACCTGTGGCCCATGAGCTAATCGCTCATTTATTTATCATACATCCTGCTGTTTGAACTCCATTAGTATTCTCGAGTGTGGGAGAGAAAGTGAGAGAGTGTATGTGTCGTTCGGTAGTGTTTACAGTATCTCCCAATCGCTATGTTTATCTTATTTTGTCCAAACAGAGGCGATGACTGCGTCGCTTAGACGGCTGAATCCATGGCCAGCCGTCAGCGTTCCTGCTCCAGCCGCATCTCGGACGGATCAAACCAGCGTCTCAAAACATAGTAAAATATGAAAGAACCCTTTATATATATACGTATATATATATATATATATATATGTTTATGGAAATTCAGCAATAAAGCTGTTTGAGCTGTGGGTGACGTATGGCGTGGGCCCCTCCTTCCCCCGGGGGGAGGTAATTAGAGGCTGGCTGGCATGTGCCTGAAGGACCCCGCGTGGCCCGTGCCACTTGGCCGCTAAGGAGCTCCGCCTCCCTCCGTAAGTCATAATGGAGACCAGATGTCTCTCTGTCTGTCTTAAGGCCCATCGTCAATAGGCTATAATTGGCTTATAGTGGCCTTGGCTCCTCAGATCTCTCTATTACTCTCTCTCTCTCTCTCTCTCTCTCTCTCTCTCTCTCTCTCTCTCTCTCTCTCTCTCTCTCTCTCTCTTCCCTCACGTTGACAGTGTGTTAAGTGTGGGCTCTGGGCAGGAATGACCCGTGTCTCTGTGGTGCACAACCAGAGGAAGAAGTAGCAACCCGCTGAATCGCAAGGGGACTGAAGCGCAGTCTGTACCCCCTGTATCCCGACAAGCTGCACCCACTTGAAGCATCGTACAGACATGAATGATGCAATGGATACCAGGGACAGGGCGACGGCTTGCATGAGTCCAGGGTGACGCAGTAGGCGGGAGAGATGTGGCAATCGAGGGGGCGTTCTGCGTCACGACCCGCAAGATGTCGCGAGTCTTCGGGTCAGGACGAGGGCAAGCCGGCTACTGAGCAACAGGAAGTGCGGTTTAGGTTCAGGCGATCGATACAATGTATTTACACGCACACACACACACACACACTCAATGGAGTCATTTTGGAGTCCCATGTTGGGAAATGTCCTTGTTTCTTCTTTTGGGTATGCGTGTCCGCTGTACAAGTGACCCCAATTAAAATGACACTGGGTTTTATTATCAGATGTTCCAGCGCGTCTCCTGGTATAACTGCAGTCCTTGTAAAGCTTCGCCTCAGAGACTGAACAGAGCAGAGCATTGTGGGAACCACAGGTTTTTCTTTTTTTAGGGGTTACCGGGACTGAAGGTCTGGGTAACTCTATTTTGTTTGTAGGTATTTTATATTTTGCTTTTCTTCTTTTTTAATCTTTTTCCTGCATTCGGTCCATTTGATGGAAATTCCATTGATGGAATTCCTTCAGTTCATAACTCCCACTACCGGTGTCCAAGAGATAACCATGTTCAAATTAACGTTTGTCCATTACATTTTCCTTCATCTTGGATTGTTCTAAATACCGTGAAAGTAGAACTGCCAGACAAATTGACAGATGAACACCTCTTCTTCTACCTCAAACCATTTATCAGATCAATTGGATAAACTAATATGTCCACCATTCACCAATTTATTCTATTCTATTGACCCACATTTTAAGTGGGTGTGGCTTTACTCTTAAATAGTTATAGCTCCACAGCTGAACTAGATCCATGACCAAGCTTATCTGCATGGTCACTCATCACCAAACTCGGTGGCCATCTTGTTCATTTAATCGATCTACAAAGTAATGGCTTTTGAAAATTCCTCTGCATCCAATCGTCACCACATTTTCTTCAGTTCATGGCCACAGTACAGGTGTTGATACAGGTGCAGATGTGTTGGTAACTCATAAATAGGACCATAAATAAACCAGTGGCCTCAGTTTGGCTTTAAATATATATTCCTTTACATACACTTAATGTTTCTTCAATGTATATCACCTAACATTAGCCAATCACCAACTCTTTCAGGTGTAGCCCCACCCTCCATTCTACCTGATGACATACACCTGCAAGGTCCTGCAAGAACCTCCAGGAGTTATTGAAGAATAAGGTTTTTATTTTCAAGTGGTTTCAATTAAGATGTTTTTAGTTTTAAATAACGCACTTTCACCAAATAGTATTAAATGATGTAATTTCTTTTGTTAAACCACTTAGATTATTATTATTTTTGTATTGCTGTACTGCCAAACTTAAGTTCTGTTTTACTTTTTACAGGTCTGGTTGGTTTTAGTTGCCTTGATCTCAGCCCCAACCATGGAAACTTCCAGACGTGTGGTGCCATTGGTGGCGGTTTGACTGTTCACAGAAGGCAATGAATGTTTGTAGTTTTGTTTTTGTTTTGTTTATTGTTTTGTCGTATTTGTCTTGTAGTCGGAGCCGGTAATGACTCCGCCTTGCCTGGTGGGGGCAGTAGGCCGTGCGGCGACGCCCCTGTTACGTTTTATCAATGATATGCGTGCACTCAATGATTAGGCCAGCTGCAGAGTGTCACATGTTCCTGTGGAAACCCTGCAGGACACCGCAGCCCCCTAGCCTAGCCACTCACACGTACAGGTTAGCGGGGCCGTGCGTGCGCTCGTACACACTTTTCAACACCGAGCTCGGATGTAGTTTGACGTTATACATGAGGGTGTCCTTTTCTGCACATGTGAACTGCAAACATACGCACTGTAGGCACACGGAGGTATGTGTGTAGACGCACACAGTGTACATGAACACGGCAGACACACACACACACACACACACACACACAGAGAACCTACACTCACACACAGAACCTAAACCGTCTTGTTTTTTGCGTTGCGTTTTTCAAACCACTTTGCGCCGGACGTATAAAATGTTCCAACCAAATGCAAATCATGACAGCGGCGGCGATCGTCTCCTGGCCGCGCCGCGGAGGCGGTTGGAAGGAAACGGGAATCGAGGATGTGAAAGTGAGCAGAGCCTTCTATAAATCGACCTGCCTACTCTCTTGTGTGTCTTGTGTGTGTCTTCTGTCCAGTTGCTGTGGAGATGTGTGTGTGTGTGTGGGTGTGGGTGTGGGTGGGTGTGTGTGTGTGCGTGTGTGACTCCTCCACGCACACCAGAGCAGGTCTCCCGTCCTGCAGCCCCCGGCAGAAGTGTTTAGATGGGAGAGTTATCGCACGACGGTGGGTTGGGGTCTGGTGCCCGCTAAGCCTGCACGCAGTGTTTATTTTGGAACACGAACAAGACAAACCCAAGTGACGCTTTATTTATTTAGTCACTCTTGCCCTCTCCTCCCCTTAACAAGCAGAGAGTTGTGAGGGTAAGAATTCCTGCATAATCCGTCAGTATCAGCTCATGGGGGGAGGGAGGGAGGGGGGGCCGTTCTGGGGGGGCAGAGTGTGCACACTCAAGGCTGTTGACACCGTGTGCCCCCCTCCCCTCCCCCCTCTTCTTTCTTCCTGTGCACGTACATGCACACACGTGATATAGAGACACACACACACACACACACTGTCGGACCACGACCAGCGCTAATGCTACAACACATAAGAGTGAGATAGCCAGGGGGTTGCCAGATAAGGCCCCCCCCCCCCCCTCTCCCCAGTGAGTGATGAGCCTGAGTGTCGATGGTGCGGTCGGTCCCTGCTGGGGGGTCCCAGGCGCTTCACTTCTTCAGAGAGTCCACCGTTAAAACTACTGCAACGATAAAGGAGTCTGAAGTCAATGTTCTTGGAAAGTAAATACTGTACTATTTACTGTAAATGCTGTAAATATGGTAAATATTCTCATCCCTCCGCTAAGCATTGGCCACTTTTAATTTCACTGCATGTCCTTTATGTGTATGTAACTCATAAACATCTTGACTCTTGAAAGCATTTGCCGTGGTATCGTCTGCTAATCGCACACATTGATCCCGTGTGTGTGTGTGTGTGTGTGTGTGCCTATAGCCGTGACCGGGGCGGGTGTCCACGTCAAAAGAGTTTATCTTTGTCTCTCTCTGTCTGGTGGCACGTTGACGCCGTTCTCCGTACAGCTGCATCTGCGCGCCACCACACGAGTGAAAAAGGAGAAATGGGGAAAGCTATACTCAGCGCTGGTCTATTCTCTCGCCTGGAGTTTCTCTACTCCATGGGGCCCGCGCAGGTGACCACAACCATCACAAGCACAGTTTGTCCCATTTCAGCCACCGTAGAACACATAACACATGTAGTTTTCAGGTTTCAGGTGTGCTTTGACACCAAAAAAAATATTCGGGTGTATCGGTGTTCTCGTACACAACACGATGAACTTCATTGTCTCCTAGTCTCTCAATCAAGCGAGTCAAACCGTCAACGAATAGGAGAAAATGATTAAAATATAATATAGTCCAGGATGTGATGTGTTCATTTGGGAACCAGCAACTCAGCCCAGTGTACGGAGGAGGACTCTGACGCAAAACATTATTTAAGGAAAGTTCAACTGCTTTTCGGAGAGGAGAGGCCAGAAAATGTGGTGCTGATGACAGGTCATGTGAAATGAGAGGTCTTTCATATATATTACACTATATATTATATATATATCCTCCCTGCTATGTTTATATATGGGCGGGCGGGCAGAGCGAGGCCATAATCCCGCCCCTCCCAGCGCGTCCATCACTCACTGGAGCTCAGTTTCCATTGGAACGGGGGCCGCCTCACGGCCCCTAATTAATACCAAACTCTCTTTGCACTCTCTGTCTAAATTATGTAATTTACCACACGTGGACTGACTGCTGCTGTCTGCTACGGAACCCTTCCTTCCAAGGCCACATAAGAAAAGGAAAAATACAAAGAATAGGGGAGTGGGGGGGGGAAAAGAGGGTGTTAAAGCAGAGGACTGCTGGAGTGTAACGGAGGGCAGACGCTAGGACATTATTTGAGGAGGGCGGCGAAAGAAGCTGTTAATTATTGCCGCCCAGGTGGTGCTGGGTGGGGTGTGGGGGGTGTGGGGGGTCCTGGATGATGTGAGAGGAGAGGCGTCCAAGAGCAACCAGGGTGGGTTGGAGGGCCGGGGTTTCAGAGACGTCTACGCTCTTGGCGGGGGGAAACTCTCTCACAACTGGGGGGCTGTCCGGCTGCCTGGCGGTGGTGGTGCCCTGTTGGCGGTGGTGCGGTCGGGAGCCCCCGTCAGCCTGCAGCGCGAGGTACCTCTGGAGCCAAGGTGGAGTGAGAAAGGAAGGGAGGAAACTCGGAGAGAAACCATGAAAAATGCGGAGCATGAAAATGTCTCCCTTGGTTTATGGCGGTGCAGCCGGGCGTCCAAGAGAAACACGTCTTTAAATTTAACTTGAGATGCCTTCTCTTTTTCTTTTTCTTCTTCTGCGTCGTCTTCGTCTTCACTTCTTCCACTCCCTCCCGTTGGCAGGGGTTTGGTTTTGAAAGCAAAGCCAAGGCTTTTGGAAACTGCAACCATGTTAAAAAAAAAAAAAAGCACTCAATAATGTGGCTTTTTTGAAAATGTGGCGACAGCTTCTGTACGAGGGGCTCGGCTTTCAGCGCCGGGTGAACATGCTGCAGTCTGCATCTGCAGAAGCCCTCTCTCTCTCTCTCTCTCTCTCTCTCTCTCTCTCTCTCTCTCTCTCTCTCTCTCCCGCGGCCACGGAGCCCGTGGACAACATTTGAACTATAGTATTTTCTGATAATTGACTGTTAAGTATGAAAGGAAAGGAGAGCCCGATACAAACTTAACTATATTTGGAAGAGCTGGTCCATAGCTTTGACCGTGTTGCAGCCTTTATGTTGGTAATATTTCACAGGCGGTTATATCGAACATAAACTCTCCCCTAGCGGCTGCGGTTACTCAATGAGAGGTTCTCTGTTTCAGTGTAATCAACAATTACTTCCATGGCAACTGCAGATACCCGTGGCTCTCTCCGTTCTATTCATGGGGAGAACTCCCAGCCGGCCTCACAATAAAGGCCATAAATAAAGCACATGATGCATGCGATTCCGCAGAACAGGATTTAAACCGAGGTGGATGACTGGAAACGTCTCTGGCACCCATTCAAATTAAAAGGTTTTTTTCGCACGGCGTCATAATATCTCAGTCTCACGGGGAAACCGTCTCTCACGGTGCATGACTCTGGGCTCATTTAGAGAGCCAACCCCTTTAAATCAGAGTTTGATCGGACAAAAGCCCCTGAAGGATCGGACCCACCTACGCAGCACAAGGCAGCGTTTCCCCGCTTCGACAGACGGAATAAAATGCTCCATTGAGATGGTCTCAACGTGAGTGTGTGTGTGTGTGTGTGTGTGTGTGTGTGTGTGTGTGTGTGTGTGTGTGTGTGTGTGGGTGGGGGGGGGGTGGGGGGAATATAACAGTCTCCTCGGCACCCTGAGTGCTGAGTAAATGCGTGTTCACCGCCCCGTGATTGAACACCCCTGCTCCGGGTGCGCTGGCAGAGGTATATGCTCTCGGCGAGGGGGGAACTGTACACACGCCTCATGCTCCTGACGTCTAAATAGGCCATTTGGACTTTTGAGGCTCAATAAGGCTCTTGTTCGTGGACAATGTTCACAAAACAATAAACCTTTACCTCCTTGACGCTGCCATATTTAAAGACCAGACAATGACTCATCAGCGGCAGCGCAATTGACCCTTCTCACAGATCATCAGTAGGGTAAAGGAACTTCCTGTTGCTGTAGAAGAAGGTTAAAGGAACTTCCTGTTGCTGTAGAAGAAGGTTAAAGGCACTTCCTGTTCCTTTCATTTTAACGTTAGGTGGGTTTACGTCTGCGGCAGCACCAGCACGGTATCAATGTATATTTACTGGACTAGTTGTGTCTATACTGGTGCACTGCCAGACCTACATCCTACAGACCCGTCATTAATGTTATGAGCTACACCTGGGTTTTCCTGCCACAGTTTCAGTTTAGTCGAAAAGAAAACTGGAATGACCAAACAAATAATTCTTGGTGTAACACAGACGCCAGATGTTTATCTACCCACGATGACAACGGCGCTATGATGTTTTGCATCGTTATTCATTTATTAATTAATTTATTCCGTTATTTGGTTATTTATTTCTCACACGTATACTTTGTGACGCATTACAACGACACGTTACAACTCCATCATCAGCACCTCAGTCAATCTCACAGCCAACGCCTCAAGACACGGCGAGGCCTCACAGCTTTTACCCTGCTAATCCCTCACCCAGGGGTGGGGGAGGGGGGGGGGGGGGGGGGGGCAGGGGAGAGAGAGAGAGAGACGCCCCCGCCTCCCCCTCCAACCCCATCAACACCGCCACCACCACCACCACGTCTCTACCTCCACAGACATCATTTGTTTAGCACAGTTACTTTTTCAAAGCGCTTTAAATACGACGGCGAGAAATCTTTCGGGGCGCGTTTGTTTTATGGGTCAGCGTGTCCCGGGGCTTGCCAGAGAGCGGAGAACGTATAGGACATAGCTTTTACCGGAGGCGGGGAGGCTGACGTTAAATACAGGCCAGATGGACTTTCTCCTGTCCTGCTCATAAAAGTCCGCCGGACAGTTCACAAATCACGGCCTCCCGGTATTATGTTAAGCGTTTGGGATTGTTATTGTTATTTTACATTTGCAAATACTAACGTAATTTACAGCTTTGCAGGGGATCATTCGAGACTCGACCCCAGCCCAGACGTTTTAAATGGCGGAGCTTAACAGTTATATTTGGTTGATAAAGTGTCCGGCGCTTTTAGTTTATTCCATTGGAATCTGGCTATCATAACCCTCCCAATCCCCCCCCCCCCCCCCCCCCCCACCCACCTCTCCACACCACCCCTCCTCTCCCCATGAGACGAGACAATATTTCATTTGGTTCTGGATTTGGAGCCCAAAAAACATGGGCTGTGTGTGTGTGTGTCCGTGTGTGTCCCCGTGTCTGTGTGTGTGTGTGTGTGTGCGTGCGTGTGTGTACGTGTGTGTGTGTGTGCGCGTGTGTGTCCACCTCGTCCATAACATCGTCACGGGTGTGCATTTGTTTTCACAGCTCAACATTTATACTGTGTTCAGACATGCCGCTCGCCATGTAAAAACGTCTCTTTCAATCAACTAAAGTAGACGACAGCAGCAGGTAGTAGGAGTAGAAGTGGTGGTGGTGGTAGAAATCCAAGATGGCGGCGGGTTGAACCTGGTCCTGCTCTTACCGTGAAGGAGACGGAGAATCGGGGTCAGGCTTACGGTCAAACGTTATGATGTCGGCCTCTAACAAGATAGGGAAGCGCAAGAGAGATCTGTGGCTTTCTTGAGTTTTCGCCTATTTCACAGTAAAACAGGAACCCTATAAAATAACATAGGGCGAAGCATGACGAGGCATTCTGTGAGAATAATGTTAAATCATTTAGATGTCATTTAGAAGATCGTGGCCATTGAGTAATATCAACTCAATTATATGGCTTGCATGATATCGGCCTAACATATATAGGCCCTCCTATATATCTCAAATAAAATCTCTTTTATTTTAAGACTACTTTAAGACTAGGCCGGACTACTATAAGACTGCTGTAATCCCCATTAATGGTTTTGAACACTTAGTTTTTGCTAAATTAAAACAGATTGCCACAGATGCGTTTTGTTTTTATTCAGACTAAACGTTGCATGTTAATACTTAATGATAATAAAATAATAATTTAACTTTTAATTCAGGCTGGTATGCAATAAAAGACTCCAATTTAAAGATCCAGCATGTCACCGTTGTCTTAAGTTGTTTATTACAGGAGACACTCTGTAGGCCTACCAGATATATATATATAGAAGATCATTAAAGGATAATTACTCCTACCAGATATATAAAAGATTATATTCCTAACAGACAAACGCGTTCACCAGCTCTCTCCCTCTGATTGGTGGACCATCTAATGACGTCATTCGTCATTTGAATTGGGCGTGAATGCGTTCATCTTCATTTGTTCATTCTAATTCCGGCAAGGCAATATGAAAATGACGTCAGTATTGCAAAGTGTGTCTTCTGCGGCCGGAAAATGTATGCTATATATACTGTATATGCTATATATTATACTTTTAGGACTGCTTCTCTGTTTCACGCATGCTAGAGAAATTTGGAGCTAAGATGAAGAACTGATTATTTTCTTGTAAAGGAGGAAGTGGCTCTTATGAATGTGCCTTTTCTGCATAGGCCTACAGTTTGGGAAAACATGTGTGGTCATTTAGGTCACATTTCCAAACAAGAGAAGCTAATTTACAAAAAGGGGCTTAAATTGTCCTCTTGGCTTAAACACATAAATAAAGGTTTGCTGTATAGGCCATTTAACTGTAGTAGTTAAATATAGTCCTATATCTGCTGATAGGCTATATAAGGCTAATCTGTGATGTGATGACACAAATGGCTTGCACACATTCCTAGCCTCGAGTACAATATAAAATAAAATATAAAATCTATAT
Source organism: Coryphaenoides rupestris (assembly GCA_002895965.2). NCBI lineage: Eukaryota > Metazoa > Chordata > Actinopteri > Gadiformes > Macrouridae > Coryphaenoides > Coryphaenoides rupestris. The sequence goes on from PIJE02000744.1 coordinate 138,142, forward strand.
TCTAAATGTAGGCTAAAGGCCCTAATCAATAATGCCTAAATAGGTCTATTGTAAAAAACGAATACATGTTGGATAGGCCTACAATTTGTTCAAAGGGGAAAAAAGGCTAAACAATAAAATACCTAAAGATCTTTAAGTAAAACATTTTTTAATTAAGAGACACTTCACTTCATAGAATAAACCTCCAGACCATAATGCAATGACATTACAAATAATTGCAAATAATAAATTGCGTGTAATTCAATAATAATTTGTAAATATATACATACCATGTAATTCAAATTGAAAGTAAGAAATATTTTATTTACATTAGGTTTTCATGCAAATTATTACCAAAATATGTATTGAGACACAATGCATGAACACGCGGTGATGCTCTGGTATATTAACAACGTAAAACAAAGTGGTTTACAACCTTCAGACAATCACAAGCGGCCTCTATAATCCTCCCTGAAAAAAGGAGAAACAATCTTGCAGGTCAAGGATTTGAGAGAGAAAATGGGGAGCCGTCGCCCAAAGCTTTGAAGGCTGTTCTCCTCAAATGCGTCTTGAAACAATTATCACTCTTCTATCAAAAATCGGCCTTTACAAATGTACATAATTGAAAGTTCATAAAGGGACAGGCTTTCGATCCGATGTAGTCCTTTCATATTAACATCTGCGACGCCACCGTCTCCGCCGCACCGGGCCCGGTCACCGGCGCCGTCTCCCCGGTGGCTCCCGGTGATGATCACGCTGCAGGCCTTGCTGTGGTGATCGCAAATGTCCACGTCGCTTTTCTCGTCGGCCTCCTCGAAGTCGGGACTCGCTGGCCTCGGCTGTCGCACTCGGACTCCTCGGGCTCTTTGAGGGCCTCCGCCTCCTCCTCCTCCGCGGGCGACTTGTCCGTCTGCTGCTCCTTCTCCTTGTCCTTCTGCGCCTGCGCCTCCTTGGAGTGTCTCCACTTCATGCGTCTGTTCTGGAACCACACTTTGACCTACAGACGCAAACAACAACACCAACATCATCATCAACAACAACAACAACACGAGACAAGCTTGTGTGTTTTCCATCCATCTATCCATCCATGTATCATTATTGGTGTATTGTATTATTTACAACCAAGCTACAGTAAGCCTACATGTTCTATCGCGCCGGATGGTTCATTAAAGGTGCATATAACTTCATAGACCAAAGCATAATTCATTGTTTTCAGTTAAAAAAAAAAAAATTGCACTGCAATTCGCTTATGGGCTACTGAGGCTATTTTAAAAAATGCACTGCTAACATGTAATCTAAACTAATATAGGCCCCTTTTCCATAGGCCTATATTAAAGTCGATGCTGAAGGCTGTTGGCCGACATATCTTTATCATTCAGATGTGGCCTCGTTGACCTGATGGGGCGGCCTAAATTGCGCAAGTTGTTGGCCTATGTGTTTATCCGACGGACACCACAATAAAACAAACAAGAGCTCGGTATCATAAAAACGTCCACAGTTGAGTGGTTGAAGTGGGCATGGAGTGGATATGTGTACGTCGTTGGGCAATAGATTGTTATTGGGGGGGGTTTAAATAGACAAACCTGTGCGTCTGTGAGGCCGAGCATCGCCGCCAGCTGCTTTCTGTCGGGCTTGGTCACGTACTTCTGTATCTCGAACCTCTTCTCGAGGCCCTTCCGCTGCAGGTTGGAAAACACCGCCCTCGACCACGACCGCTTCCGCTTGTAAGTCTGGGGCATCGTGTCTTTCGTGAGGACCGCGTATGGACCTATGGTGGAGCACCCCAACAAAAAACAAAAAAAAAGGACAGAGATGAAATTCAAAGAGATGATTGACACGTCGATGCACAATATGGTCTCGGTTCCCTATATGTGTGTGTGCGTGTGTTATCATTGGTCCTATATGTGTATGCGGCGGCTACCTGGGAAGGTGTCCTGAAAGTGATGCGGGCCTGATTGCCTGCCGCCTAGTGCACTCATCACGGAGGACGCGTCGGTCCTCCCGGGGTCTAGGGACGAGAAGTACTGGCCCGGCGGCGCAGGCTGAACGGAGACGTGGTGCTGGTGGACCCCTGACTGACGGTGTGAGCTAACAATAGATGTCAGATCTGTTTCAGAGCCAGAGATAAACTACAGTGAGCAGAGGAAAATAGAGATGTTCTCAAAATGACAGAGGCCTGCTATGCCGGCGTGTCCTCAGAAGGGAATAGTAGGCATATATTAATTATATAATATTATATTAGATTATAGACCTGTTCTGCGGACATTTGACCGACCCAATGGGCCAACCTGACTACATGTGGCGTATTAATGTTGCTACTGGACGCCTCTGGTTTTGTTGTCACGATTAAATGATAATGGTGATGTAGGGTGTAACATTTACTGACCATTAGGACAAACAAACAAATGCATGTACTTTTCTTTTCTTTTTTTGCCTGGTATTAAAGTCCACAGCATGTGAACCTGTGACACAATGCTTATTCTACAGAGGATACAACATAATAATAAAAAAAGCAGAATGCACACCTCTTAACGACGTGGGTTCCTTGTGTTTGGGATCAAAGTCTGTGGACAATATCCGATCAATTCCGAATTTGAGGTCTTTGCTTGAAGGCGGCGGGGCGTGCTGGGGGTTAAATGTCCTGGGGACGGAGGTCAAGTGTAGTCCGTGTCTGTGGTAAGGCGACGCGGGGCTCAGCCTCGCGCCGAACATCGACGCGTCTGGCGCGACGGGAGAATGGCGGGACTGCTGCTGCTGCTGCTGCTGCTGGGCGCGGTGGTGCCCACCCATGTGCAGCATGAGGGCCGCCGACGACGACGAAGATCCCGGGAGGTTCTCCGCGTCTCCAGCCTGCAGAATGTCCGCGATGCAAAACGAGGGCTTCTTCATCGTATCCACCGCGAACCCGCCGGCGCAGTAAGACCAGAGGCTAAAGTTCGACGCGTAAAACGGATTCAACCCTGCCGTATACATCCCTGAGGTTGTGTTCTCTTTCTATTGTCTCTTTCTTCACGATCAATGCTCAATGTTGCCCAGAGACGGTCACAAATGGTCAGAAAGAGAGAGAGAGGCAGGAGAGGGTAACGCCGTGCTGTCAGTGTCTGTGGATGTTGTCCTCCCACGTCTCCAAGTGCCCAACTCGTCCTCCCTCTGAGCGCTGAGTAGCTCCACTCTCCAAGTCCGCTCTCTGACACTGATTGGTTGCTGTTGTATCCAATGGGTGTCTCGTATCGCGCCTTTCGCTCCCCTGCAGTGGAGATGATGTGTAGCTGTAGCCTGGACGCAGATGTCACCTAGCGTGACACTCAAGACCACGAAGTCTGATCCCTGGACGGAGGATTGTTGATCTCTCTCTATAAGCGAGGGGACCCCCACCCCTCCCACCCGCATCAATACGCCACGCCCCCCCCCCCCCCCCCCCCCCACGATCACGCACGCACAGAAACACGCACAGTGCCCCCACCCTGTGTATTATTATTATTATTATTATTATTATTATTATTATTATTATTTATTTATGTATTTATTTGTTTATTTGTTTATTTATTTATTTATTTATAGTAGTGTTAGGCCTAGTAGCAACTAGAATACTTGTACAACCAATTTAACGCACTAAAGTTTGTAAATAATCGCACGATGGAGGAGCATGTTGTCTGGAGGCCTAGGCTCCAGACAAACACTTTTAACTACACGAAATGCACTCACGTCTGTGCGTAATTGTTTTGTATTGTATTGTATTTATAGCAACACAATAAAAATGCATCCTTTGATTTCTAATGTGTAAATGGTCCAATGTTATTAATTGTATAAAGTTCAAAGTAAACGTTGAAAACCTCGACCATGGGTTCATGTCATCCTGTTGATGGTGTGTGCGCGACTGTGTTAAATGAGCGGATATGCCTGCTAGATTTGTCCCGAAATAGAAAATGCTTGAGTATTTTAGGATACAGCAGAAATCCTTATTTCTTCCGGAGTTGAAGGGGGGGAAACTTCATAATGAGTTTTAGAGCTTCCTTCTTTCGCTATTTGTGCAACTTTATCTCGACCTGCAAGTTGCACCGTGACGCAAATCCGCCCCCCCTGTGCTCATAATAAACAGAGGAAACCTTTCCCCCTCCACAAGCAATCAGCCGCACACAATTAGCTGCAGGGGCCATACTTCATCCGAGGGGCCCCGAGAAGAAGATGTCTGTCTACCCGGTACAGCTTAGATAACACCACAGTCACTAAGCTTGTACATTCCCACAGTATGACATGACATCATATATTTGCTGTGGACATCCGGCTGTCAATAAGGATGAATTCATCCAGGACAACAACACAGCAACAAATACTCGACAGGCGTGCGGGATTGAAAACGGTTAAACACAGTCCATCTTCCGTCTTCTAACACGCGTATGATATTTGTGCTCGACGTTAAGCGCAGTAAAATACTCGGCGTGACACCTGCGCCCTTGTGCGTCTGGGATGCGTGCGTGCCTGCGCGTCTTTATGGCCGTAAATCCCTGAGAGCTTGCACTGCATGTTGCTTTTTTTACATTCTCCCTGCTGAAACAATGGCCTCAGATGCCGGCCTTCATTAGTCTTGATTCATATTGCCGGAAGCCTCTATGACCCTGACCGCCTCCTATCGCGGTGTTTTCGAGTGACACTTTTCCGGGTTAAAATTAGACATGGGATACGACGCGGGTTTTTGCTCTCGATCCTGCAGTCAAAACAATCCAGGGAAGAGGATGCAGGAGACACAGCGGGCCCGAGTTATTTCTCCCGAGTTATTTCAGGTGCTGATGAGGTTTTAGTGGAAGATTTAAAACGTAGCGAGGCTTGGCACACAAAGACTTGGGGTTGTTCCCATCCTAGTGACCATCCGAGAGGTGGAAAGGTGAAGCCTTTCCCGTTGGTTGTACTGTATGTATTAAACAGGAGCACCTCTTTCTTTATTTTGGATTAGCCTACAAATTACGGATATTATTATTATTATTATTATTGTTGTTGTTGTTGTTGTTATTATTCTTCTTCTTATTATTACTATTATTACTATTATTGTTGTTGTTGTTATTATGATCATCATCATCATCATCATCATTCGAATCGACATAATAATTTTTTTTTTAAACTATGGAACTGCCAAGGCAGGCCTACTCAGCAAACAACGTTGTCGAGGGCAAAGTCAGAAAGTGGAAGAATATCATATGGGCCTATACAATATCTTAGAGGTCTATATTTTAAGAGTAGCCTCATCCCGTTAAAAATATAATAATTAGACTTATATAGTTTATTTATTTATGTAGATGTATTTATGCTCATTAATCCATCACCTACTGTATGTATGATTCCATTCGTTTATTCATCCCCAGACGGAAAGAAAATAGTTTAAGTGAAAATGGGATGAACATATTTAATTTTATTTATTTATTGTTATTTTATTTTAGATTTATATTTTATAAATTATGTTTTATAATAGACCAAAAAACATTCACAAAATAGGATTTTTTGTTGTTGCGAAAGGTAAAATTAGACACGGAGGTCCCATCCCATAAACAACATGATTAGAAAACAAGCAGCGCTATTGTTGGGAGCTGATTGGTCGCTGTGTGTTTTTCAGGAAGTCCTCATCAGAGCTAAAGGAGAAGGTGACCATATAAACCAGGCATGGGGACATTATGTACAAAACAATAAAAAAAATTCCATTATCAAACTGAGAATTATTGTCACACACAAAAAACAAAAAAACAAAAAAAACAAAAAAAACTCGAGCCCATGCAGGCCAAGATGACTATTTCTGGCAATGTTTGCCTCAGGAAGGAACTTTCGCAGATTTAATGGGACCTGGGCCATTGTACACAGCCTTCTGTATGGCGCTCTGCCATCAGAGAGAGAGGGAGAGAGAGGGAGAGAGAGAGGGGGAGAGAGAGTCAGAATGGGAGAGAGAGAGAGAGAGCGTTCTCAGGAAAGGTTTTGGAGTCTATACAGAATAAGATGTGGCACTATATGTGACCTCGGACCCATTCAAATCCATCCTTACTTCATACTCGTCTCTCTTATTGATGGCTCCACAGTTCATCTCTGTCATGATAAGTGCAGGCTAATGCGTACGGACACTTCTTCTCGACAGTACTCATGTCTGAGCAGCTCCCCCCAGTGACGAATCGTTTCTTTTTCTTTTGTCTGTTCACAGCTTAGCCACAAGATCAGGATGCTCTCACAAAATCAGGATACTCCATCAGAACGGGTGGATGCTGAGGGTGGAGGGTTGCCGCTGACTTGTTGGGTTGACGCGGTATGTGTGGGTTGACTATGTGTGGGTTAACTACTTTCCATTTTAAACACGCATGTGCCATGAAAAATAACAACAAATGGATGCAATAAAAAGAAAATATATAAACGAAAGCAGACTAATAGGTTATCAGGCGCTTTGGGTACTAGAAATGCGCTCAATACATTTGAATTATTATTATTACTTTATTATTATTATTATTATTATTATTATTATTATTATTATTATTATTATTATTATTATTATTATCAATAGACACGTCATGTTAACATGACATCTCCCTGAAAATGTGCCTCAGGTCTAATCTGTATAGCCTGCATCGTTCGATTTACATGATTATTATGATCATAATCATAGACATATGGGGAGAAAGTATAGTGAGATGGAAAAACAAGTTATTATAATGAGTTCGGACTGAGTTCATATAAATATATACGGTTTATATATACTGTATATATATATAATCCTAATCGTAACACAATATATAAGGATGAGATGGATATGATCATGTGCGTAATGCGTTCCCATGTGTGGTCTGGTGTGCTGCTCTCCTGATACAAGGAGGAGGCGCACTATATGACATCATATTATAGAGACATTAAACAGGGATCAGCTAATCGCACTAACCCCTCCTTGCCCTCTGCGTTCAACAACGTTGAAGTTGTTCATTTATGGAAACTTTTCAATATGACGGTAACTCAGAGCCCTATACTAAGCGACCCATCTGTTTACATGAGGACGACCCGCAGATGAAAGGCGCCCTCCAGCCACTCGTGTTACGTGAGGCGGGTTCAGGGCCCTCTACAGTGGACACGCGGGTAAATCACATCGCCTCTGCATTCCCAAGCACTTGCGCTGAGTAGAAGTCGAGACTAATGGAAAGACAAAAGGTCATAATAACAAAGCTATTAGAGCCTATACTGTTTTTCCTCCGGCAGCATGGCACGCTGCCATGATGGGCCCAATGTGTAAACGCAGGGCCAAATAGCTGAGTACGATCCAGTAGGCCTTTAACACACATCCAAATACTGGGAATAAATAAATGAAATTACTTGGACAAAACGATTTAAAAGATTAGAGCTTAAGGGCCCACCTTGTGCAGTGACCTCCTACAACTGATACTCAGAGCAGAGGCAGAGTATACGGCCCGTAGTCTCTGGGGTCAACGCGTTGTTTAGATCAACTTTCCGCCACTGACATGAAGCAGACCGACCCACATTGGAGCTATTTGTTATGAGCCTGCATGCTGCGTAAGCCAAACCAATTCATTTCGGTATTAACAAGCGGCTATGGAAAGTGCAGGTTGGTGCAGTTCATCAGACGTGCGGACTGCAAACATCACACGTCTGGAGGCGCGGAGCGGCTCACGTCTGGCTGCCGTCCGCACTCTCGCGTTTGACGGTGATTATGTCTTTGGCAAACCCTCGGACCAGGCCACATTCATTTAAATATTGGATAATGATTTAGGATGGGACATAAACGGTATTGGTGTTTTATTGCTAGGCAATGCACAAAATGGACCTAGGCTATATGAAAAGAGTTTTACAACAAAGAGAAATACACCAAAATATCAGCGCCACAGCCTTCTCTTACGCATCATGCATAGGCCGATAAAACGAAAAGAAAAAACAATGTTCATCATCTCAATCATATTCCAAAAGAACAGTTTAGCATCGACCCGCCATAATTAGAGCGGTGGTTCGAATCACTGCTCTAATTGCAGCGAGTCAATTAGTGGGACCCAAATGAAGATCCCCAAGTCTAGTTGGTACGCGAGAAGATATCAATAATATTAACACAATTGTTGGTCTTTTGCTTAAAAACTAAATCGTCGTGCGTGTCTAACAATATTAATTAGTTAATTAGAAATGATTAATTTGTAACTTACATTTTTTTAATTATGCGCCACTTTTAAACCATTGTTTCTATAATGTTCCTGTTTTGTCCTGCAGGGCTGCATGGGTGCTTCTGTTCAGACGACCTTGACATTAACCGCACTGACTTAACCAATACTTTTTGTATTATTGCATTATCAGCTATTTCAATTCTAACATACAATTATTCTAATAAAAATAATAATGATAATGATAGCCTATAGAAGGAAGGTTATGTAAGGACTTAATCCCACGTCATTACTTTATTTATTGTATAGTTATTTGGAATGGATATAAACGGCCTATGGGTAAATTAGGCTATTTAACAACAGTGAAGAGGGACTATTTTCTTCCGCAGTGGTTTATTATAACGACTTATAATAGTTTATTATAAGGACTTGGCTCAGAACACGCGACAGCTTTATCTGTAACCTGGAGCCAAATCGTGTCTGTCCATCTCCTTCACATATTTATCTTATTTTCCAACAAACCTATTTTCCATCAAACCACACATACCTACTCGCATCATTATTTTTCGGAATTGCCTTCAGTTATACAGGTCTGCTTTGATTTAAAACATTTTAAATGCATGGATTCAGGACAATAAATGCAATTTGTAATGTTGACACCATGATTTGTGCGCGTATCTGTATAGGTCACTTTTAACTTGCATTCACACACTGCCATCTAGTGGTACATTTAGGGAAAATCCAACCCCTCAATGAGATCAGTGTGTACAGTAAATCCTTAACATTGTGCTATGATGTGGTAACTCTTTAAAAATGCATAACACAGGCATTACTCATTATGAATGAATGGGGTTGATATGAACTAATTGTCTGGTCGTATTCTCTGTGAGTCACATTATCCAATCTGACTTTTCACAAAAGAAACGTGGCTAGAGATTGCTTTCATTTCCAAGTCCTCCTTGAGTTATTAATAGTTGTTGTGTACACCATTGTACGTATGGTGATGATGCTGGCAATGAAGAGATCTTTCCATAGGCTAGCCCACTCCAGACGATAGAGTTGTTTAAATTGGCACATGTCCATCCCGAGGTATCGGGGCATTATGCTCGGGCTTAACCTCTGAGCTCCATCAAAGGCCAACCGGCGACCATTGGGGAGGATGTTGGGGTTTTCCGGCGCGGACAGGAAGTGAGCCGAGACGGGCAACAATCGACGGCGGCACCTCTTGAGTCAGCCGTCAGCCTTGAACTTGTCAGTCCGCCGTCTTACAGGCTGCGTTACCAGTCACCGGCTTTTGTTTTAACCGAGTGATTAATCACAGTCACTAGTGATCTGATGATCTGTTGGATGACATGGAATGCCATTGAATGACATAGAATGTCGTTTTTACGAGCATTTATTAGCTTTGTGCATGCTACCTTGACCAATACAATAGGCCTACAATTTGCTCTTTAGATGACAGTTCCAGCCTACATGTTGGGGATTAACTCTTGAATGTGAAGTATTGTGGAGTGAAGAGGGTATGGGACGTGAATGACCTGGAGACAGACAATAGATTAAATAAAACCTTCTACATTAAGTCATTGCGAAAAAGGCTTTCGAGTGATTACACACAAGGCTTATTTTATGATTGCATGTTATACTAAACTATATGTGCAACTGAGACTTAATCTACCTTTTTATATTTGTTCCAGAACTACTTCAGCGAGCAGTCGATTGCCATCCAGTAGGTAAGTAACAATCAACCCCCTAAGCGTACCCTCCGCCTTGTTCTTCACAAACACCTGCACCGGTTCACTTTCCTCCAGTGATCTACATCAATTAGCATTACCATACAGACTAACCAGATTTTTTTCTTGTGAAAGTCACACTAAGGCCAGGAACATGTCATGGATATGATGACAACGCCAGCTGTAGGGGAAGTAGTGAACTGTTTAGTCAATGTGGATAAATGTATACCCCCCCCCCCCCCCACCTCCATCTGGTATTGTTCTGTAGAAACTGTCCATCACCGTTAACAGATCTAATTTCAAGTCATAGGTATAAGTAAAACCATAAGTAAAACCAAAAATAGACTCCAAGGCCTTTGACATTTATTATTTTTTAAAAATCCCTTTGTTTCCCCACAATATTTTGCAGAAGGTGACGTTTAAACGCAACTACTGAAAAGCATAAGAAATTACATGTGCGTTCCTTAGTGCAGACCACATTCTGTAATCAATAGGAAAGACAAGAGTATGAATAATAAACAGACTAATTGATTTACACAGAAACACATACTTGGCAATTCGTACAAGTGAAAGATTTTTTGGAGATCAAAACAAAATACAATTCAGACATGTTTTTTGACAATACTGTGTAAGTTCTAAACTTATCATTAAAAAGCAAGCAACAAAGTCACACATTTACATTTAGGGCATTTCATCTGTATAAATCTACATATGATCATTGACAATTAAAAGTTTGCACTGGTGTCTTTAGTGGCTTAGACTGTACCAGTCCAATCGAACAGGTCCCAGACATTTCCCTTCAATAGAAAGCAAAAAATCAGATAAAACGGTTTAAAAAATATATATTTAAACATTTTTTACATCTTAAAATGATTTGTTGTTTAAAATGCATGCATGTGGTTATTGACTTAACCCCCTGCTCAAACTTCCAAAATATGTTAAAAAAAAGATTGTGCAGCATTAAGAGTTTAAAAACAAACCAAATCAGTCAGTGGAAATCAGACACACATCTTGCATAATAATAAAAATACAAATAAAAACCCAGTACATAAAAGACAATGTCATTACTGTGTCAGGTGTGTGCCAGCCCAAGAGGGGTCGAGGGTATCTCGTCAGTCACTTAACGGGGGCAGTCAGGCGTCAGTCGTCGCCCGCCTGCACCCTGTTGTCGGCCAGGAGCCTCTCCCTCTCCGCCGCGCCTGCCTCCTCCTCCTCCACCGCCCAGGCAGCGCAGCAGGGCATACGGGCCAGCAGGGGGCGGTGCAGGCCATTGTAGAGCGCCGTGCCCAGCAGCAGCACGGCGAAGCCCAGCACCTGCAGCCCGTGGAACACCTCCCAGCCCAGCGCCAGGCTCACCACCCAGATGACCAGCGTGCGCAGGCTGTCCAGCACCATGCGCGTGGTGGCGCTGATCTCCTTGGTGACGCTGATGCCCGCAAAGTTGAAGAAGGCGATGCTGACCGTGTTGCCCAGCAGCGCCAGCAGGATGAGCGGCTGGTGGCCGATCTGGCAGAAGGCGTCCAGCGCGTCCTCCAGCACCTGCCGCGGGTTGTTGGTGAACGTGCCCACGGGGATGAAGTACATGGGGATGAGCAGCAGCGAGAGCACGGTGAAGCCAAACAGACCTGAGATGGAGAGAAGACATGCAGACACCAGAAATTCAGCTAGCTGTCCCCTTGCAAATAAGACACGTACATTACAAAGCTAATAATATACATAATGCACAACGGTATGCACAAAGTTTGTGCATACCTAAAACATGAGAACGGACGCCTTCCAAACTGGATATCCACAAGTAGCTTTTACTGGGATATTAATGTACTGCACTCAACCTTTTTTTTCCTTTTCGTTTTAATCCAGCTTTGTGAAGCACTTTGGGCTACATGGTGTATGAAAGGTGCTCTGTAAAGTTACTAGAAGTGTATCACACACACACTCGAGGAAGAGCTGCACTACACATCCAGGCTCAGAAAACACTGGCGAGATAGCCTACATATGAACTGTTTTTAAATTGAATGCTGTATTGTTATATTGTGTTTTATTTTGTATGTCTTGTTTTCTTCTTTTTTCATATGCTATGGACCTTTTGTGAGTCTGAAATAAAGTTTGAATTGAACTAGTGCTTAGGCTGCCTCACAAGCACCGCAGGACAAGGAGTTATCATTTCATTATTTCACACACACTTCTGCTTCTCATGTGAAACCAGGAAGCAGCAGCAGACATAATGGCTGCAGTGTGTTGGCCTGTCGGCGGTTCCGGCAGCACTGTACCTTCGGTGCCCACGGCTTTGAGGGGGTGGACGTCGTGTTTGTATACAAACTTCTCTTCCAGGACCATCTGCACCGCGACGATGACCTGAGCCATGATGATCAGCAGGTCACCTTCAAGACGACACACACACAAAACAGAAATAAATGACAATTTTTAAGTCAAATTGATACATGGCCTGCATATGGCGTCGGGCCATATGGCCAGAATCTTCTATCCCAATACAATACAAGTAGGGTTGGGTATCGTTTGAATTTTATTGATCCCGGTTCTGCATATGGATTCCGGTGCTTATCGATTCCAATATGGTAAAAAAAAAAAGAGGTGAAATGTTTAGATAACAAAAATATCTCTATTTTTTTTTACCGTTACTGATCATTAACAAAGTAAGTACAATAAAAACTTGTGACCCACAGACATGCATTAAAAAAAAAAAAAAAAGGAAACTCACAGTCACAACTCCTCTCAGAGCCTTATCAGACATGCTCAATGACTTAAACCACATAAATTAGTAGTACCTGAGATAGAGGCAACGTTGAAACTTTTTGTCTGGAAAATACTGGTTTAAATTAAACAAACACCATCATATTTGTGGATAATTAGTAGTAGAAAATGTTCTAATCTCTCATATATTCCACCGAATAGTTTAACCATTTGTGGATAATGTTGAGCTGCTTGTTGCTTATAAGATGTATGCAATTAACTCAACAGTTCTTGTTAAGAAAGATCACCATATCAGCCTTTTCACGCGACCTTTCTGGGCAAATAGTGTCTCCAGCAGTGGTACTCCAGGTGCTTGCGAGGTGCTCGCGCTGGCTGACACATTTGCACTCGGAGATCGCAAGACATCAAACACGGTAGCCTACATTCTTTCAAATCGATGCCGTGCTGCCTTAAATGTTTGGCCAGATTTGAGGTGCAACCTGCCTTGCAGCCAATACATTTGGTGGCACAGTGCGTGCACTGCTGCCTCACAGCAAGAAGGTCCTGGGATTGATTCCCACCTGGGGTGCTATTGATTCTGGGGTGCCCAGGTGGGTTATCTCCCGGCCTTTCTGTGTGGAGTTTGTATGTTCTCCCCGTGCTCCGTGGGGTCTCCTTACAGAGTAAAAGAACCCCAATTAAAAAAACATGTGAAGATCGCCTCTCCTGTCCACATCCCTGCCCAAGATGTGGATGTAAAACCTGGAGCTGTTGGTCCCCGGGCGCCGTCAGAATGGCTGCCCACTGCTCCTGGCTGCCCCTGGAGGGGTCAAATGCAGAGGACAAATTTCCACGGGCCACCCTCCCTGCATGCGTGTGTTTGGCGGCCGCCACTTCCCGCTGTGTGTGTTGTGTGACTACATGTGTGGATTAATAAAGATCTTCTTCTTCATTTCCCTCATTAACTGCACTTAGCCTCGTCGTCACTTTCTTTTACAAAGTGAAGCCACGGTCCATCTTTAACACTGCTGACATTAGCATATATAAGTTATACATGCATACTAACTGCTAGCTCGTATCAAAACAAATGGACACGTTGTGTTGTTGCGTTGATGCGTGATGTAGATTTTTTTTTTAAACGTTCTAGCAGATAGCCGCCACGTCCTTGCAGACATATAGCCTTTGTTTGCAATAATAAAGATTTAGATCTCTTTTAGGAACCAAAGTTCGGGTATGCGGTACTCGGCATTTAGGTTGTAGGATTTGGTTCAAATTTCAGTTCCCAACCCTAAATACACGGCATCTTGATAACAATATACATCATGGTACAGCATGTTTTCTGGTATACAAGCGCTTTTATCAAAAGCGCTTTACAATATTGCTCCACATTCACAAGCAGGTGGGATTAGGTGTCTTGGTCAGCGGCACCTCGACACTGAGCTAGGCAGAGCCCGGGGATGGAGCCAGCAACCTTTCGGATGCCAGACAACCACTCACCACCTGCTGGGCTATTGCCGCCATTTTAACCAGTCAAATTAAATGCTGAAGACAGCCTTTAAAAAAAAACACAAAAAACATAAATCATCTTACCTGTGATGATGTCACTGAGCTTGCGCCCGTTGTTGTTGTGGCTGAAGAAGTCGGCCATGCCCACCACGATCAGGCCCAGGATGGTGATGACGATGCCCAGCCACTGGCTGGGCTGCAGGCGACGGTGCAGGAAGGCCACCGACAGCAGGCCCGTGAAGATGATGACCGCCCCACGCAGCATCTGGAAGCTGGAGGCGCTTGTCATGCTGAGCGCTGGGGGGGAAAGCGGTGGAATATATTCCATTACTTTACGGAGGATCCAACGCTGACAGTTTTCCAATAACGATTCTTATCATGTAATAACAAGCTCCAAGATGTTTGAAAAACTAGTCATCTTACCGGGCGTCCGTGGAAGTCCAGCCTACGTTTACGGTGGGGCACCCACTTACCGACATACATGATGGAGGTGGCCGTCATGTCGCACATGGCCGGCGCACAGAAGATCAGCGGGTTGAAGCTCTGGCCGGGGTTGACGGTGGGCACTGGTCTGCGTCTGTCGTAGCACAGCAGGATGTGGAAGACCAGCAGGCAGCTGAACTCCCCCAGGAACATGCCCACCGCCTGGGCACAACAGGGGGCAGACAGGTTGGATGAATGGTCAAAGGAAATAAATGGATCAGCCAGCAGTCAGCAGGTCTTTAGGATCTCTTGAGAGAGATCCTAAACTAGATTCCTAGTTTTGACTGAAATGCATTGGTCAACACAGAAGCACCTTAACTTTCGGGGATAGTAGAGAATCATTGGTTATTGTTTAAGCCTAAATCCACATAACAATCATTTACATTTAGGGCATTTAGCAGAGGCTTTTGTCTCAAGCGACTTACAATAAGTACATTTGTCGAAATACATCGCTGACAGTACAGTAAGATTTGAATAGAACAAGTTTCAAGCACTCATAAGTTCTAGGTTAACCCCTTACCGCAGGATAGCGAGGATAAGATGCTACACAATGCTAAGACCAATTTTTAAGTGCTGGGACGTACAAACGGACAAGTGTTCCATTCATTTCTTTGGCAAAAACTCTTACCTGTACAAATGGGTGAGAGAAATCGTGTTCCGGGTCGTCGTGGCAACCCACAGCTGAAAAAGTGTCAGCCCATCTGCAAGGAAAGGGGACATCCATCAATGTAATTGTGAATATTTTACACAAGTCAGAATCAAAACGACAGTTATGTTCTCATAACTCTAGTTCTATGATTGTAGGCGTAGCCGTCTAGGCTTCGCCTTATGGGCTTGTCATGTTGGCGCACTCGCGTGCACTGAAAATGTCAACAATGTACCAATCAACGTGGACCCCTTCCACAGCACCGTGTGTATATAAGGCAGCCTCGACCAGCGTTCATCCTCCACGCAATATTTCAGCAATGGATGGGACAGCAGGTGGGGAACTAGAGGGCTACACCTACAATCATAGAACTAGAGTTACAATAACATAACTATCGTTCGATTTCATGTAGACTACCCCGTCTAGGCTTCGCGTTATGGGCCAAGGTGAAGCTGCGAGTGGAGCCCGATAAATGTACCCCTGCTGGACCAAAATCAGCACACTGGACTCAAAACCGCCATACTGTGCAAAAACACAACAGCAATATTACATCTCTAACTCTCCCCTACACATGCAAAGCGGCGAGTAGGAAATAGAGAGAGTCCATAAACCCTGATACAGCCAGCTTTTTTTATGCAACACAAAACAAATGAAGGCGAATCAGAGCGAGTTTGTAGCATATGATGAGAGGCGCTGCCCACTGGTCTGTGGGCACCGAGTGGCACAGATCGCCCAACCATCCCACCACAGCCAACGGGCCGGGGGGATAAAGTCGGGGTCTAGGGGAAAGTAGGGCTGGGCGATTAATCGATCTCAAATCGAGATCACGATACATTTTTTGTCAATCTCGATCTATCAGCCTTCGCGATTTTTTTCGATCTGGATAGATCTGACAGCAGCGTCATGACGCACCGGAAATAAACACGACAACAGCCAATCGGTCTGCAGTGTTTTGGCTCGACACGACCATTTATACCACGGCACGAGGCGTTGTTTACCAACAGCGACGCAAAGAAAGGACAACAGTCGACAAAAAGCGCTTTGCGGAGTCTATTATATGGAACTGGTTTGGTTACTTTAAAAACGACAAGGCGCAGAACACGACTGCGTCTACATGTCATCGGACGTGTCGACCAAGACGGGAAACACGAGCAACCTATTGAAGCACCTGAGACGGTAGCACCCCAGTGGTTAGGTTAGCACTCTGGAGACTCAGGTTCAAGTCAGCGCACATATGGCCACCAAGAAGTGAACGCCAGAGACTAGTCAACGCCCTAACACTAACCCTAACGTCCTGTTAATCTTATTGTCATGTCCTGATGGTGCAGTGGGAGAGGAGTGTGCAATTGTTTATCAACTCCAAGGTCATGTGTTCAAGGTCACAATGGAAATCTCCTTGTCCTTCTTCCCAATTATAACAATGCAGCATAAGTGTACATGGTCAAAAGTGTCACCCTCCGACCGGCTCATAGTGTTGGTGGCAACAGTGGCACACGCGGAGAGGCCGTTCTTCCCTTCATGCTCTGCAGATCCTGGGTTCAAATCCTGGGAAGAGCCTTCTCTATGTCTAAGTCCTGTAAACGGTAAAGTTAAATACGCCTGGAGACCATGCACAAGTAGGCGTCTTGGTGGTGCTGTGGTCTGCTCTGGAGGTTAGCGTTCTGGAGACTCAAGATCAAGTCAGTGCACGTACGGCCGCCAAGAAGTGAATGCCAGCAGAACCCCCCCCCCCAGTGGTGGGGTTGTTACACACCTAAAGGGCTCTCCATGGCTTGCAAACTCTTTTTGTTTAAAAGCAATGGAATCATTAAAGTGACTTTGCGTTTCTTTGTGAGGTTTGGGTCCTTCCAGCCCAAATGTATCCGCCCATGTTAATGAATTTTTGGCTTAATTCTCCTCTCGCTTTAAAACTTCTTCTTATGATCAAGTGGTTTTATTTGCCTAGGGGGGGGGGGGGAGGGGTAAATTAATTAACTGGGATAAATTGGGGGGAAAGGAACCAACTACTTTAAGAAAGTCAAGTCACTTTAATGATTCATGCTATAAAAAAGAGTCACAAGCTATCAGCAAGAGCCCTTTAGGTGTAGCACCCCCCCCAGCCCATCTGAGGGGGGGGTTCTGCTGGCGTTCACTTCTTGGTGGCCATATGTGCGCTGACTTGAACCTGAGTCTCCAGAGTGCTAACCTAACCACTGGGGTGCTACCGTTTCAGGTGCTTCAATAGGTTGCTCGTGTTTCCCGTCTTGGTCGACACGTCCGATGACATGTAGACGCAGTCGTGTTCTGCGCCTTGTCGTTTTTAAAGTAACCAAACCAGTTCCATATAATAACGTTAGTGCGCCTTTTTGTCGACAATTTGTCGTCACTTTCGAACTTCGCTTTACCTGGTCGTTCA
>PIJE02000744.1:159487-242335 GCA_002895965.2 Coryphaenoides rupestris
TACTCATTTAACAGTTGGGGAGCTTTGGCTTCATGTGCTACCCAAAGGTGAACTGAAAAACCACGTTAATGATTTTAAAATGATGTGATTGCTTCCTCTAAACTAAAGAAAAAAGTGAAGACTTAAAAACACACTGTGGAGTGCTGTACCTTGTGACCCATCAGTCCCAGTGTTCAACAAAGCAGTGTAGCCCAGTAAACAACTAGATCTACAGGAATGGCTGATGGGAGAACAAGTCTCGACAGTGTAACTGCATTGGTTTTACTGGTTAGTTCAGTCAAGGTATCGGAATATAGTAGTTTTGGCGGCCATGGGTCATTGCTGTTGCCGGTCTCCATTGATCGGATATTTTGACGACGTGCTGCCTCGGCGGAAAAAAAAAAAAAAAAAAAAGTCAATGTACTTTTATTTTTTCTACGCCCAATAACTTGACCACTGCAGTCTACTACGTGCGACGCAGAATGTCAATTGTCTTCTTTCACTTCTGCTCGACTGCCCTTGTGCAGAGCGTCTGTCAGCAGAACAGTGGAAAGCAGGAACCCCTGTAGTGTTAACTCAGTGCTGGATCACGGGTATATGGCTCACCAAGCCTGCAGCACACTTCATACATTCATCTGAACCCGGTGCCTTGGTCATACAAGTACCTGGGGGGGGGGGAAAGGAACCAACAAATTTACATAAGCCATGCGGTGGTCCGGCATATTGTGTACTTTTGAACATGAGAGAATTTACAAGCCTGGTTTAGTGCTATGGCTGAGGTCAAAATGTGTTACTTGAGAGGAAGTGCTGTGTCATCACTTAGGATCTCCCAGTGTCTTCTCTGGCACAAGAGCTGGACAAAATGCTTACTTGTTTGACTGTAAAAGTCAATTGTTGAGCTCCAGCAAATGAATCAGTAATATAATCTAAATGTACTTTAGGTAGTAGATTTTCAGGGAGATGGATTTAGGTTCTTCTATTTGACAATTTAATTTGCAGTATCGTTCTATTTTATGTAGGGTACGCCGTTTATGAGCTTGTCCTGTACACGCACTCGCATGCACACAAAATTTCAACAATGTACCAATCATACCTGTGTGTATATAAGGCCACCTCGGCCAGTGCTCGTCCTGTTTTTTATTTCAGCACTGAAAGATGCCACAAGGCGATGACTTCGAAGATGACTTCGTCCATCAAGATTGCCGATGGTGGGGACTGCACACCACAACGATCCTTTCAGGACCAAGATTTTTAGTTTAGAGGAAGCAATCACATCATTTTAAAATCATTAACGTGGTTTTTCAGTTCACCTTTGGGTAGCACATGAAGCCAAAGCTCCCCAACTGTTAAATGAGTGTATATATATATATATATATATATACACATACATCTGCCATCCAAACGTGATATTTGGTGCAATAGATAGAAGTTAGTACTTGTACACAGGTCTGTCCCAGACAACACAACATTGGTAAACATGAGCAGACAAACACGCCTGGCAACGACACTTACTTCGCCGATAACGTGTTGAGGGAGCCCGTGGTCAGCATGAGCCCGGCCAGGAACAGCTGGTAGTTGGTCCACGCCATGCTGGACGACCCCTGAGTGTGTGTTAGTGTGTGAGTGAGGAGTCGTGGTTGTCGGCACATTTAGTGGAAATGACTCTTATTTTGTTCTCAGGCACCCCCACGCACGTGACACGTGTCAGCTGACCGCCAGCCGACGAATCACAGACCGGCGTTGAAACGCAAACGTACAATGGGACGGTAGGGGGCGCTAAAGGCCGAGGCTGGTGCTGCGGTCGTGTCACCACTTTATCACTTTATCACTTTATCAAATCAACAATGGGTCTTAAGCGTTATATCCAGTTGTTGCTAATCGAAACAAACATTTAGTTTCCATTGTTCTCTTACTTCAATTGATTACACGGTTATCTTATTTGGGCGCAGACAACACACACATTTTAAGTGGCTGATTAACTTCATACTGTGTTTTACCGATTAAAACAGGTTATAGGCCTACAGCAGATTAATGGGCGTGAGAAATGTCTGCTGACTTTTTAAACTGGCAAGGTTAAAATGCAAATGATTATTAGAAATTGCTTTCATAATCATTCTTTGGAAAATGTTACATTATATTATTTTCAAAATGCCGACATTGAAAAAATAAATAGATATTTGTACAATTTGTACACATTTTTGTAATTGTATCTATCTGTCATCTATCTAATCATCTATCAGATAAAGAGTTAAGTTAAGGTATAAGGCAGGTCGTGTGTGTGAGTGTGTGTGTGTGTGTGTGTGTGTGTGTGTGTGTGTGTGTGTGTGTTGCAGCAGCTAGCCCACTAGATGTCCTCATTGTGTTCTACTTGAATGGCATGTTAGACTTTGAAGTGGCATGGATATGTATTGTCTATTCCCAGATCCCTACAGTTTGAAGTACAGTTCAGCATGTTTAAAGCAATTCATTCGTCACAAATAGAGACACGTAGGCCTATATGAGGCCTGTATATAGGCCTACTTCCTCAGGCGACTGAGGAAATTCAACATGTGCCCCCGCATCCTCAGAACATTCTACTCCTGTACCATCGAGAGTGTTCTCACAGGATGCATCACCGTCTGGTACGGGAACTGCACCGCACTGGAGCGTAGAACACTACAGAGGGTGGTGCGGACGGCCCAGTACATCGTTGGAGGTGAGCTTCCCTCCCTCCTGGATATATACACCAGGCGGTGCGTGGCCAAGGCCAAACGGATTATTAAAGACAATAACCACCCCAGCCACGAACTGTACACACTTCTACCGTCAGGCAGGCGATACCGCAGTATCAAGTGATGAGCAGACTCAGAGACAGCTTCCACAGTCAGGCCATCAGGCTGCTGAACAAGTTCGGCATCAATGTCTAAATGCTAGTGCTAAGTGTTACTGCTAGTGCTAGTCCTGGTGATAAGTTGTTACTGCTGGAGCTAGTGCTGGTAGCAGTGCTAAGTGTTGGTGCTAGTGCTGGTGTTACTGCTAGTGCTGGTCCTGGTGCTAGTGTTACTGCTAGTGCTGGTGCTAGTACTGGTGTTAGTGCTAGTCCTGGTGCTAGTACTGGTGTTGGTGCTGGTCCTGGTGCTAGTACTGGTGTTAGTGCTAGTCCTGGTGCCAACTGCTGGTGCTAGTGTTGTGTCGACTGTCTGGGAAGGTATTCTGTGACATTCTGTGAATGTCAGCATATAACAATGTATATTTTAGTACATTGATTTATATGTGTATTGCTCACCTGGACATTTTTGCTGTATATTCCATTTCATTTTATATTTCATTTACTTATTTTACAGAGAATTTATATTCATAGTTCTATTTCTATTTTACATAGTTCTATTTCTATTTTGCATAGTTCTATTTCTATTTTGTATTCTTTTATAATTACTGTCGGCTGTCGGGCGTTTTGCACAAAAAGTTTTTCACTCACTGCTTATACTCACGTGTAAATTGTGAAGTGACAATAAAATACTTGAAACTTGAACTTGAAACTATATTTTACAGTTGTGAAACTTTCAGTTCCATAGCTGCCTGCCTGTGGGGCCACAATTGCGAGGGAGGAAGGGGAAGAGGAAGAGAGGAATGTAGACTTGTTGTCAGGGAATATCCTGTTTGATGTGTCCTTACGTCTTATTCATTGGCGCGGCGTGATTGGCAATCCTGTCTGATATCTCATTGCCTTATGCTCTCTAGACTTCCACCACGTGTGTTTCCCGTCTGTGTCTCATCCTGGCCTGTTTGTCTGCATCTTGCCGCCCCCCCCCACTCCCCCCCAACAACACGCCTTGTTCATTATATCAGATATGAACCAGGGCACTCGGTGTCACCGTGAATCAGCTGCTGCAGAGTGTGGTGATGATGATGATGGTTATGCAACGGCTCTGGTTATAGGCTCTGTACCAGCTGGGGCTGCTGGCCCTATGGGCTGCCAACACTCTCCATTTGTAAGGAATTCTTATTCAACTCATTCCTCTTCTTCTTCTTCTTCCTCTTCTTCTTCTTCTTCTTCTTCTTCTTCTTCTTCTTCTTCTTCTTCTTCTTCTTCCAGTAGAGACTTAAGAGGGCAATGTGCAACCTGGGTTATCTGACATTATGAAATATTAATGATTGGCCTCTCCCCATGCAGCCACTTGGAATATTTACTAGTTTGTTTGTTTTTTTCATTAATTTGTTTGTCAGAAATGTTCAATTCATTACTTAAATAGCTCTTTTTACCCCATTTCCTAGCATTACGCATCCAGGAATGTGTGTGTGTGTGTGTGTGTGTGTGTGTGTGTGTGTGTGTGTGTGTGTGTGTGTGTGTGTGTGTGTGTGTGTGTGCGTGCGTGCGTGCGTGCGTGTAGGGTGGGCCGCACATCTTCTTTATAGATTCCCCCATGAGGATGCCTAATCACAAGTGACACGAGTGGCATCAGCACGGCAGATTTGATGCTAATCGAGGCTGAAGTCAGAAACATTTCTGGGCCTGTCACTAGCTCCCTCCAGTGAAACGGCCCAATCGCTATCCACTCATATTTCTAGATCTTCAGCTACACCGGCTGCAGTAGCGGAGAATAACGCCAATGGTACCTTTTAGTCTGGGGTGTAAGAGGAGAGTCTTGCATCCGCTGAAGTGTTTGGACTAAAAACTAAACTCAGAATCAGTTGAGTTGTGTGAGGTGGTGTAGTGAGGTCCCTCCGGTGGTCATATTTTTTAATTTTACATTATGCAAGAGTACAAAATGGGGCTGTGAGTAGTTACTGAACATAGGTCTTCCTAAATAATTATGAGAAAAAAAACAGAGGTACTAATCATTTCATATTTTGTTTGTTGAAAATACTGTGGAAACACAACGCAGATATGCCAAATCCACTCACTGTTGTTTCCACCGTTGCTCTTATTGTGATTTATGGATGGATAGGTGGATTGATTGGCATTCTTGTTGCTTTCGCCATTTTCATAACGGACATGGAATTCATTTCATAGAAAAAGAAGTGTGGCTGTAGCCCACTGTGGCGTTGCTACACACTGCTAAAGTGGCTTTTCAGGGCTCCCCCAACACAAAGACACAGGAAGATGATGATGATGATAAAGCAATTTATTGCTAAGATTGTAATTGTTTGTGGACAGCGCAGATGGCACACTGCTAGCATGCCAGCCCTCTTCCTGAGTGTTTGTGGTGATGGCCGGACTAACCTGTGTGCATTCATTAGACAAGGCATCACAGGTGTGCAGCCGCACCCAACCCCACATTCTAACTTGGGCTAGGTGAGGCTGCACAAACAAGCCACCAACTACACACACTCCACACCCAGACTCTAACTTGGGCCAGGCGAGGCTGCTTAAACCAGCCACTAGCACACACACTTCACACCCAGACTCTAACTTGGGCCAGGCGACGCTGCTTAAACCAGCCACTAGCACACACACTTCACACCCAGACTCTAACTTGGGCCAGGCGAGGCTGCTTAAACCAGCCACCAACCACACACACACACACACACACACACACACACACACACACTTCACCTCGCCGTCTCCTGTCCAGACTTCAGCGTCTCGGGCGGAGCCTACAGTGTCCTGATATACGCGGCTCGCCTCCTCAGGTATTGATGTGAGCCGTCACCACTCGTCGCTGTGTTGACCTCACCTGTCTCTTCACGTCCCCCGTCAGGGACAAACTGAGCGGAGGAATTTCTGCATGACGGACTTTCTGTGGGGCGGGAAAGGGGTTGGGGGAGTTCTTTGTTCTTTTGACAGCGGACTCGCATACAGTTGCTCCACGGGTTTGTCATCTTTGCACCAATCCAATCAAATTCTGAAGGGCCAAAGCAAATACCTACCAGCACAGACCTAATATGATATGATACGGTGCGATGTAATCTGTGATGCGAATGTGCTAAATGTCTTTTCACCATCTCAACTCCTTTTAGGTGATGTGAGTAAAGGTGGTTAATTAACTTGTGGCGGGTGGGGAGGGGGGGGGGGGGGTAGAGACACTGTGACACTTGTGATGTTGAGTGGAGCCATTCCAACCAGTTGAAACCGCTTGGAATGGCTAATCACGCTCACACCTGGTGGTATAATATGTTTTTAACATAACCCTTTAACATATTCTGAAATTGTCACAATAGGGAATATTAATAATAGATACAGTATATAGAGTGTAGAGTGTGTGTGTTTGGTGGCTGGTTTAAGCAGCCTCACCTGGCCCGAGGCAGGCTGATTGGTCTGTCATGTGCGTAATTTAGTGGGGACGCTGGGGACATGTCCCCACCAATATCCAGCGATATCACCCCCCCCATCAGAACCGCAAATTAACGGAGCACCCCCCCCTCCCCCCCAGAGACGCTGACTCGGAGCCCGACGCGCGCCTCACGGTAGCGTGAGTTGATGTGAACGCAACTCACCAACATTTCTCACGAGAGTGCTAGCACGCTAGCATGGTACCACCTGCTCTGCCTGCATTACAACTGCAAATCAAGAAACCAACGATGGGTGACTTGGCTCAACCCTCCAGTGCGCTACCCATGTAGACGACCGCACCTTGTAGTGACCCGGGTTCCATTCCTGCCTCTGGTCCAATGTTAACGGAGCACATGTCATTCCCTCTCGTCTACAACCTAATTCTGGTGCAAAAGCCCTAAAGAATATATACCAAAAAAATGGAAGCAATAACCTGGTGTGATCAAACATCTACCTGTGTTGGCCTGAAAAGCCATGTTAGTGGCGTGTAGCAGCACTTAGTTTGCAGTGAGTGTATGCTTTCAAGACTTCATAGGGCTGAGGGTGGGAACACGTGCGTGTGGGTTGGTGGCTCACCTGACCCAGTTAGAATCTGGGGCTGGGTGACACTGCACACCTGCGGTGCATTGACTAATCAGTGCCCACAGGTTAAACCAGCCATCTACACACTCATGGAGAGTGCTACCATTCTTGCAGTCCCCACCTGCGCTGTCCATTCATTTACAAATTCTACATTAAACTGGTTCATCCACTTCCTGTGTCGGAGGAAGCCCTGTAAAGACGGGAGCCGTTGCCACAGATAGCCAATATTATTACAATCATTGTCTTATCAGACATAACATTGTGCGGCTGACATTTACGAAGCACGCAAGACTGATTTCCACCTCTTCATGCCCTCCTGCCCTTCCTCGCCAAAACATTCCTTTGTCTCCCTGAGATTGGCGACTTTTTCACAATCCACTGCCATTACTTCCACAGGATTATCCCTGAGCGAGTCCCTTTGAGGGGTGGCGTTTCAGTTTTTTTTATGAATCAAAGAGAAAGGGTGATGACAGTGAGTGAGCTTTTTGTGGTGATCTATTAGTCATTCTAATCATGTGCCCCCGACTCCATTCTCACAACATGCAGTCAGTAGGCCTATTGGGTTGCACTGGAACATCTCGGCTTCCGTGCATTTGAAGCCAACTCATTTTTCCACAGGAAACCGCAAATATGTCTGCCTGTTCGGCCGCCTTTATCTCGCAGGCGGAGGGAAAGTCATTAATGGCCTCTTTCACTCCAAGCTGTTCATCACGGAGCCAGAGGAAACGTCCATTTGCGTTCCCAATGGCGACAACAAAAAAAGACAGTGTCCCGATGCTCCGGATGTTGTATGTTTTGGTTGTCGTAGCTGGGAAACACAGCCTCTCCGTCTCTGCTGCTGTGGAGTTGTCTTCTCTCTCGTCTGTTTTCACTTCAACATTTTAAATTGATTATTGAAGGATGAAAAAAAACCCCCAGATGGGTGTCCTCAGCACCCACTCTTGGGGCCCTCGACACAGAGTGCCAAAAGGTGTCAAGGTCTCTCTCTCTCTCTCTCTCTCTCTCTCTCTCTCTCTCTCTCCTCTCTCTCGTTCTCTCTCTCTCTCTCTCTCTCTCTCTCTCTCTCTCTCTCTCTCTCTCTCTCTCTCTCTCTGAGGGGGTTCACAGGGTGCTGCATGGATGTGCATACGGGCCAGGATGCCAGTGGTTCAGGATGTATCAGTGTATAGCTATCCACTGCAAGCCTCCTATGATGGTCAAAGGCTGAAAGGTTGCCTTTTGATTTTACACATTGGGTGTCATCGGCTACTTGGTGAAACGTTGCACCTGTTCCCACCATTTCCACTGGCGGTGGGCCGAAGGAGCGGTGGAGCTGTGATGTGATGCGATGGCGTTAAGTGACGTGAGGAGGACCATGTTGGTCCAACAACACAGATCCTAGGTCTCATGTACATCTGATACTCTCACATTGGTGGAGTTGCATAACCGTTATCCCCCCCGGCACCCGGCACTGCTGTAGACTGAGGACGCAGTGTCACACACACACACACACACACACACACACACACACACACACACACACACACACATACACATACACACAAACATAAGCTTCTATACATTATAGCTAATGAAATAAACCTTTGTATTAAGTCTCTTTGCACCTCAAAGAGATAGCTCCCTTCCTCCCAATGGAGAGTTAGTTAGCATTGGCGTTGCCACTGTAGCCATGCCAATGTCTGATACTGCAGCCATGCTAATGTCCTGACTCCTTCATTGTCCACTTTCCCTCATAGTGTATTGCAACATGACTTGGCTTCTGCCTCGCCAATCCTATGGCCATGCCCCTCACCGGTGTTGTTACCGCCCGCGATGTGAAGGTTTCCCTATTAGAATCACGTACACCCATTGTCTTGCTGGAGATGCTCATTCAATTGCTGCCTGTGTCTTCCCATGACCATGTTCTATTACATCAAATACTTTGCTTGTCAAGAAGTGCCCTAAAATAAATAGTGTTTCATCACGCATCACTAGCACACACATACACATACACTCTTGCATACTGTATGCATACAGACGCGCACATATAATCACAACAGACATGCTTGTGCACACACAAATGCACCACACATACACACACACACACAGACACACAGAGACACAGAGACACACACACACACACGCACACGCTTTCTGCTTGCATGGACTCAGCTGTGAGGCAGTTTTATGATCCAAACTAGCTTTTGGCGCTTGCAGAAATGTTTTTCTGCACTAGTAAGTGCACACAGACTCATCTGGAAGGTTCTTGGCTCTGCTCTCTGGCAACGGCAAGTGTGTTTTTGATTGGCGATTCCAGCGACTGTGGTTAAGTTTGCAGATCCAGGAGGAGATTGACATCTTTTGCATCTCTCACAACTCTCTCAAAAAATAAATAAATAAAATTGTGTCACAGTTTGTGTTTCATGTTTTGTCCTGTAGATGTCCTCCTTTCTCTCCTTCTTGTTTATCCGAATGGTCTCCAGCGGTGTTAATTAGTTAACTGTGTTTTCCATGCCTATTTAAGTTGGCCCTTCCTTGTGTTCTTTGTCATTCTTGTGTATGTTCTTCTGTCGTCTTGCAAGTTTCAAGTGTTTTATGTTCCGGCAGTTTTACTCATAGTTTTTTTTACCGTGCCAGTTTTTAGAACTGATGTTTGTGTTACCTTTATTAAATACCTTTTTTTACTCACTTGTTGAGTATGTGTCTGCATTTGTATCCTGGTCCACAACCATTACAGGATAGTGCATTACCAAGGCCGTCACTTGAGATTGAAAGAACGGCTTCAAGACTGTGGTTTCCTCTCCTTCTGTCACTCTTGCATTTTCTGTTTCCTCTCTGTTGGATTAGCCTTGAGCCTTGTTTCTTTGGATGTCAACAGCTCAATATAAAGACCATCCTGTATTTGCTCAATCAATTCAGCAGTGGGTTGAACTATTGGAAGAAAGGGGACATTTTGGACCCGTGTACGTAAAACACGTTGGTCTAAAGCACAATCTATGTTTCTGTGTGCGTTCCTACAGCGTAGCATGCGTGTAGCTGCGAATCACACCACCCATAGGAGGAAATGTGATTCTGCCAAGCGGAACAATCACAGTGCTTCAGGCAACACACATACATAATGAATGGACTTGGGCCTACTACTGTGATATATTTAGTTACAAAATAAGTTGGCAATGGTATTGAATAAAAACAATAGAATACTAAATGTACAGTGTATAAGCCTAATAAACGAACAATATAGGTAAGGTATATTTAGTAAAAGACTAACTTCATCCACATTTTAATATGTATTGCTTTAAATATGAAATATGTTTTGATGCCTCATATATTCGCGTTGCAGTCAAACTCATCAGGTGATGGTACTGGGCAACTGTGTTTTGGACAGAGCTATCACAATCTTGTTCTCCAAATGCTTTGCGAGCAGCGCATATCACACTGCAGTCCATACACACATGAACGGGACCCCTGTCTCCCATATGATCAGACAAGACTTTAGGCGTTCTCTGTCATGTGTCAACTTGGACACTGCTGTGACCGCAAAAAATAGGTGTCACTTTTTTTGCATGACCTTTTGTTGACAGCCAGTGAAACCATCCTGATAAACATGCTAACCTGTTGATATGAAAGAGTAGAGCTGACGCGACTGTCGAGTGTGTGTGTGTGTGTGTGTGTGTGTGTGTGTGTGTGTGTGTGTTGTGGTGTGTGTTTGTCATCTTTGCACCAATCCAATCAAATTCTGAAGGGCCAAAGCAAATACCTACCAGCACAGACCTAATATGATATGATACGGTGCGATGTAATCTGTGATGCGAATGTGCTAAATGTCTTTTCACCATCTCAACTCCTTTTAGGTGATGTGAGTAAAGGTGGTTAATTAACTTGTGGCGGGTGGGGAGGGGGTCCACTGGGTAGGGGGCTGTCCAGCATACATCTGGGTGGGCACTCCCACTTGTGATGTCAAGTGGGGCCATTCCAACCGGTTTTTGAAACCGCTTGGAATGGCTAATCACGCTCACACCTGGTGGTATAATATGTCTGAACTTAACAAACTTAACATATTCAAAATTGTCACAATAGGGAATATTAATAATATACAGTATATAGAGTGTAGAGTGTGTGTGTTTGGTGGCTGGTTTAAGCAGCCTCACCTGGCCCGAGGCAGGCTGATTGGTCTGGGCATGGGCGTAATTTAGTGGGGACGCTGGGGACATGTCCCCACCAATATCCAGCGATATCAACCCCCCCCATCAGAACCGCGAATTAACGGAGCACCCCCCTCCCCCCCAGAGACGCTGACTCTGAGCCCCCCGCCTCACGGGAGCGTCATCATTGCAGAGGTTAAACCATGCAGCCATCACCACACACTCAGGGAGAGAGGTAGCATGCTAGCATGGTACCACCTGCTCTGTCACCAACAACTCAAATCAAGAAACCAACGATGGGTGACTTGGCTCAACCCTCAGTGCGCTAGCCATGTAGACAATAGGCCTTGTAGTGACCCGGGTTCCACTCCCCCTCTGGTCCAATGTTACATGTCATTCCCTCTCTTCTACATCCTAATTCACTGCTCTGGCGCAAAAGCCCTAAAGAATATATACCAAAAAAATGGAAGCAATAACCTGGTGTGATCAAACATCTACCTGTGTTGGCCTGAAAAGCCATGTTAGTGGCGTGTAGCAGCACTTAGTTTGCAGTGAGTGTATGCTTTCAAGACTTCATAGGGCTGAGGGTGGGAACACGTGCGTGTGGGTTGGTGGCTCACCTGACCCAGTTAGAATCTGGGGCTGGGTGACACTGCACACCTGCGGTGCATTGACTAATCAGTGCCCACAGGTTAAACCAGCCATCTACACACTCATGGAGAGTGCTACCATTCTTGCAGTCCCCACCTGCGCTGTCCATTCATTTACAAATTCTACATTAAACTGGTTCATCCACTTCCTGTGTCGGAGGAAGCCCTGTAAAGACGGGAGCCGTTGCCACAGATAGCCAATATTATTACAATCATTGTCTTATCAGACATAACATTGTGCGGCTGACATTTACGAAGCACGCAAGACTGATTTCCACCTCTTCATGCCCTCCTGCCCTTCCTCGCCAAAACATTCCTTTGTCTCCCTGAGATTGGCGACTTTTTCACAATCCACTGCCATTACTTCCACAGGATTATCCCTGAGCGAGTCCCTTTGAGGGGTGGCGTTTCAGTTTTTTTTATGAATCAAAGAGAAAGGGTGATGACAGTGAGTGAGCTTTTTGTGGTGATCTATTAGTCATTCTAATCATGTGCCCCCGACTCCATTCTCACAACATGCAGTCAGTAGGCCTATTGGGTTGCACTGGAACATCTCGGCTTCCGTGCATTTGAAGCCAACTCATTTTTCCACAGGAAACCGCAAATATGTCTGCCTGTTCGGCCGCCTTTATCTCGCAGGCGGAGGGAAAGTCATTAATGGCCTCTTTCACTCCAAGCTGTTCATCACGGAGCCAGAGGAAACGTCCATTTGCGTTCCCAATGGCGACAACAAAAAAAGACAGTGTCCCGATGCTCCGGATGTTGTATGTTTTGGTTGTCGTAGCTGGGAAACACAGCCTCTCCGTCTCTGCTGCTGTGGAGTTGTCTTCTCTCTCGTCTGTTTTCACTTCAACATTTTAAATTGATTATTGAAGGATGAAAAAAAACCCCCAGATGGGTGTCCTCAGCACCCACTCTTGGGGCCCTCGACACAGAGTGCCAAAAGGTGTCAAGGTCTCTCTCTCTCTCTCTCTCTCTCTCTCTCTCTCTCTCTCTCTCTCTCTCTCTCTCTCTCTCTCTCTCTCTCTCGCTCTCTCTCTCTCTCTCTCTCTGAGGGGGTTCACAGGGTGCTGCATGGATGTGCATACGGGCCAGGATGCCAGTGGTTCAGGATGTATCAGTGTATAGCTATCCACTGCAAGCCTCCTATGATGGTCAAAGGCTGAAAGGTTGCCTTTTGATTTTACACATTGGGTGTCATCGGCCACTTGGTGAGACGTTGCACCTGTTCCCACCATTTCCACTGGCGGTGGGCTGAGGAGCGGTGGAGCTGTGATGTGATGCAATGGCGTTAAGTGACGTGAGGAGGACCATGTTGGTCCAACAACACAGATCCTAGCTGTGTACATGACCTCACGCATTGAGAAGGGAGTCAGCTCACACACACACACACACACACACAGACACACACACACACACACAGAAACACACACACACACACACACACACACACACACACACACACACACACACACACACACACACACACACACACACACACACACACACATACACATACACACACACATAAGCTTCTATACATTATAGCTAATGAAATAAACCTTTGTATTAAGTCTCTTTGCACCTCAAAGAGATAGCTCCCTTCCTCCCAATGGAGAGTTAGTTAGCATTGGCGTTGCCACTGTAGCCATGCCAATGTCTGATACTGTAGCCATGCTAATGTCCTGACTCCTTCATTGTCCACTTTCCCTCATAGTGTATTGCAACATGACTTGGCTTCT
This sequence comes from Coryphaenoides rupestris, assembly GCA_002895965.2. Classification (NCBI taxonomy): domain Eukaryota; kingdom Metazoa; phylum Chordata; class Actinopteri; order Gadiformes; family Macrouridae; genus Coryphaenoides; species Coryphaenoides rupestris. Next base: position 172,815 of record PIJE02000744.1, read on the forward strand.
GCCTCGCCAATCCTATGGCCATGCCCCTCACCGGTGTTGTTACCGCCCGCGATGTGAAGGTTTCCCTATTAGAATCACGTACACCCATGGTCTTGCTGGAGATGCTCATTCAGTTGCTGCCTGTGTCTTCCCATGACCATGTTCTATTACATCAAATATTTTGCTTGTCAAGAAGTGCCCTGAAATAAATAGTGTTTCATCACGCATCACTAGCACACACATACACATACACTCTTGCATACTGTATGCATACAGACGCGCACATATAATCACAACAGACATGCTTGTGCACACACAAATGCACCACACATACACACACACACACAGACACACAGACACACAGAGACACAGAGACACACACACACACACACACACACACACACTTTCTGCTTGCATGGACTCAGCTGTGAGGCAGTTTTATGATCCAAACTAGCTTTTGGCGCTTGCAGAAATGTTTTTCTGCACTAGTAAGTGCACACAGACTCATCTGGAAGGTTCTTGGCTCTGCTCTCTGGCAACGGCAAGTGTGTTTTTGATTGGCGATTCCAGCGACTGTGGTTAAGTTTGCAGATCCAGGAGGAGATTGACATCTTTTGCATCTCTCACACTCAAAAAATAAATAAATAAAATTGTGTCACAGTTTGTGTTTCATGTTTTGTCCTGTAGATGTCCTCCTTTCTCTCCTTCTTGTTTATCCGAATGGTCTCCAGCGGTGTTAATTAGTTAACTGTGTTTTCCATGTCTATTTAAGTTGGCCCTTCCTTGTGTTCTTTGTCATTCTTGTGTATGTTCTTCTGTCGTCTTGCAAGTTTCAAGTGTTTTATTTTCCGGCAGTTTTACTCCTAGTTTTTTTTACCGTGCCAGTTTTTAGAACTGATGTTTGTGTTACCTTTATTAAATACCTTTTTTTACTCACTTGTTGAGTATGTGTCTGCATTTGTATCCTGGTCCAAAACCATTACAGGATAGTGCATTACCAAGGCCGTCACTTGAGATTGAAAGAACGGCTTCAAGACTGTGGTTTCCTCTCCTTCTGTCACTCTTGCATTTTCTGTTTCCTCTCTGTTGGATTAGCCTTGAGCCTTGTTTCTTTGGATGTCAACAGCTCAATATAAAGACCATCCTGTATTTGCTCAATCAATTCAGCAGTGGGTTGAACTATTGGAAGAAAGGGGACATTTTGGACCCGTGTACGTAAAACACGTTGGTCTAAAGCACAATCTATGTTTCTGTGTGCGTTCCTACAGCGTAGCATGCGTGTAGCTGCGAATCACACCACCCATAGGAGGAAATGCGATTCTGCCAAGCGGAACAATCACAGTGCTTCAGGCAACACACATACATAATGAATGGACTTTGGCCTACTACTGTGATATATTTAGTTACAAAATAAGTTGGCAATGGTATTGAATAAAAACAATAGAATACTAAATGTACAGTGTATAAGCCTAATAAACGAACAATATAGGTAAGGTATATTTAGTAAAAGACTAACTTCATCCACATTTTAATATGTATTGCTTTAAATATGAAATATGTTTTGATGCCTCATATATTCGCGTTGCAGTCAAACTCATCAGGTGATGGTACTGGGCAACTGTGTTTTGGACAGAGCTATCACAATCTTGTTCTCCAAATGCTTTGCGAGCAGCGCATATCACACTGCAGTCCATACACACATGAACGGGACCCCTGTCTCCCATATGATCAGACAAGACTTTAGGCGTTCTCTGTCATGTGTCAACTTGGACACTGCTGTGACCGCAAAAAATAGGTGTCACTTTTTTTGCATGACCTTTTGTTGACAGCCAGTGAAACCATCCTGATAAACATGCTAACCTGTTGATATGAAAGAGTAGAGCTGACGCGACTGTCGTGAACGTGTGTGTGTGTGTGTGTGTGTGTGTGTGTGTGTGTGTGTGTGTGTGTGTGTGTGTGTTGGTGTGTGTGTGTCTGTGTGTGTGTGTGTGTGTGCTAGTGGCTGGTTTAAGCAGCGTCGCCTGGCCCAAGTTAGAGTCTGGGTGTGAAGTGTGTGTGCTAGTGGCTGGTTTAAGCAGCCTCGCCTGGCCCAAGTTAGAGTCTGGGTGTGGAGTGTGTGTAGTTGGTGGCTTGTTTGTGCAGCCTCACCTAGCCCAAGTTAGAATGTGGGGTTGGGTGCGGCTGCACACCTGTGATGCCTTGTCTAATGAATGCACACAGGTTAGTCCGGCCATCACCACAAACACTCAGGAAGAGGGCTGGCATGCTAGCAGTGTGCCATCTGCGCTGTCCACAAACAATTACAATCTTAGCAATAAATTGCTTTATCATCATCATCATCTTCCTGTGTCTTTGTGTTGGGGGAGCCCTGAAAAGCCACTTTAGCAGTGTGTAGCAACGCCACAGTGGGCTACAGCCACACTTCTTTTTCTATGAAATGAATTCCATGTCCGTTATGAAAATGGCGAAAGCAACAGATGGGAAAAATTAAAAATTTAAATAACAAACAATAATATCTTTAAAAAATCAAAACACCCCAAACCAATAACCGCAAATAAACAACCCCCACCCCAGCCGACCGCCCCTCAACCATCCAGGGTCTCGAGCCCCGGCCTTCTCTCTCTCTCTCTCTCTCTCTCTCTCATCCTTCTCTCCTCTCCTCCTCTCCTCCTCAGCTGTGGATGGGCATGTAGGTTAGTTGGAAGCCTCACGCAGTCCCCAGTTTGAACACCCACCCACACCACCCACCCCCCCCACACACACACACACACACACACACACACACAAGCACACCCCACCTTGACTAATGAAGCTTGCTGATTTGGGTTCGCCCCGGTTTGTTTCTGCAGCCCCGCTATCTCCTCCTTGCAGCTTAGAGAGCTCCCCCCCCCCACCCCACCCCCCACCCCCCTCCCACACCTCCCAACACACACACACACACACACACACACACACCCACCCCCATCCTGGTGAGAGAGAGAGAGGGAGAGAGAGCAATGGAGAACAACAGAAGAGAGAGAGAGAGGGGACTGTAAAATAAATAGGAGAAAAACACATTGTGTGGCCTCAGCACTTTGGCGAGCTTAAGATACATCCTGAGCCTCGGCCTGCTGCTAATGCTCGGTGTTTTGGACCTTCTCTACGTTCTCTGATTCTCTTTTTTCACGTGTGTGTGTGTGTGTGCGTGCGTGTGCGTGTGTGTGTCGTGCAGTGTGCGTGTGTTGTGCTGTGCTGTGTGTTGTGCTTTGGCCCCGGTAATCTGTACAACACAGAATCAACAAAAGCTGAAGTCTGTTGATTGACCTTATATGTGAAAGTCAATACAAAGACCCCCCCACACACATACACACACACACACACACACACACACACACACACACACACACACACACACACACACACTGCGAGGCTGCTGATTAAGCTGGGCTTGTCCCACCGCGCGTGTGTGTGTGTGTGTGTGTGTGTGTGTGTGTGTGTGTGTGTGTGTGTGTGTGTGTGTGTGAGTGTGTGCAAACACTGCGCGTCTTTTATCTTTCATATACATTGACCAAAAGGCCCGGCGCCATCTCGATCTCCGTCGTAAATTCCCCCCCCGGCGATATCAAGTTAATTGGGTCATTTAAATGTATTACCTGCAGAAGTGTTTAATAGACAGTAGTCATGTTTACGGCCGGCCCTGCGACCGCGCGGCCGACGAGGATCCTGTTTTCGGACGCAAATAAGGACACCGACCTTATTTGTGCGTTTCCGTCAAGAAGGTTTCTCTGGATGTCTCATTCTTACGCTGTTTTCCTCTCCCTCTCTCTCTCTCTCTCTCTCTCTCTCCACCCCTCTCCCTTCTGTTCTCCTCTCTCTCTCTCTCTCTCTCGCACTTCCCTCCATTCTTTCCCTCCACCCCCACCCTTCCCTCCCCAACCTTCCTTCCTCTGCGTTCTTCCCCACCTCCATCACCTCCTCCTCCTCGTCCTCCCCTCCTCCACCACCCTCCCTCCTTCTCCTCCTTCCTCCCCCACCCTCTCCTCCCTCCACCTCACCCCTCCACCACCACCACCTCCACCTCCTCCTCCACCTCCTCCTCCATCACCACCACACCACCTCCCACTACCACCTCCTCCACCTCCATCCACCTCCTCCATCACCTCCTCCACCACCACCACCCCTTACCACCTCCTCCACCCCATTATCACCTGCTCCTCCTCCACCACCTCCTCCACCACCACCACCCCTTACCACCTCCTCCACCCCATTATCACCTGCTCCTCCTCCATCACCTCCTCCACCACCACCCCTTACCACCTCCTCCACCCCATTATCACCTGCTCCTCCTCCTCCTCCTCCTCCTCCACCACCACCTCCAGCCAAGGGCGCCGACTGCACCTCCGCCTCGGAGTTCGAGGAGTTCTTCTCCAAGCGGAAGCTGGCCAGCGACAGCGAGAGCCACGTGGTCAGCATCGCCGAGTACCTCCAGCGGGGCGACACCGCCATCATCTACCCCGAGGCCCCCGAGGAGCTGTCCCGCCTGGGCACACCCGAGGCCAACGGCCCCGAGGAGAACGGTACGTAACCCTAACCCCTAACCCCCTAACCCTAACCCTAACCCTAACCCTAACCCTACTAACCCTAACCCTAACCCTAACCCTAACCCTAACCCCTAACCCCTAACCCTAACCCTAACCCTAACCCTAACCCTAACCCTAACCCTAACCCTAACCCTAACCCTAACCCTAACCCTAACCCTAACCCTAACCCTAACCCTAAACCCTAACCCTAACCCTAACCCTAACCCTAACCCTAACCCTAACCCTAACCCTAACCCCTAACCCCTAACCCTAACCCTAACCCTAACCCTAACCCTAACCCTAACCCTAACCCTAACCCTAACCCTAACCAACCCCTAACCCTAAACCCTAAACCCCCTAACCCTAAACCCTAACCCCTAACGCTAACCCCCTAACGCTAACCCGGGTCGGGTTGCATCAGACGGACGGCAACCAAAGCATTGCCAGGTTGATACTTTGGCCCAAAGAAAATCGCCCAGGAGGTGAATTTTGTGGAACGTTTACGACTCGTTACTCCTCCTCCTCTTCATCCTCCTCCGCCTCCTCCTCCTCCTCCTCCTCCTCCCCCTCCTCCACAACCGCTGTGAGTGGCCCTCAGCCAAGCCCACCACCCACCACCCTCCACCCTCCACCCTCCACCCCTCCACCATCCACCTCCTCTCCCCTTCTCATATCCATAACCTCTCCTCAGGGTCAAGCCCCCTGTGAGTCTTTACGTTGCCTCTCCACAAGAACCGAGGTCAAAGAAAAAAAACAAAAATGAGGGTTATGAAAATGGCGGGCAACAAGAATGCCAATCAATCCACCTATCCATCCATAAATCACAATAAGAGCAACGGTGGAAACAACAGTGAGCGAATTTGGTGGATTTGGCATATCTGCGTTGTGTTTCCACAGTATTTTCAACAAACAAAATATGAAATGATTAGTACCGCTGTTTTTTTTCTCATAATTATTTAGGAAGACCTATGTTCAGTAACTACTCACAGCCCCATTTTGTACTGTTGCATAATGTAAAATAAAAAAATATGACCATGTTTCTTTTGACCACTGGAGGGACCTCACAGCACCACCTCACACAACTCAACTGATTCTGAGTTTAGTTTTTAGTCCAAACACTTCAGCGGCTGCAAGACTCTCCTCTTACACCCCAGACTAAAAGGTACCATTGGCGTTATACTCCGCTACTGCAGCCGGTGTAGCTGAAGATCTAGAAATATGAGTGGATAGCGATTGGGCCGTTTCACTGGAGGGAGCTAGTGACAGGCCCAGAAATGTTTCTGACTTCAGCCTCGATTAGCATCAAATCTGCCGTGCTGATGCCACTCGTGTCACTTGTGATTAGGCGTCCTCATGGGGGAATCTATAAAGAAGATGTGCGGCCCACCCTACACGCACGCACGCACGCACGCACACACACACACACACACACCACACACAACACACACACACACCACACACACACCACACACACACCACACAACACACACACACACACACACACACACACACACCCACACACACACACACCACACACACATACACACACACACACACTTGTATGTGCAGTGTTTATTGCACACACATTTTTGCGTGATAAAAATCAACAATGTGTTGCATTTCTGGGCAGGTTTATGACAAACAGGAAGGAGTGGGAGCATGAGATTGTTCACACACACATTCCTGGATGCGTAATGCTAGGAAATGGGGTAAAAAGAGCTATTTAAGTAATGAATTGAACATTTCTGACAAACAAATTAATGAAAAAAACAAACAAACTAGTAAATATTCCAAGTGGCTGCATGGGGAGAGGCCAATCATTAATATTTCATAATGTCAGATAACCCAGGTTGCACATTGCCCTCTTAAGTCTCTACTGGAAGAAGAAGAAGAAGAAGAAGAAGAAGAAGAAGAAGAAGAAGAAGAAGAAGAAGAGGAAGAAGAAGAAGAAGAGGAATGAGTTGAATAAGAATTCCTTACAAATGGAGAGTGTTGGCAGCCCATAGGGCCAGCAGCCCCAGCTGGTACAGAGCCTATAACCAGAGCCGTTGCATAACCATCATCATCATCACCACACTCTGCAGCAGCTGATTCACGGTGACACCGAGTGCCCTGGTTCATATCTGATATAATGAACAAGGCGTGTTGTTGGGGGGGGGCGGCAAGATGCAGACAAACAGGCCAGGATGAGACACAGACGGGAAACACACGTGGTGGAAGTCTAGAGAGCATAAGGCAATGAGATATCAGACAGGATTGCCAATCACGCCGCGCCAATGAATAAGACGTAAGGACACATCAAACAGGATATTCCCTGACAACAAGTCTACATTCCTCTCTTCCTCTTCCCCTTCCTCCCTCGCAATTGTGCCGATGACACCCAATGTGTAAAATCAAAAGGCAACCTTTCAGCCTTTGACCATCATAGGAGGCTTGCAGTGGATAGCTATACACTGATACATCCTGAACCACTGGCATCCTGGCCCGTATGCACATCCATGCAGCACCCTGTGAACCCCCTCAGAGAGAGAGAGAGAGAGAGAGAGAGAGAGAGAGAGAGAGAGAGAGAGAGAGAGACCTTGACACCTTTTGGCACTCTGTGTCGAGGGCCCCAAGAGTGGGTGCTGAGGACACCCATCTGGGGGTTTTTTTTCATCCTTCAATAATCAATTTAAAATGTTGAAGTGAAAACAGACGAGAGAGAAGACAACTCCACAGCAGCAGAGACGGAGAGGCTGTGTTTCCCAGCTACGACAACCAAAACATACAACATCCGGAGCATCGGGACACTGTCTTTTTTTGTTGTCGCCATTGGGAACGCAAATGGACGTTTCCTCTGGCTCCGTGATGAACAGCTTGGAGTGAAAGAGGCCATTAATGACTTTCCCTCCGCCTGCGAGATAAAGGCGGCCGAACAGGCAGACATATTTGCGGTTTCCTGTGGAAAAATGAGTTGGCTTCAAATGCACGGAAGCCGAGATGTTCCAGTGCAACCCAATAGGCCTACTGACTGCATGTTGTGAGAATGGAGTCGGGGGCACATGATTAGAATGACTAATAGATCACCACAAAAAGCTCACTCACTGTCATCACCCTTTCTCTTTGATTCATAAAAAAAACTGAAACGCCACCCCTCAAAGGGACTCGCTCAGGGATAATCCTGTGGAAGTAATGGCAGTGGATTGTGAAAAAGTCGCCAATCTCAGGGAGACAAAGGAATGTTTTGGCGAGGAAGGGCAGGAGGGCATGAAGAGGTGGAAATCAGTCTTGCGTGCTTCGTAAATGTCAGCCGCACAATGTTATGTCTGATAAGACAATGATTGTAATAATATTGGCTATCTGTGGCAACGGCTCCCGTCTTTACAGGGCTTCCTCCGACACAGGAAGTGGATGAACCAGTTTAATGTAGAATTTGTAAATGAATGGACAGCGCAGGTGGGGACTGCAAGAATGGTAGCACTCTCCATGAGTGTGTAGATGGCTGGTTTAACCTGTGGGCACTGATTAGTCAATGCACCGCAGGTGTGCAGTGTCACCCAGCCCCAGATTCTAACTGGGTCAGGTTAGCCACCAACCCACACGCACGCACGTGTTCCCACCCTCAGCCCTATGAAGTCTTGAAAGCATACACTCACTGCAAACTAAGTGCTGCTACACGCCACTAACATGGCTTTTCAGGCCAACACAGGTAGATGTTTGATCACACCAGGTTATTGCTTCCTTTTTTTTGGTATATATTCTTTAGGGCTTTTGCGCCAGAGCAGTGAATTAGGATGTAGAAGAGAGGGAATGACATGTAACATTGGACCAGAGGCAGGAATGGAACCCGGGTCACTACAAGGTCCGGTCGTCTACATGGGTAGCGCACTGGAGGGTTGAGCCAAGTCACCCATCGTTGGTTTCTTGATTTGCAGTTGTAATGCAGGCAGAGCAGGTGGTACCATGCTAGCGTGCTAGCACTCTCCCTGAGTGTGTGGTGACGGCTGCTTTAACCTCTGCACCATTACGCTACCGTGAGGCGCGCGTCGGGCTCCGAGTCAGCGTCTCTGGGGGGAGGGGGGGGGTCCGTTAATTCGCGGTTCTGATGGGGGGTTGATATCGCTGGATATTGGTGGGTACATGTCCCCAGCGTCCCCAATAAATTATACGCACATGCCCAGACCAATCAGCCTGCCTCGGGCCAGGTGAGGCTGCTTAAACCAGCCACCAAACACACACACTCTACACTCTATATACTGTATCTATTATTAATATTCCCTATTGTGACAATTTCAGAATATGTTAAAGGGTTATGTTAAAACATATTATACCACCAGGTGTGAGCGTGATTAGCCATTCCAAGCGGTTTCAAAAACCGGTTGGAATGGCCCCACTTGACAAGTGAGTGTACCCCCCCCCCCCCCCCCCCTCCCCACCCGCCACAAGTTAATTAACCACCTTTACTCACATCACCTAAAAGGAGTTGAGATGGTGAAAAGACATTTAGCACATTCGCATCACAGATTACATCGCACCGTATCATATCATATTAGGTCTGTGCTGGTAGGTATTTGCTTTGGCCCTTCAGAATTTGATTGGATTGGTGCAAAGATGACAAACCCGTGGAGCAACTGTATGCGAGTCCGCTGTCAAAAGAACAAAGAACTCCCCCAACCCCTTTCCCGCCCCACAGAAAGTCCGTCATGCAGAAATTCCTCCGCTCAGTTTGTCCCTGACGGGGGACGTGAAGAGACAGGTGAGGTCAACACAGCGACGAGTGGTGACGGCTCACATCAATACCTGAGGAGGCGAGCCGCGTATATCAGGACACTGTAGGCTCCGCCCGAGACGCTGAAGTCTGGACAGGAGACGGCGAGGTGAAGTGACATGGCGGGGCAGGGGCACACTCCTCAGCCTGATGCCATGCTGCCTGTGTGCAGGTACAGGAGGTGAAGGAGGAGGACGCTCATTCACTTCCATAATAAATAGAACATATAATTGAGGGAATACAAGAATGAGAAATTGAGGGTCACACCTGTCATGACAATGGTTACATAAGCATGACATGAGGGATTTCCTTAAAACGGTAGATGAGGTGGCGTCCATTTGACTTTTATCTATATATTCCCTACTGTATATGAAATATTATATATTATTTTTCTTTTTTTAAAGATTACGACATTGGGTTTCTTCTGATTTTTGAGTGGCATTCATTCCAAAAATAAATATTAAAAATTTTCTCAAAAGGTTCATTCATTTAACATTAGCATCTCCCTGCTTTGAGTGACAGACTCATTCATGAAGCAATATAAATGATGGACTGGAGTTGTGTACTATTCTCATTAAATGACAATGTCTATGTCGAAATGTATTGCCAGACTTAACGTAGGCAATCAATATGGACACTGATAGGCTGCACTAATGTCATGTAACAATAATGTCATGTTTGGTTGTGTTTTCTTTTGTTTGATTTAGAGTAGATATCTTTAATTAACATAAAGAAAATAGCAGAAGGCCGCACTAGAGCAGACTCTGCAACACGAGCCCTTGAGCTGAGAAGCTCATAGCTCACAAGTGCCTCTTATTTAGATGAGCCGCTTACAAGCACACTTTAATAAAGTCCACCGGTTATGGGGAAATGAAAACAAGTTCAAAATTATTTGAGAGACTATGAGCCATGAAAGTAATTTATTTATGTTGTTTTCCGACATAAACATAAATTAAGATTAAAAGGTGTACCATACATGATTTTGCCCAAAGTGTTACTGAACTTGTGCGTTGTGTTCGTAGATGCTACTCTGTTAACAGAGTATAACTGTTTTTAGACCAAAACAAAACAAAGCAGGATTAGGTTTAGTTATTTTTTATTTTGAATACCTGATTACAAAATTAAATATGGGGTTTTTGGTGACCAAAGGTATTTATATTCGTTTTACTATTTTAGTTTAGTATTGCTTTGGTTACAGTGAAATAAAGAAAGTAATTCAAGCGCTCTGAAGAGAAATAAACTAATGTTTCTGGTAGCTAAATCTGTCACAACAGAAAAATAGGCAACTAAAGTAAAAAATCAACAGTTGATTTCGAAGCCTTGTACTAAAACCATAGCAAAACTCTCCCCCGCTTTAGAAAATGTAAGCAAAGGAGGATAAAATGCAATACAGACATTTCTATTGGAACGATGGAGGATTCTGAGGGTGGAAATTGGGCTCAAATTCTGCTGTACCCAATTACTTAAACTCTAAGTCTGTAAATGGAAGTCCAATTTTAGCTTCAGAAATATATTTCATCTAACCCAGTAAACATTTTGGAGTCGACTGGTATTGGCCCCAATTTGATCACAAATAGCAACAATAATAAATCATAGACTAAAAGAACAGTACTTTGTCTGAAGGTGCAAAAAACAAACATATTATTTGGTAAATAAACAATCAATTGACTGAAGGTGTGGTTCTAAATTGAAGTGTATTGCATTGCTTTCAAATAACATGGACAAATATTTTCACCAATAATCCTGCATCATCACTTCTTCAATAACCCCTTGAACATATTCCTACACGTTTCTTCATTCATCTACTGAAAAAACCTCACCTATACATCGATCGTATAGTACCAGAGCAAAGCCTGATGCGTAAAATCGGCACAATTTGGGGTTATTAGTGAGGTATGCTTCTGTGCTAACTAACATAATTTAGTTAAGACCACTGAGACGGACAACAACAAGAAGAAGAATTCAATTTAGGGCACATGCCACTTATAACAACAATCTCCATGAAATACATGAAATATGCAAAAGATAAGACAAAATGCAAAATCAAGAAAAGAAACCTGAACAAAAGTACGTGTTCAATTTCTCTTGCGTCAACAGTCCGATGCATTCATGTTTGTAGGACAACCTTTTAAAGTGCAGCAGTGAAAAGATAAGACTGAAGTTCACAACGTGAGCCACATGGTCTATAGGTTTAACTGTTAGTATGTAGCTGTGCAATATGAAAACTTATGACTAACTAACAGCCACGCAAAATTACATATAATTTAATATACCGAAGGAAACGATTCCAAAATGTGAGTTAGAGTGGCCTGTACAAAATGTGACTTTGAGAATTCCATGTCTCTTTTCTTCACCAGGTGACTTGATCCACTGTCTGACCAATTGAAATGATGATTGTCCGCGTCGTGTCCGTCTGAATTCTCTCTTGAAAAAGCAGAAGAGATTAAAATGATTTGGCTTCAAACTGATCTTCAAAACACAGATGAAGAGACAGGTCACACACACAGTGGCTATTTATAGATGTATTTATTTGAAAAAGGTAGCGCATATATATATATAATTTCACTTCATTTTTGTGAGTATAATACATATCTGTTATGAATAATATTTAGGCTTTGTGGAAAGAAGGTTTTTACCAATAAAAATTGGCAAAATAAAAAAGTATATTTATTGTACATATGCTTTATATTATATATATATATATATCTGTCACTCTGTCAGTAAATATCGTGTCTCACAGTGTTAAGTGTCTTTATATTATTTGGAATATAATGTTGTATCAAGTTCAGGTGCAGAACCTTGTTATTCCCTGCCTTTAGATATTAAGTCATAAATGCACATACTTTTTTCTCAGCAGCCGCGATATTCAACCAGTAACTGACCAGTGACTACAGTTGCACAGACGGTTATGTGCGTATGAGCCTCTGGGTGTCCACTGCATGCCAGCAGTCTGGAGGCACCAGTGTAATGCAGTGCGTGGAGGCAGGCAGCCCGGCTCCATGCCACCAGATAGAGGCCACCAACCAATCAACTGGGTCCCTTTTTTTTGTAACTGGAGTTGTGCTCCGCAAAACACACACCCCACAATCCAGTCCCCCTGGTGCCATCTATTGGTCTATTTTTCCCAGCTAGAATGAGACTTTTTATGTGGGTTGACCACAGCCTGACCTCAGCCGACCTCCAGGCCTGCTAGATGGAGCTGCGGCGCTTGGTGAGTCCCCTGTAGGTGTTGATGCTGTGCAGCCCCGTGGACACGGAGCTGATGCCCGAGTGCTGGTGCATGCTGCACACGCAGCCGTTGGAGTGCAGGGGGTTGGAGAAGGCCTCGCCCTGCTCCATGTAGGCGTCCGAGGAGGACAGGTCCCGGGGGATGATCATGGGGATGGAGTACTGCAGCTTCTCCCTGCTCTTGTACCACAGGCAGGAGCACATGGACTGGAAGTGGAGCACCTCGGCGTACATGCTCCGCAGACCCCGGCTCGCCGCCCCTCCTCCTCCTCCGCTACCGGCGCCACCGCCGCTGCCGGACCCGCCCACCGCGGCGCTCTCCCCGGCGCACCCCGAAGGCGTGGAGGAGCAGGAGGCGCCGTCGAACGCACAGCGGAGCCGCTCGCCCGCCTGCCCGTTGGCGGCGGCGGCCAGGAGAGCCCGCTGCTCTGCATCACGCCGCTCGTCCTCGGCGTTCATGGTCATGAAGCGCAGCACCACCAGGTTGAGGAAGGCGCCGATCACCGTCAGGCCCGTCAGGATGTAGATGAAGCTGAAGGCCACGTACTCGGGCTTCTTCTGCAGTGCCTGGTCCTTCTGCAGCGCCACGTAGTCCCCGAAGCCGATGGTGGTGAGCGTGATGAAGCAGTAGTAGTAGGCGTGGAAGAAGGTCCAGCCCTCGAAGTTGGAGAAGGCCAGGGCGCCCACGCACAGCGTGCTCATGCACGACACGAAGCCGATGATCACCATGTTGACCATGGAGACCTCCGTGCGTCGCAGGCCCATGCACTTCTTGAGGCGGTGCAGCAGGTAGCGGACCAGCGTGTTGATGCGCTCACCTAGGCTCTGGAACATGACCAGCGTGAGCGGAATGCCCAGCAGGGCGTAGGCCATGCAGAACGCCTTGCCCCGGTCGGTGCTGGGTGCCGCATGGCCGTACCCTGGGGGGAGAGAGACACAGACACACAGAGAGAGAGAGAGAGAGAAGGAGCGGTAAGTGGGACAGACCCAAATAAAGTCTGCAGATGTCCAGTAGCACGTGGGTCCTCTGTGCACCAAACCTCTGGTGAGGAAGGGACTGAACATGCAGGTGATTGGCCTTCACATTTCAATATTGTCTGTGTTTTAGAAATGGTCAGCATGTTTTTTTTAAATACAAACTGCTGTCTTGGGTGGAAAGCTAGTCAATAATGAATAGATTTCATTCTGTGGGTTGGCTTGATAGGGCCAATGAGAACATTTGACTCTAATTAATCCCCCTGCATTTTTCCTCTTCAGACACCACACTGATTTATGCAAATGCAAAATAAAACATAAACACATTTTCAGTCACATTTACTAACATGAGCTAATTGAACGACTTTAAATGGATGTTTTTTTTTATTCTGATATCAACTGGGAGCTTTAACCTTGAAAGGAGAGCATCATCAGTTAGGTTCAGGCTAAAAATAAGACAAACGGCAACAATGCAGAATAGGTCACGGTGGTATCACACTAAGCTACCGTCAGGGTGAGCTGCCTTTGCTTTACTTTGTGCCTCAGTGCACAGTCTTAGAAAGCCTTTCAGCCCGCTGAAAGCTTATGAATCATATAATTGGGGATGAATGCTGGATTATTAAAAGTGTCTGTCAGGGAATATTGCCGGCGGCAACTTGTACAAATGTAGTCTGGCTTTAGGTGTGTGTCACTTGCCAGGGACCACGGCAGCAGCACTGGATCAAGCGATCCTTCTCTCAAAAGCGTGTTATCAGGTAGAGTGTCCAACCTTACGGCCGGTGCGCTGTCCTTGTCCTCGCTGCTACCGCTGTGTGTTCTGACATGGAAATCCCGCGCCTCCCCCACCCCCCAGAAGGTTTTTTCCACGGTCTGCCAGCGCAGTAGTAGCTCGTGTTTCACACGGGGGCAGAGATACAAGGGCGCTTGATAACGCGAATGGAAACAAACAAAAAAAAATGTCCCCCTCTGCTTGATTTAATTTCTCCCCGACACCGACCTGTTCGGTTTCGGCCATCTGCCGTCTGCGGACGGATTTTGTTTCAAGCTTTGCCAATTGTGCTGTGCGGCCATTAATAAGTGATGCAAAGCCCTACTCAGCGGGGAAGCCTGCGCCTGGCTAACGGACCTTGTTCCAAAAAGGGGCGACCAGACATCATTTGGTTCTTTGGTGTTATCCGCTCTTTAGCAGCATTAATCTCATCCTGATGCTGCCGGTGGTTGCAAGGCTTCCCTCACCGGACTGACAATGAATCCATTTGCCCTGAAGCACGAACTGGCCATCAGTTGAATATGTTGTGTTTCTCACTATTTCATTATTATCAAGTGTCACGTTATTTTCAAATGTATTTCTTATTGATTATTCTGAGTGGGACTGGTGCTGAGTGGCCACGGACACTACAGGGTCTAGATTTCCCAGAATGCTTCAGCCTATATGTGTGGCTGAAAGGGGGCTGTAGTCCACCATCTATCACAGCTCTATGAATGTCAATGCACTGTGTGGCTCACACATCATAGAAAATAGCAAAGACGCAATGATATGCAAAGTACATTTGCAAGCTTGCCCCAGTGTGAAGAGCGGGAATTTATTTAAACGTAATGAGAAAGTGCTGCCGTTGTATTGGACATGCATCTTGGTTGCATAATATAGTGTCAGTAGAGATGGATTCTCAGTAGGTGCGATGTGTGTGTGTGTGTGTGTGTGTGTGTGTGTGTGTGTGTGTGTGTGTGTGTGTGTGTGTGTGTGTGTGTGTGTGTGTGTGTGTGTGTGTGTGTGTGTGTGTGTGTGAGTGAGTGTGTGAAAGTGTGTGTGTGTGAGAGTGTGTGTGTGTGTGAGTGGGTGGGCTGGGGTGTGTGTGTGCATACTGGTTGGGGGGTCCTTTGATCGAATGCGGAAGCCTTTTCAAAGCCATCATTAGCATTTTAAATATTGTATTTTCCAGGCGAATTAACGTTGTCCGCATCATTTCCAGGAGCCAACCAGCGCAGGCGACCAGAAAGACAGCCCGACGACAGCCCAAACAGGACCAACCAGATGATAAAGGGTAATGGGTTGGGGTAATCGCCTCTGGGATTATGTCGGTTGAGGCCACAATGGCCTTATCAGCTGTGTCCATCTCGTGACACGTGGAATAAATATTGACATTCACATTTTGGGGGCCTTTGTCTCAAGCAAGGCATCGGGTCCAGGTAAACACGAGATTGCCCGGTTGCCATGGAAACCACCTACGGTCAGGAGGGAGCCGCGCCAACCATGACCACGGCGGCACGCCAGCGAGTGGCAGCGGCGGTGCGGGAGAGCGTGAGCGTGTGCGGCCAGGCGGAGGGCGGGAACAGCAGCAGCAGCAGCAGCAGCAGCAGCAGCAGCAGCAGCCGCCACTTCTGCAGTTAGCGACACGTTTGCTGTTCTCTGCCATTCGCGTGATCCTGGGTTTTGACGAGACATCGCGTGACAGGGTGTGTGTGTGTGTGTGTGTGTGTGTGTGTGTGCGTGTGTGTGTTTGTGTGGGTGTGTGTGTGTGGGTGTGTGGTCTAGCACGTGGGGAACGCAAAATAGTTACAGTAAAACTTGTTTCTTACTGGAGCAATAGAAAAAAAAGACACATTTCTATCGTTAGAAGCAACATCTGTTCTCAATCTTTCTAGAAACTTCCTCTAATAAACACTGATTTACTGAATGAGGTGAATTCTGGTAAAATACACTTTGGGTCAAACCTATTTCAGATGTCAAATGTGTAAAACCAAAACGGCAAAAAACAACCAAGGCTAATTGTGTCCTGACTTCATTCCCGGGGAAAGAAAATATAAAAATATACATCTGAAAGGCGATAAAAGCCGCTCCCCCAACAGGGCCGTCAGCCATCAGCTAACGAGGATGGAGTGTAATAAAGGTCAACAGAGCACAGGTGCACCCTGGTCCGCCACCACCTCCCCCCCCCCCCCCCAACCCCACCACCTCCTCTCATTATCAAATCACAATTCACATGAATATGATTTCAGCCGATGCCTGGAGCAACAGATGGGTGCTGATTTGAATCGTTTAAAAAAAAATAAAAAAAGATAAATAAATGAAGCCTTTCCTGGAAAAGCCGATAAGTGCTGTTGATATAGTTTTCATTGGAGAGAAAGAAACACACACACACACACACACACACACACACACACACACGGCGTAACAGACAGCCTGTTTCGCAGAGCAGCTGACCCCGGGCCACGTAACGACTTGTTACACAATAATTGCGCGCCATGAATAATTTTGCCGGGATTTTAATCGCCTCCTCATGTTAATTTCACCTGTCAAGACCTCCGGTTTACTCAGC
Organism: Coryphaenoides rupestris; assembly: GCA_002895965.2. Taxonomy (NCBI): domain Eukaryota; kingdom Metazoa; phylum Chordata; class Actinopteri; order Gadiformes; family Macrouridae; genus Coryphaenoides; species Coryphaenoides rupestris. The sequence continues at coordinate 189,620 of PIJE02000744.1, forward strand.
TCCGCGCCCGCATTAACCAACCTGCCCCCCCCCCACCCTCCTCTCTCTCTCTGTCTCTCTCTCTGTCTCTCTCTCTCGCGCTCTCTCTCTCTCTCTCTCTCTCTCTTCCCCAAAATTAAAACTCCACCGGGTGTGTTCTCGTGGCACGATACATATATACAAACGAGGATGAAATACGGGTGCTTGGGGGGGGCGTCCGGTCCCCTCGGGGTGGGGCGCTGGTCACCGATGAGCAAAAAGACAAGCGTGTATGAAGGGAGACAGATCCGCCCGGCCCCCCACCACACCCCCGACTCCCCTGTGATGTCTGATGTCTTGTCTCTAAACTACCTCCACGATGCCATCCCACCCCTCTTCATTATGGTGATTAATTAGAGGGGGAGATAGAGAGAGAGACGGGGGCTTTGAAAGTACATCAAAGGCTGGCATAATGTGCCTGCCAGGCCTCTCTGTCACACGATTACATTGTCATTGATTACCGGGCACAATTTGTTCTGGGCCTGACCAGGCGACAGGGGGGAAAACAAGCCGTTTATCAACTCCACAGAGCACATGGGTTCACATCACACGGGGCAGGGCTCTCAGATCGGTGATGGATCTGTCAAAATGTAATTTTGCAGTCATTTGTGGTGGGGGAGGGGGGGGGGGGGGGCGGTGGCGGGGCGGGGGGGGGAGAGGCCAGAGTGTTGTGTTTCTTTGTGTTGCTGCTGTGTTGCTGCTGGCCATTAAGACCATGTTCTTCCTCAAAACACAGAGGGAGATAGAGGGAGAGAGAGCAAGCGAGGGAGAGAGAGCGAGGGAGAGAGAGAGAGAGAGAGAGAGAGAGAGAGAGAGAGAGAGAGAGAGAGAGAGAGAGAGAGAGAGAGAGAGAGAGAGAGAGAGAGAGAGAGAGAGGGGTAAAGCATTTCCCACGTACACAAAGGCACAGTGGGGGTCGCAACGCTAATGTTATACAACATGACAAACGTTAGACAACACCACATGTTGTACAACATCACAGGAAGAGAGGCTAGAAAGTTTTCAAATGAAAAGTCCAGTACTGCCCCTTGAAGCAGCTGAAGTACTGGCGTAAGGATAAGGGGGGGAAATATCGATTCATTTGATTTAATGATTCTTTGCTTCCCGACTATTTCACCACAATACTTTTTTCATACATTTTCATCGTGCTCAAAATAATGGCGCACACCAACATAACTGTACAACCCGAAGCCCAGCATGAAAGCCATACGTTAAAAACCACACAAAAGATAAAATCGCACAAGGAAACCGTGATAACGTATTGCAATATTGACAGAATCCCAATATTGACAGAATCCCAATATTTACAGAATCCCAATGCATATCACATCGGCGCTCAAAAATGATTATGTTCGATTCCCGCCCCTCGCCGATGGACTGGGGGTTCGCTGGGTGACCACTCTCTGGTGCTTAGTATGGCTCTGGGGGCCTTCTCTCATTACCCGTCCTAATAAATTAAAAATGAACACACTAAATAAATAAACGGCATTAATTAGCTGCGGGGCTTCCAAAGGGGGCACGACAAATAGAAATTAGCAACATTGGCAGACAGTTGGGCATGAGCGATCCAGCTGCCGAGTACCTATATGGTGTTCTGTTCCAGTGCTCGTCACACACACACACACACACACACACACACACACACACACACACGTGCGCACACACACACACACACACACACACATATACTGTGCAAACAAAGGTTTAAACGAGCCAGATCTCCATCCTTTGTTGAGAGGACTCGTGCCAACCGTGTATAAAAGCTGTGGCGGCCTATAAACAACTCTCCCATCTGCATAAGCGGTGTGTGAAGGGAGGACATGCCAGAAAGGTGTGATGTGATGGCAAAATTAGCATACTCAAACCATGTATGGTTAGTGTAGCGCGAAGCTCGCAGGTGGCCGCACTCTGGCCTTTTTCGGAAAAACCAGACGTCACTCTCGCGGGGATTTGTTTTCCTTTTCCGCGTCTTTGGAATTCGAAATACCAAAAAACGGGGGAATGTCCCGCAGTGGCAGCACACAAATAAATAAATAGCGCTCCATTCCAAGAACTTCTGCGCGGTCCAAACATCAGGCTCCCGTCTCTCTCCGCCGTACTTTTCCTTTTTTTCTTTCCTTTTTTTTTTCTCTGTGTCACAGCTGTGCCACGCAAAAAAAACAAAACAGCTCTCCGTCATCGAGAGTCCTATTCCGTGAATCGCACGCCAACGAAACAATTGGCCACAGCGAGGGCCGTAGCGACCGTTCCCACGCTGTGCGATGTTCCGTTTGCCCCCGCTTTGAAAACACAGAGCGCACACACACACACACACACACGCACACACACACACACACACACACACACACACACACACACACACACACAGGACCTCCGCCACTCTGGGAATCACAGACACCTCAAACTCCACACGACCCCACCGCTGTTTACGCAGGCAGTCAAACACGGCCGCTCGCCTCCCCTCCATTAGCCTGTTGAGCTTGTGACCCGAAAGGCCTCGCAGACAGCTGCTGCTAACACACACACACACGCACACACACACACACACACACACACACACACACACACACACACCCCTGCCTCCACACACACGCCTCATGTGTCCCTAAAGAGTGGAGAACCTGATGAATCAGTGACTCAGGAGACGGTGGTACATGTTCAGATGGAATCCCACCAGCAGAATACCAGTTCCAGTTCATCACGACTCCAATCATCTATACCACCGGCTACATGCAACTTCCTCTGTGGCAATTGAAAATGTGGCATTTGTTGGGAAGAGGCACATGTAGTTGAAGAGATATCCGCACGCATGACCTTGATTAGCATTTAGGTTACGCGTTATACATGTATGGTATGTCAGTGTTTTTTATAGAGCCGCTGACAGCGACAATGAACAAGAAACATTGTGCACTTTGTGTGTTTGGCTGAGCTCAATCACAGCAATGGCTGCCGTTTCATCGTACGGCCAACAGAGTGGAGCGGTGGCAACGGGCCCAGTCGATAAACAATGAAAATAATGAGTTCTGGGTAAGAGCTCACTCAACTTTGGCGGGGGATAATGTTTTTTTAATGTAACTTTAAAACCTGATTGCCGTCGTTCAAAAAGGAAACGACTCAAAAAAAATAGATAGAAACACGCGCGTGACGTATTTCAGCCACTGCCGGTCGGATGATATTTATATTGTGAAATTCCAGAGTCAAACCGCACTAGCTGAGAAATCCTCCCCTCGTGCCCCTCCGTCACTCAGAGCACGTCACTTTCAAAGACCTTGAACTTGGAGTGTTCTGGTGATCGTATTTTCCAGGATATGTGATCTGCGCTTGTCGACTTGAGTATGGCTAGATCACGGCTGGGCGGTCAAACCGACACCGAACCGGGAGCTCTCATTGGCTTGTGCCCGGCTAGGAGCGTAGTGACGCGTGTGGTCAAACGGTTAATGTTACGGTCGGCCAACTGGCCCATGACCACCGCTAGAGAGAGACAGACACAGAGAGAGAGAGAGACAGAGACAGAGAGAGAGAGACAGGAACAGAGAGAGAGAGAGACAGGAACAGAGAGCGTGACAGAGAGAGACAGTGAGAGGGCATGAGAGACAGAAAGAGAGAGAGAGCGAGAGAGAAAAAGAGACACCATAAAAGAGTAAGAGAGCATGAGAGAGAGAAAGGGAGAGAGAGTGAGAGGAAGAGTGAAGGACATGAGAGAGAAAAAGAGAAAGAGGGGGAGAGGGGAGAGAGAGAGCAATGACATGAGGGAGAAAGAGAGATGGAGAGAGGGAGAGAGAGAGAGAGAGAGAGAGAGAGAGAGAGAGAGAGAGAGAGAGAGAGAGAGAGAGTGAGAGAACACAAATGCAAGATAAGAGACTCATTCATCATCAGCAAACTGATGTAGTGCCAGAGGAGACGGCTTTCTGGCAGCGACAAAAAACCGAACCGAAACGCTTTGCTTTTTTTCCTCCGAGGTTCACGTTAACTCGGTTAGCCTCGCCGCGCACACACTCCCTAAATAGGCCCTGGGAGCATGTGCTGCTAACCTATCCAGCTCACAGATGAGACCCAGTGACATCACTGGGCCCTGTCACCGCGAGCACCACGGCAACCAGGTCTTGGGCTGTATACACCACGGTGTGAACGCATCGCACGCTAACTCCGGCAGGCACACTATTTTCAAGCCTTTTCTGCCCACTTAAGCGGAACAGACCGCCGCAACGGGCGAACGAAAAATCTAAACTGAATCAAACGGAAGAAAACCAACCATGTCCAAGTGGGTCTTGTTCTGAGCCCGCACCCTGACAAGGTTCCTTTTTAGGGGATATGCGAGGAAACCTTGGCAGGAAGTGGTTTTCCATGAGGTCAGCATATGCGCGCGTGCGGCATTCCAGACGGGCTGTTGAGTTCCCCGGGAGGATCATTAGATAAATCTCCTGATTTATGATTTCAATCCGATCTCTCAGGGGGCTGGCGTTTGAAAGGCGAAAGGAGTTGAGAGACTGAGAGTGATAAAAGAAGGGTGTAAGGCGAGGGAGGAAGGAAGGAGGGAAGGAGACGGAGACCGAGAGGTTGAAGTCAAAGTTGAAGTAAAACATTAGTCAAGTCCATTGTTTTGTGTGTAGCAGCCCATTGTACAGCAGCTACAGTCTCAAAGGGCTTCACTCAGGCCCATATTAATCCTAAGCTCTCTGAAGGGCACAGAAATAAAACCCCCGAATCCAAGCGGAAGAAAAAGGCGGAGGAGAGGTCCCTCCATCTAGGGATGGTTAGCAGCTTGCTAGGTGCCTCGTCGAACAGACAGACAATTAAAGTGGTCACAAAAACTCGGAGCAAAGCAGAAGCGACGGTTACGTGAGGTACAAAATTGAAATTAGATTTTGTTTTTAAACCTCAAGGCTATAGTCTGTTGAATCAGAGTCGGAACACTCAAGGAATGTATCAACGTCTTGAATGCTCGGTGATTGCCGCTTAGTGTACGGTGGCATTGCAGCAGTAAAGTTTAATGCGTGCTGTGGTGCTGTCGAACGCAGGCGCCAAGGGCATCCAGTCACGAAGCAATGTTACGTAATACGATCACATCGCTCCCAGCCTGTGGTGGCAAATCAGTAAGGAGCAGCAGAGAAACACAGTTTTTCTGTATTCTGGAAGCAACACCGGAGTTAAACTGGAGACAACAGCTTATTTAAGTCCTTAATCCGATGCGAAAGCAAGTGTTTCCCTTTGTAGTCATTTCTTATGTAGGACCTGAGAGTTTGGATTTCAGTTGACGTTGCGATGGAGAGATCGTGTTCGAAACAAATGTAGACTTAGCGAAGAATGTAGAGATTAGGGAAGAATGTAGAGGAAAGTAAAAATATAGTAGTGCTGCTACTTGAACAAGGTCTCAATCATGCAGTGAATTCTCCATTGAAAAGCAACATTCAAATGTTATATTTAGTCAGATGCTTTTATCCAAAGCATTGATCTATCTCTCTATCTATCTGTCTATCTATCTCTCTCTCTATCTATCTATCGCTTCTATCTCTCTATCTATCTATCCTCTAGTCTTCTATCTATCTATCTCTCTATCTCTCTATTTTCTATCTATCTATCTATCTATCTATGTATCTATGCTATCTATCTATCTATCTATCTATTCTTCTATCTCTCTATCTCTCTATCTCTCTATCTATCTAGCTCTCTCTCTCTCAGGCTCTCTGTCTCTCTCACCCTGTCTGTCTGTCACCTTGTCTGTCCGTTTGTTTGTCTGTCTGTCTGTCTGTCACCCTTTTCAATTCCCACATCACATTTGACATGTATTGGTTTTAGCTTCAAGAAACACTTACTGGCAGAATCACCCCAGGTGTACATCTGTCAGGAGGTGGGACCAAGTCATTTTTTTGCAAGTCACAAGTAAGTTCTCAAGTCTTTGCACTCAAGTCCCAAGTCAAGTCCCAAGTCAAGACAGGCAAGTCCCGAGTCAGATCCCAGTCAGACTGACAAGTCCCAAGTCAAGTCCCAGTCCTAAACTTTGAGTTTCGAGTCCTAACAAGTCATAATGCGCTCTTCACCAATGTAAATGCCATTTTTAAGGGAGTCGTTTCTTGCCCTTAGGGGGGCGGGGGCTAGGGCTAGGGGGTTGTCATAATCACTTTTGACCCATATAATCTGGCCTGTAAGCCCTTTGAGACTGTTTGTGATTAAGGGGCTATACAAATACAATTTAAAATGTTTTATTGAACATCTACATGAAAGCAGCAGAAGTTAAGAGGTAAAAGATACAAGGTAAGAACTATTAGAGAATTGTGCAATGAGCGTGAACCATCCCTTTAAAAAAGTGCGACTGAACTTAATAAAAAAAACAATAATCCAAACAAAGAAGCAGCATTTTATCTTATTTTACAATAAATGTATTTTCATTCAAAAGGTATCAATGAAACCCCTCCCCCTCATACCACACTAACCAATTCCTCTATTTCTCTGTCCCTCTCTCTCTACTGATATATTCTACGACACTAAAAAATCCTGCCGTAAGTTACAATCATTATTATAAGGTGCATCAAACAATTGCTACTGACCTTCAAGTAGGCCTACATTTGAACACTGGCCTGAATGTCTGAGAAAACATGCAGATACAGAGATGGAGACAAAACGTGATTCATGTGAGACTGTGTGTGTGTGTGTTGGTGTGTGTGTGTGGTGAGAGAGAAACGGTGAAAATGCATAAACAGTTTTCATTTCCCACAGGGTTGTGCTTTTTTGTTATCTCAGGGCCCTATGATGCATTGCATTTGCAAAAAGACCAAATTGGCCAAAGTCTGTCAGTCATGTGTTCAGTGTCGAGTGCGAAGTCGATCGGAGGAGTGGTTCTCGAGAAAATCGTCCCGGTCCGAACGGGCACATCCCAACGGGCACTACACTAGCATTATTGATTTTCATTATCAACTTGTTGGCTAAACAATCTTAATTTGTCACAATCTAACGTTAATATTAGCCTCGACTTACCGTTCTATGTGCAACTTCAAATGTCGAACAAAGTTGGAAGTTGTTGCGTCTCCGTCTGTGATGTCGACCCGACGTTTTGCATCTGCAATTCGTTTTTGTTGACCACCGGCGTAGTTTTTATACCGCAAACGAAATAATCTTTGGTATATCATTTTTCCCAATATCTGCCGTCGTTCTGAATTGTAACGTTAGTTCTTCATGGTTCTGCTCGCGCAACTTGATCGGATGCTGTCTGTCGGATTGGTTCAAGGTGGATCTGGGAAATGAAGTGTCGATTCGCTGGAAATGTAGTTCATTCAGGAAATGAAGGGAAATGAATTGATTCGCGGCAACACTTTTTAAATTAACATATCTTTTTTATTCTTTGGGCTCGAGGGAAGGTATCAAAGTCTTTTCAAGTCAAAAGGCTCAAGTCCAAGTAAAAGTCACAGAGTCATTGGTATTAAGTCAAAGTCGAGTTCAAGTCTTTTTTGATTTTGTCAAGTCGAGTCTAAAGTCATCAAATTTGTGACTCGAGTCTGACTCGAGTCCAATCATGTGACTCGAGTCCACACCGTCTGACATCTGTCCTCTCACCATCGGATAATCAATTGGGTTGAATATAAGGGTGGAGGTAGTGGGGGGGGGCAGCAGTGCGCGTGATGAGCTGCGAATATGGAAAGAGATACGACTTCCGGGCCCAGTGGTCTGTAGTTTTGACAACGCAATGGGGAAATTAATGTCACGAGAGAGGCACAACAACAACAACAACAACAACAACAACAACAACATGTTGTTGCCACGGTAATGCATGCAGCACTCTCGCACCACCCACATGCATTCTAGGAATCAATACGTTTTTTGTATGTGGAGACGTTATTATTGTTGATGTTGTGTTTTCTTAATAATAGCATTGTGTAGCATTCTAGCTGTCTTGCTGTTTATCAGCAAGATACATCTTGTTCTCTTAGCCTAGCAAATTATGAAGTGCTTCAAACTTGTTCTCTTCTATTCTCGTATATTATGAATATCTTACCTATATTTTTCTTTCAGCTTATTCACTGTACATTTGTAATGTCTTATTATTCTATCTTCTATTGTTATTATTGTTGTTGGTATTTTGGAGCAACATCTGGCAAAAGAATGTCCTTAATTAATAAAGTTCTATCTTATCTCATCTTATGTTATCTTATCTATTCCACAGCATACTGTAATCCTCGGCTATATATATATTGTTGTTAACACTCTCTCAAACAACTGTACTTATTGCACATCACTTTGGACAAAAGCCTCCGCTAAATGCCTTAAATGTGAAATGCAAACGTAATCGCGTTGTGAAACGTGCGTCCGTGCGCTGGCCCAGCCGGATGGACCGGAGCAGACGGAGTGTGCTGAACATGACAGGCGTGCAGGCAGGCAGGCAGGCAGGCAGGCAGGCAGGCAGGCAGGCAGGCAGGCAGGCAGGCAGCAACAGCAGAGCGGCCTGGAGATGGCGCTTAATGTATGGGGGGGGGGAGGGTTCTCTTTGTGATTCCAAGACTTCTCCACTGGCGCAGCCACAGCCAGAGGATGTTTTATTCAGCCGGAGCCCTCGTTTCAAAAATAGCCACAGTCAGTCTGTCCTCCAGTCACCCCTCCCCCCCCTCCTGCTCCTCCCTTCTCTGCTTTATCTTGTTTTCCTATATCATTCACCCCTCCCCCCCAACCCCCCCACCTCCCTGCTCTCGCTCGCTCTCTCTTTATCTATCAGTCTCATTATGTTTAATGCCAGGCGATTATGTTCCCTTGCGCCTCCTCTGCCAAACCACATGCAGGGGGGGGGGGGGGGGGTGGGGGGTGGGGGGGGTGGCACCGGTCACCTGACTCCCGTCTGCGGCCCGGCTGGCGAGCTGCGTTCAGGACATGCTGCTCCTCGTAACCGACACACACACACACACACATGAACACACACACACACATACACGCACACACACACGCGCACACGCACACACACACACACACACACACACACACACACACAGCAGCAGTAGCCAACAGGCGCACACTAAAGGAGTTAGACAGTAGATTGGCAGACACACACACACACACACACACACACATGAATGACACATTTGCGCACAGACAAATGACAACCCGCACACACACACACACATCAAACACACACAAATTGAGTTTGTTGGAGATGAAGCATGTGCAATTCATGTGTAGCACATTTATGTATGTACGTAAGTATGATTGTATGTATGTATGTATGGTAAAGTTATCATTATATTTTCTGTTCTTTAAATTGCACCTTTTTATTGCTTATTTTTATATAATTTAGATTTTTTTTGTGGATTTTTTGCATTTTTTAATGAATTTCTGTTACTGTTACTCCTCCGTTTAATGTTCCATGTTTAAGGCACCAATTTCACAACAGCACATTCCTTGTTTGCAAAAAGTAAGGCAATAAAGCTGTTTCAGATTCAGATTCTGACTTATGTATAACTTATGTATGCGTGTGTGTATGGATGTATGTATCTATGTAATGTATGTATGTACTTATGCATAAATATGTAAAGTACTTATGTATATATGTGTGGTGTAGGGATTATGTATGTATATATGTACAGTCTGGCACTGTGTATGCATATCATTGGTTCCAGAGGTTTCTGGCTGCATCTCCTGGCCGGACGGCAGGTCATTAAGCTATCACATGTCCGGCGCGGTGGGGGTGGGGGGGGGGGGTCACGTGAAGCCAGGGCACCTGGCCCCTATCAGGCACCTGGCACAGCAACCTGTGGCCCCTGATGCAATTAAAGCAGGTAATGGAACGCCAGGTGTCACACGAACCTCAGACTGGATCCTTCTGGCCTGGCCGTCCTCATGCCCTCCACCTTTCTGTCTGTTTTACCGTTAAGTGTGCTGACTGTATTGCATTACAGTTGGGCCGGCCCAGTTTATTTATCTCAGAAAACAAATACGCAGAGACTTGCAGATGGAGGCGTGCGGATGCGGAGGCGGTGGTGAAGGTGGAGGTGAAGGTGGTGGAGGTGGTGGAGGTGGTTAAGGTGGAGGTGGTGGAGGTTGTGGTGGTGGAGGGGGAGGTGGTGGAAGTGGTGGAAGTGGTGGTGGAGGAGGAGGTGGTGGAGGTTGAGGTGGTTGAGGTGCAGGTGGAGTTTGAGGTGGTTGAGGTGGTGGAGGTGGGGGGGGTGGAAGTGGAGGTAGTGGTGGTGGAGGAAGGGGTAGAGGTGGAGGTGGTGGAGGTGGAGGTGGTGGTGGAGATGGTGGAGATTGGTGGACGTGGTGGAGGTGGAGGTGGTGGTGGTGGTGGTGGAGGTAGAGGAGGTTGAGGTGGTGGAGGTGAAGGTGGTGAAGGTGGTGGAAGAGGAGGAGGTGGTGGAGGTGGAGGTGGTGGGTGGGGGGAAAATACGGTTTTAATCGCAAACACACAGTCAATAGCTGTTCTTTTGGAATAAAATAGTATAATGGGAGGAAAAACACGGGATAAAAGTGCGCAACATGATGGATGCTTGTTGGACGACTCGGTCTAAAATAAGAACAAATGACGTAAAGTTTCTGTTCAAAGCTTATCACACATGACACAATATTATCGCGTGGACAAATAACACCCCGGTCGCATTTCATGTCCCCGTTAAACCCGTTTAGTATGTTAGGAAGTTATGTAACTCCCTTGCTGCAAGCCAAGGCTTTTTGTTCACAATTATTTGAAATGATGTCTGAAGAACAAAGCCCATCCCCAACTGATCCACCAGCCCAGCGTTGGTTGAGCAGTTGATTTTTCTTTCTTTCGCTCTTTTCAAATTCACAATTCAATTCACAATTTGCTAAGAGGGGAAAAAAAAGAGATCTTCTTGAAGAAAAGTGCTGCAGTGAAAATGTGACACAGTTCAGACTCGACCATTTCTGCGCAGGTGTCCCTATATCCTTAAGGACCATGTTCATTGTCGGATTACTAAAAAGGGAAAATAAATCTTAGATCTTAGTATGAGGGGAACCTACAAACACAAAGATAAATACAATTATACTTATGAGCACAGAAGTTTTTCACTGGATACTTTCACTGTGTGTGTGTGTGTGTGTGTGTGTGTGTCCTTGCATGTGTGTGTGTGTGTGTGTGTGTGTGTGTGATGTTGTGTGTGTGTGTGTGTGTTGTGTGTGTGTGTGTGTGTGTGTGGTGTGTGTGTGTGTGTGTGTGTGTGTGTGTGTGTGTGTGTGTGTGTGTGTGTGTGTGTTGTGTGTGCTGTGTGTGTGTGTGTGTGTGTGTGTGTGTGTGTGTGTTGTGTGTGTGTGTGTGTGTTCCATGGCCAAAAGAAATGCAAGGAGACTTGTGCTTGAAGTCTCCTTGTCACCTTGGTGATGTGGTGTGTCCACTGCCTTGGGCGCGTCCATATGGCAGACAGAGAGACAGGACAGAGAGTGTGGACAGACTCAGCCTTCCTCTCATTAACAACCCTCTCATCCCTTCATAGCTAACCCAGCCACACCGCCAGGGAGTTATAATATTACTGGCTATATCATACGTATATACATACAGTATATACATATGCCTTGAATAATCCCAATCTGTGGCACTGTGTTGCAACCCTTTGAGAAAATGTTTAGCTCTTTTTAAAAGTATGAATGTGTGTAAGGAGTTGTGTGTTCTTTTCTCTCAATGATGTCGACATACTTTATTAAAATAGGCCTGCATCATCGCCAGTCCTGGGTTATACTACTACCGTCATCTCCCATCAGGATCTGCAGTTCCCTTGTGTGTGTGGTGTGTGTGTGTGTGTGTGTGTGTGTGTGTGTGTGTGTGTGTGTGTATATGCGTGTGTATTCTGCATGTGTGTGTGTGTGTGTGTGTGTATGCGTGTGTATTCTGCATGTGTGTGTGTGTGTATGTGCATGCGTGCATGTGTGTGTGCATGTGTGTGTGTGTGTGTGTGTGTGTGTGTAGTGCCATGAACAACTTATTATTGCCCAGCCACTGTTTTTTTGCTTTATTGCTGTTTTTCCCATCCTCACACATTCGAGGTGTGAGGAGCGAACAGATGAATCACTTCTGCTAACGCTGGTGTCAGGGCGGCTTAACGGCACGCAGAGCGAGAGAGAGAGAGAGAGAGAGAGAGAGAGAGAGTACAACGTCCTTGTAATGTTTCTTTTCTCTGTTCTTTTCTTCCTAATCTTTTCTTGCCTAGGCTGGTTCCTTGAGGACTGGGCTCTTTTCTGAAAGAATATACATCGAGGGGGCGGGGGGGGGGGGGGAGGCATTCAGTACAGAGGGAGTGGTGCCGGTTTGGTGGGTAAGGTCTGTGTGTGTGTGTGTGTGTGTGTGTGTGTGTGTGTGTGTGTGTGTGTGTGTGTGTGTGTGTGTGTGTGTGTGTGTGAGAGAGAGAGAGACAGTCCACTGCGTCCAGGTTAGCTTCCTCTGTCTGAGAGAAGAGCACACAGATAGATAGACGCAGGTAGCAACACGAGCGGTGTCCAGCGTTGTGGGGTGAGCGTGCTGCACGTGCGCTAGGCGTGCGCTAGGCGTGCGCTCTCTGGATCCTTAAGCGGCGCGAAGCTGTCCACGGGCCGACCCCCGATTGAATTAGAAGGGGAAACTTCTCGGAGGTTTGTTATGGAAAGGAACGGCGATGAAAGCCATGGATCAGAGGCTGGCGTAAACACACCCGGTGCTGGCTTTTCACCTCTCCACGCTATACACACACACACGCTATACACAGACACACACACACACACACACACACACACACACACACACACACACAGGCACACACATGCACGCACGCATACACGCTCTCATGCACAAATTAATCCTCGGTGAACATTGGAGATCTCATTCACACATAGGCATGTGTGCACACACACACACACACACACACACACACACGCACACACACACACACTGTAAAGGCCACCGTGTACGTTGGGATGCATGGGAGTGGGTGCACAGAAGACGTTTCCGAAAGTCCAAATATCTATAAGATGTGTTTCAGAAACTTGCATAACCATCCAACCGTTGCTGCTATATATATATATACAGTATGTACTATTGTTATATAAATCACACAATCTGATTGTGTGTGTGGAGAGAGAGAAATAGAGAAAGACAGAGTCAAGGGGGGCAAAAGAGAGAGAGCGAGAGACAGAGACAGAGACACAGAGAGAGAGAGCTATTCAGGCAAAGGTCGCACAACCTCCAGGCCATATCAACGCACAGCCAATCAGCACGCAGCAGCAGCAGCAGCAGCAGGACACCCCCCCAATAAACCCCAGTGTCTCGTGAGCGCAGACCAGTATCTGAGTTTGTTGTTCGGCTGCCGTTTTCCCCTTTTTTTAATTCTTCGCAGTACCTTTACCTCCCAGTCTGTGGCCACGGCGGCAGCTCCCTCGCTGTGCTTCATCACACGCTTTATAACGTGTTGGGTCGCGGGGAAGATGTGCGATCAGAGTGTATGTTCCGTGTCTATCCTTAAGTGTTCCCGCTTTGTCTCCGTTGGGGAAATGTGCTGTTTGTGCCACGGCCCGTTAGTCTGTGTCACCGCGCCGCCGAGGAACTCCACGCTGGAGCGTCGAGCTGTACACACCGTCCAGTGGACACGCAGTAACCCGTACAGCTAGCCATATATATATATAGATATATAGAGCCACTTCAGAATATGCATACCTTGGAAAAAATATCCTCCAAAAATTATGTTTGATCAAACACCTGGCTCGTATGAGTGCTGTTAATTCATTGTTTGTCTATGACACTTCATTTCATTGCATTGAGGGCATTTGGCAGATGCTTTTGTCCAAAGTAACTTACAAGTACTTATTTGTCGAAAGAGTGAAACAACAATATATCGCTACAGACGGTACAGTAATATTTTAATAGAAGTTTCAGGCATGATTGCTAGGTTAATTGTGCAGGTTTCAAGTGCTCATAATTGCTCGGTTGACCACTTTGCTTGGCAGCAAGATCACTAGGATATGTCAATCAAAACGATGAAGAATTCCATCCTTCAAAGCCACGTGTCGAGTCTTAATGTGCAACAACACTGAGCCACTATCACTCTCGCTCCCCCCGGCGCTTCTTGGAAATTTCGCTCGCTCCTATATGATGGCCCGGGTGGGGGCGGTGGAGTTGGGGGTGGGGGGGACAGTGCCGACAATACCTTTCCTTTTCAGGTCATGAAGAAGAAGAGCAAAACTCCTCCACCGCAGGACCCCCCGCTCGCTTTTATCCCAGAGACACCCCCCACCCCACCCCGTGGCGGCTTTTACAAGCCCCCTCCCCCAGACAGGCCCCGGGACGATCTGCCTCACTGCTCCTTAGTCCCCGACCCCCACCGTCAGTCACCATAGTTATCAGCATCACTTACTTACAGCCCGATGTGAGTGGGGAGGGAGGGGGGATGGCTCCGATCTGATCTGGATCCGATTGTGACTTCTGACGACTGACTTCTGTTTTTTTTGTACTTTCTTTGTTTTATTTTTGTTGTTGCATCAAATCTTTATTTCCGTAGGTGCCGATGCACCTGACTTGCAATTTGTGTTGTTTTATTCCCTGCGATCTATGACTTGTGTCTTATTGACTGCATGGTGTTATTGCTGATGCAACATCTACTGTATATTTCGTGGTAGTAGTAGTAGTTGTTATAGCGTAGTATGAATGTTCTAATGTTTCGTCGGAGCACAGCTGGGCTGTTGTAGCTGGGCTACATCCTCATATCTTGTTTCTAAAGGACCGCGACACGACTCAGTTAATCTCACATTTCCAGTGTGGGAGGATTAGGACATTAATCAAGCAGCTTTACCTGTCCAGCTCTCGCTAAAGCCCCCCTGGCTCCTGCACAGGCTGCTCTGTCACTCTCCCAGCCCATAACATTATAGTGGAGATGCTTCGTATGGGAACTCGAATGGACGGAACACTTTCCTAAGTTTACATCCGTTCTCTCGTTTTTTATTTTATACATATGGACAAGCGGGGAAAGCGTGATTCCGCTTGTCAGGCCGACGGGGTTTATACTGCACAGGTCGTGCGACGTCAACGTTTAACGGGCTCCGTGTACTGTAATCTGGAGACGGGGGGAGAAAGCGCACCGCTGCATCGCGTTTGACCGCGTTCGAGTTCCCGCCTCGGGACCGCCGTGCCAGATTATGACGTCTGCTAAGTGCAACGAGTCGTGTGTTTTTGCTTTCGTGGCGCAAGAAGTCTCGAAGGCGAGCGCACAAGTTTCCGTTCAAAGCAGACGTGCATCGCGTAGACGACGCGCAACAAAAGGTAAACATTCCCCCCCGGCGCGCGTCCCCCGGACCATGTGAACCCGAAGGCCAGTCCCTTCTATCAACAAAAAGTCTCACATGGTGCTCCCCTCTCCCCGCCCCTCAGATCCTGTACATCAACAAACGCTACCGAAGCTAATAAAAGCTATGGATGTACCGATTTGGTGGTTTTTGCGTTTTTCGGCTACATCCCATCTCGCCTATAGCGGCCTTGCATGGTCGCTCGCTCGGGTAAAGTGAGGGTTGAGTCGGAGGCTAACGTTCTACTGAGCTGCGTGGATCCATGCCGCCGTGGCCTCTTTAGATGCTAAAATATCCACCTTTATTTTGTAAGCCGTCCCAGGAGTTTGACACAGGAGGGAAAAACACACACACACACACACACACACACACGCGCGCAACCATCCAGTCATCTGTACGCTTTAGGCTGTGCGCTACTAAACTTTCTGGGACACGTGAAGGGTGTAGCTGTGCCAAATAAGTGAGGGAACGGAGCCAATGGAAAAGAAACTGTCTCTGTTTTGATTGTTGCTTGATAGTTTATTATCACGGGTGTGTGTAGGGATCCAGTCGCCACCATGGGACCCTGCTCCTCCAGTGTCACCAAGAGGATTGTATATCGCTTGTTATTCTGTTGGCTGTTTGCGTCCACCTGTTGAAGGGAGAGCTTCTTTTCGCTTTATGGTTTATGTTCTGTGTAAAATGTGGTGCCTGATACGGTGTCTACGGCGTGATATAATCCAGACGGTGACCATAACAGTATTTACAGTTACAATGTTTATCCCTAACACACAGCGCAGGACCGGACGGGTCTTGGGAGAGGAAGGTATCGATGGTTATTTACTCCCTGAAAATACTTGCATTCCATCAAGCCGTCCAAAATCCATTTATCTAAATAATAATAAGGTTATATGGTTGTATGCTTACACTAGTTTTCTGGAACATAGATGGTTGGCAACATTTTATCGAGAGAAAAAGTACTTTCTCCTCCAGGAAGAGAGTATTTGTGCCAATATAAAAGAGTACAGATTTATCAACACTTTTCTCACCAGGACGGTAGATGGGTGGTCTCAGATGCCCGTATGGAGGGGAAGAGAGTCACTATTGCTAACATATGTGCATGATATATAATATGTCTTTTTTCATGAGGTTTGTGATTTGATTAGGCAAACAATGAATGGTAAGGCTATATTGGGGCTTGACTTCAATGAAGTTAGATATATATTTATGGATAATGTTATTATGCCAATAACAAGGGAGAGTAAGCCATTGAGCTTTATTCTTGGGGGTAGAGTTGGGGTTAGTGGATATTTGGAGATTACTTCATCCTTCTGAAAACTTTTTTCACTCACCCACCCACACTCAAGAAGAGATCATTTCTTGGTCTCTCGTACTTTGGTGAGTCAAGTCACTAATTCCACAATTGGAAATATTGTTTTGTGGGATTATGCGCAAGTGGAGGTAGTAATTGCTACTGAAGAAACAGTCCACATTCTTCAAGATGGTGCATCAACTCATTCATTGTTGGGTAGCGAAGATTCCCATGCAGCCATCAGGTCTATGATAAGTGAATTTGTGGAATTCAAAGAGAGCAATAACGGTATGATGGTATTATCCGGGATGCCTTTAGAGGCTTCTTAAGGGGCCGTCTCATACAACATAGTTTGTTGGAAAGGAAAACGGCAAATGAACAACGGCGGAAACCAGAGGAGGAGATCAAAGAGATGGAAAAAGCGTATATCTGACAGCTGCAACCTGAGATACGGTATAAATGAATCAAACTAAAATACCAAATGAATAATATCTTTCAGAAGATAGCCAGATTTGCTTTGTTTTGTACCAAACAAAGATAGAGCGAGAGAGAGAGAGAGCAAATAAAGCAGTCACAGAATCAGAACATTATACCTGCATACTAAGAATAATATATTGACTACAGATAAAAAGGAAATAAATTAAGCTTTTCGGAATTACAATTTTGTCCTCCATATATTCGCCCTCTTTATCAGCGAAGGTTCTCATTAGAGCATAATGTTTCCCCGGAAGAAATCAATCATGCTATTCAACATATCGAGATGGGGAAAGCTCCAGGTAATGACGGATTTACTACCAACTTCGGTAGAAGATTTAGAGATGTTCTTGTCAAGGTTGCAGATAGGTTTGTTATTATTTTGTGCCATCATTTAGTAGAAAGGTGAAATTGCTGTACATGGATCAGATGGCTACTGTTCTCAATAACGGGATAATAGAACCTTGTAAGCTGGGGCGTGGCACAAGACATGGTTATTCTGCTATCACGACAGTATTAAACAAACTGTAGTCTCTAAAAGAAGACAGAAAGAAAGATGTGTTTGCCGTATGTTGGACAGGATTTGGTAGAAGTTTAATTTACCTACACTTTGTTTGCCTCAACTTTGGTGCTCTTATTTGGCGGTCTATCTAATTTCGGTCAGAGGCGTTTTGGTCTGCGCCTGTTGATAACGCCCCATGGGAATCGAAAGTGAACTGAGAGTTTCCAGACTAATCCGCATTTTAAGAATTGATCTGCTGATGTCAGGCTACTGAAAGATATCAATAAAAAAAAGGGAGAAGAAACCGTGTGATTAATCACGGATTCATGTGCGATTAATGTGCGTCAAAAGCTAGACACTGTACTGTTTTGCTCTACCACTCACAGCTCTTGTAATATCAAAGGAGAGACTATGGCTAAAGGTCTCATCAATTATGAATACATCGTACAGAAAATCATACGCCTCTCTCTAAGTGTTGACGGGAGCACGGGCAACGCAATACATTACACACATTCTTGTCTCCCCATTAAGTTCAGAGTGAACTCCAGTTTTTCTGCGGGCGCTCAACTCTGTGCCCTGATTTTACTTCGGCCCTGATTTGACTTTAGCCCTGATTTGACCTTTGAATTCTGCCTATGAACCATGAGCCCATTTTGACATTCAAATAGCACAAACACACAGACACACATGCACATGCACACGCACACAGACATGCGCACACACACACACACACAACACACACACACGCACACGCACACAGACATGCGCACACACATACACACACACACACACACCTCCCTGTGTCACACAAACACATGAGGACCCAAGAGAAGCTGCTCTCCGCTACTCTCTTCACTGTATGTGGTTGTGTGTGTGTGTGTGTGTGTGTGTGTGTGTGTGTGTGTGTGTGTGTGTGTGTGTGTGTGTATGTGTATGTGTTGCCCCTGTCACATTTCATCTCAGTGGTCATGTGGTCATGGCGCCCGGCGCAACACACACTCATGAAAGGTGATACGCCGTGCTTGCTTTACGTAACAACAGGTCAGGAGGGATGCTTGCATTGCGCAATGTCCCCGTCTGTTTTAAAATGCACATACACACACACACACACACACACACACACACACACACCCACACCATTCATGCGAAACACACACACACACACACCACACACAACACACACACCACAACACACACACATTCATGCGAAAACACACACACACACACGCACGCACACACACACATACACACACACACACACACACACACACACACACACACACAATTAGGACAATAAGTGACAACAATTAGGATTATGCTTTTCATGGTATATGATCACGTTTAAGGGGTTATTGCTGATAGAATACATCCCCATCAACAAAATAAGCTGCAATACTTACTATTCAAGTGACATTTTGACATATTTCCATTTCCCAATTGCAAATCATTTGAATAAGCGTTGTTTGCATATTGTCTACGGCAAATGCACATCAGCTCCCCAATAGAAGCCATCTATCTGTTTCCTGGTGATGAGAAAACTGTTTTGCATAATGTTGTGGCACCCGTGCAGATAGCGGTGCTTCTGGAGTTACGTTTCAATAGAGCTATTATGATGTTCTCTATGGGGGGACCGAAAACCTGCCCACAGTTCAGGGCAAAAAGTGGAAAAGGAATTTGAAATGAAATCGTTGGGAGTACGCGCAGCAGGACAGCTTAACTGCTTCACTCTGTGTGCTCTTCTTTTGTTTAAAAGTTTCTTTTGTTAGAGTTTCACAATAGACATGCATTGCAGGGGCAGTTTTGCCTTCAGCATATTGTAGAAGAAATTACTGTTATAAACATGCAAACACAATGTTTGTTCCAAAGACATTACTTATCTTATTCTGTGAGAGCTGGAGATCTCCAATGAATTAACTTTGTTAACACACTCGACAAACTTACAACAAAGAATAAAAATGGCTGAAGAAGCGACCTCTCATTTATCATGAGAGGAATGTAATTTACAGTAGATGTTTCTCTTAATACTTAATTGTTTATGTTGCTGTGGTTTCACGGAACCATTCCACCACACTGTGTGAGCCTCATCACTTTTACTTTTACATTATAATATGTATATCGGTTTGTGGAGTGTGTGTGTGGTTGGTTGCTGGTTTAAGCAGCCTCACCTGACCCGAGTCAGGCTGATGAGAGAAGGGGGTGGGTGAGGCTGCACAGAGGTTAAACCAGCATTAGCCATCACCACACACACACTCATGGAGAGAGCGCTAGCATGCTAGCTTTGTACCACCTGCTCTGTTCACAGACAAATAAAAAGTCTGCAAACTGGTTGATTCAACATCCTCCCATGCCCTGTTCATTGGAGGAGCCCCTGAAAAGCCACTTAAGTGGTGTATAGCACATATACAATGTCATGCATGGCATGACTATCACGTGTTTTACGGCTGTCCATGGGAAACACAGCGTCAGCAGTATTGCTCCAGGGAAACCGAACAGAAAACACAGACCAAGGAGAAATTGGTCTGACGGGTTCTGAAAGACATAGCCGACCCTAAAAGGTAATTGGGGCTCCACTGTGCCACCGAGGCTGCCCACTAACTCCATCAGAAGGACTGGGGTGTAAAAAAACCTAAACCTAAATGAAAAGAGGTGGGAGGACTCAGGGGGACAAAAGAGAGAGTTAACAAAACAAAGAAAATGGCGGTAGGAGAACTAATGGTGTTTGTACCTCCAGGATAACAACAAAGAAAATAAGAAAATAAGAGAAGCTTCGGGAAACAAAGAAACACCTCGTTGTGTTGACACTCCAACTCCAATTGGAGTAACTCAGAATAACTGAGCGGCGCTCCAATCAGCTGGGCGGGGCTACAGAGGTAACCAGTCAGATCCTATTTAACCCAGCCATTTTCTCGACAACCGTTCCACCAATCGACTTCACACTTGGCAGGTGCATTGTTGAGGACCCAAGGAAATGCAGTTGTTTGGATGAGCGGTTCTCAAGAAGGTTGCAATCAATCGGCCCAATCGACCCGTTCTGCACAGGCACAGAATGGACACCACACTGGCTGGTGTATTGCCGAGGACCCAAGGAAGTGCTGAGTGTCGAGTGTGAAGTTGTTTGGGTGAGCGGATCTCAAAAAAAGCAGCAATACCGGAGGGCCTTATAGTTGGTTTGTTTCAAACAGGCACATGACTGGAAGCGTCAATGGAAAGAAAATGAAACTATAAACAGTAAAAAACAAAACTAAAACTGAAATCCATGACCTTTCCATCACTCATATTTTCGGTGGAAAAACATAGGGACGGTGTCCAGTGACTCAACCCACTACTTGTCCAGGACCTGACAGCCACACGCTGCAGAGCTGCTCATGTTACCTCTTCATTAGTCACATTAGCATTCACTGGCACCCCAACACACTGCACAACTGAGTGGAGAGGATAAGAACCATCACACACACACACACACACACACACACACACACACACACACACACACACACACACACACACAAGCCTCATACTTTATCAACATGCATTGCGTTGCTTCTTTGTTTTTTCTTTTTTTTCCTGCCAGATAGAAAGCCAAAAACGCGGAATGATCTGGGAACGCAAACTCTTTTCTGAGGGAAAGGCTTCGGAGTCGTAGGAATCAAAGCAGCAACTTGTCTCCCATGAATTAGTGCTCTTGCTCGCTAAAGCCATATGCTCAGAGAGCACAGGCTTCACAGGAGCCGTCTGTTTTATGAGTTTAAACGTATCATTATCGTGACAAATTGACTCTGGCGTTTACGTAGTGATAATAAACCCAGAGGATATTCTTCTGAGTGAGACAGAGTGTGTGTGTGTGTGTGTGTGTGTGTGTGTGTGTGTGTGCATGTGTGTGTGTGTGCACATGGGTGTGTGTGCGTGAGAGAGGGCACACACACTAATGCATGGTATATACAAAGGCTCAAAAGGTTAAAACCAATTCACTTGGTATTCCCTGTTCCCACAAAACAGTCACTCCCACCGCAACATACAATGGGAAGAAGAGTTTCAAATTGCTGCCAGATGCAATAATAAACGCATGTAAACATGTGGTATTATGGAGATTTACAGTAAGAGAGATGTCAAATGCAGAAGAGGAATCGGCTGTTTTGGTAGAGCCACTGTATACACAAGGGGAAAAGTCAAATGGCAGTTTTGATATCATATTTGCTGCGTCGCCTTAAGAGTTGTTGTTTTTCTTCTTTGGGTCATTTGATGTCGATTGACGTCATTCAAGAAGGCTGCAGGGTCAGGGCCTGTTTTTCTGCCCCTCTAGAACAACACGTGCTGTACATGCACATGTGTTGTGTGTGTGTGTGTGTGTGTGTGTGTGTGTGTGTGTGTGTGTGTGTGTGTGTGTGTACATATTGTATACAGTTTATTCATCTTATTGTGTTCATGTAAAGAGTGGCCTCCCTTCACTGCCTTGACAAGAAGACAGCTTCTTTGAATCTGTTCACGGAGGAGGATGAGGAGGAGGTGGAGGAGGTGATGAAGCATGGGGGGTTGGGGGCTCACTTCCAGGGACCAATCAGGTTTAAGGTAGCAGGCAGACTCACTCTATATGGAAATTGTGAAACATAGAAGTCGTCTGACACAGTTTTCTTTTTTACATATGAATTGCGCATTATGAACCTTTGGCTATTGTTGAGATTGTGTATGTGTGTGTGTGTGTGTGTGGGGGGGGGGGCGGCAGTTACTGTAGGCTACGTTTTGCAGGATCACATCCAAACGTATACATAAACACGTTTTTCAATTGTCAACATTTGATGTCTGAAAAATGATGGACTACTTTGCTTTTACTTTGATTTGCTCTCATTTTTGTTTTGTTTTGAATGTTTAATGTTCGTCCCAAGGCAGTCGGTGAATACCTGGTCAGTACTCTGGGGTACATCACAGCGGTGTGTTGTTAGGTACGCACAGGAGCAGTACACACACTACTACAACTACTACTACCGCTACTACGAGCCAGTAGGACAGGGTGGCATGGTATACGGTGCAGTGCTAACGGGGTTAGCGCGACATCAGTGTTCTGGCGGTGTCATCAATACTTAATAGTGGATTGATGGGGCTGATCACCGTGGAGATAGATGACTGCCAGGCTTACAATTACAGGAGGCCGCTGTTATGGACACCGGGGTTAGCTTAGTGTGCAATTAGTAGCGCACATGTGATAGGGTTTCAGAGGCAGGTCAGGGCTATGGTCATCTCGCTCTGTGTGTGTGTGTGTGTGCGTGTGTGTGTGCGTGTGTGTGTGTGTGTGTGTGTGTGTGTGTGTGTGTGTGTGTGTGTGTGTGTGTGTGTGTGTGTCGCAGGTAGGATGGATGGGTGGCGAGGTGGTGGAGGTGGTATATATATATACAGTATTTATACTGTATAGGGTGTTAGAGAGGCTATATGCCTGACACATGCTACCCATGTCCATTACATTACAACCCCCCCTTACATAATCGGATAAGATGGTATGGTATCATATATTATATAAGATATTATCATATGTTATATGATATGAAATGATTTGATATGATACAAAATGATATGATTTACAATATGGTATTACATTATAAAGTTATGATAAATTCAGAACATTAAAAAGTATTTATAATATGGCATAACATTTCATGATGATGACATATGAAATGATTTACAGTATGGTATAGCATTATATAATATGATATACAATGATATGATATAAAGGGGATGGTATATATGCTAAACATATGCTATGTGGTGAAGGTTATATAAATGATGTCCTGTATGACATGAGGGGTGATGAATATGAACCCGTGACCCGAGGCAAAGAGATTGCGTTTATTCTCTGTTCAAACCCCCGGAGATGTCCTTGGCTAACAGCCTCGTATAATAAAAAATTATTTGCCTACATTATATAGAAGATATGGTCAAACTAAATATAGTAGCCTTTATTTGACTTCTTTTAGAGAAATCTAGTGCATCCATGTCTGGCTTTTATAAGTCATAGACATATCATATACCACAAACGTATATGATATACAATTATTATTATTATTATTATTATTATCATTACGAAGCGAGAAGATAATAATTTGAATGGATTCTCCATGCAGTCTGCGAACAGTCAGCGTGGCGGGGAGGTGACGGAGTTGAATGGACCTGGTAGTAATACTACTGTACGTCCGCTCGTTCGTGCATTCACTGCAACGTTGGCAGCCACCGGTTGCCTGTTATAACACCACGCCGCGTATTGTACACAGACACGATGAATGTTCACGTCAGCGCAAGGCAAACAACTCTAATGGGACGTGTTTTACGCACCGGCTTCAGCCGCGGGGATATAAGCTGTTACGCTGAGTGAGCTTTCGCGAAAAGTAATCAGTTATTGAAGCCATCCCACGTGGCATGTCATCATGTTGTCGGCATAACACCGCATGCATGCAAATCTAATCAGGGTTTAACTGCGGGTTTAATTTAAGCTGTCAAATCTATCAACTTGTATTAACTCATCGATTCACATTTGGCATTTTTTACGCAGGGCGCAGGGCGCCAGGGGATGGGGGGTGCAGGGGGGGGTGGGGGGGGGGGTGGGGGGTTAAGCCATTCTATTCATGAAGTTGGATGACTGCACGTACCTATGGTGGTGATCACCGTAATCGCGAAGTAAAAAGACCCCGCGAATTTCCACTGCACTCCGGCTTTGTGCGGCTTCAGCTGCAGCACCACCCGTTCCAGTTCATCGAAGTTGTCTTTGGACAGGTTGTAGGTTCTCAGAAGTTCGCCTTTCCTCTTGTCCAGGTCTGTCCTCTGGCTGGTTTCCTCGTCGGACTCCAACACGTCGAAAATCGCCGCGCCGACTATCAGGTAGGTGAACGTGCATATAATCAGGGCGAGGGTCCTCACGTTTTGCCTCTTCATGGTCAGAAATACTTCGGGGCGGTGGTCTGCTGCGTGAGTTTCGGCGTGGATCTGGAGGATGGGGAACTTGGCTGGCTCATGGCTGTTCTGCTTTCACCAAGTAGCACGCAGCATGCGCTCGGAGCACTGAGAGGATCCACTGTGTGGGCCGAGGCGCGCGTCTTTCTACTGGAGCTGTTCATTCAGCACCACCCCGCCCATTGGCAGGCGGGATACCCCACCCCTCCACGTGTGTGTGTGTGTGCGTGTGTGTGTGTGTGTGTGTGTGTGTCTGTGTGTGTGTGCGTGTGCGTGTGTGTGTGTGTGCGTGTGTGTGTGTGTGTGTGTGTGTGTGTGTGTGCGTGCGTGTGAGTGTCTCTCTCCCTCTCTCGCTCCCTCTCTCTCTCTCTCATTTTCTGTAAGTAGGTGAAGTTTCTGTTAATTTTCCCCGAGTGATTTCTGTAAATGGCTAAATAAAGGACCTGTAACATCAAAACGCTCTCTCTCTCTCTCTCTCTCTCTCTCTCTCTCTCTCTCTCTCTCTCTCTCTCTCATATTTACAAAGTATTAAAATGCATTTGGTATTTGCAATGTTCTCAAAGAGGAAAGCCCGTGTCCTTCTTGTATTAATGTGGTTGTTGTTGTTGTTGTTGATTTCTGTAAATGGCTAAATAAAGGACCTGTAACATCAAAACGCGCTCTCTCTCTCTCTCTCTCTCTCTCTTCTCTCTCTCCTCCTCTCTCCCTCCCCTCCCTCCCTCCCTCTCTTCTCTTCTCTCTCTCTCTCTCTCTCTCTCTCTCTCTCTCTCTCTCTCTCTCTCTCTCTCTCTCTCTCTCTCTCATATTTACAAAGTATTAAAAGGCATTTGGTATTTGCAATGTTCTCAAAGAAGAAAGCCCGTGTCCTTCTTGTATTAATGTTGTTGTTGTTGTTGTGTGGTACATTCCGTGTTAACAAATGCTCATCATCATGATGTGTGTGTATGTCCTCTCCTAGTCCAGTGTTCGGGGTCATCTCCCTCCTTACCTAACCGCACTCTAAACCGACTCTCCGTCTCCCCTCCTCCCGCCCCCTGGCTGTCAATGACGCGCTTGTATTCAAACCCTGCCCCCTGCCTGTGCTGCAGTGTACTAAACTACACTCAGTTAGATTTGTATAATATATTTATATAGTAGCCTATAGTATATATAATATCTTTGTATATATGAACTGAATATATTAAATTCTATCAAATATAGTATTAATAATAATACAAAGAATACAAATAATACAAATAATTTACAAATATAATAATATGAAAATATATTTAAAAACATAAAAAAATATAAAAAACATACAAAAATATGTATATACAAAAATATATATATATGTTTATAAATAGAAGCCCCTCTTTTATTGTTGGAAGTCAGAATGTCAATGTGGTTCAAATCAATAATCATTCTATAATCTGTATTCTATATTGTCTCATAATCTCCTGTGTTGTTCCTGGACACCACAACAATCACCTCTCAGTCCCATTTTAGACAGAAATAAGCAAGAGAAATGTCAGAAATATCAATATCTTAACTATTGATGTCCGTATACATGTGATATCTTATGATACTGTATATCTTTATGACAGATAACAGATGCTCTACTGTTCATAATAACGCTTTGTTCAGACGTCTTCTGAGCCAGCGCTGAGGCATCACAGTGTAAATCAAAATTGTCAAGTCGATTAACACACACACACACACACACACACACACACACACACACACACACACACACACACTGAGCGATGGCCCGGCCCAACATTAACGCCAAGCACCCAGGGCCCGGCTAAAAATAACGGCGGCTTCAATAAACGTTAGTCAAGCCCGCTGTCATTTCCCGCCCATACCTGAGATCTCTCGTTTGGGCGGCAGGGAGTCATGGGAGCGGATCAATAGGTCAATAAATCTCAGGCCGCTCAATCGATAAATGACACTTTGATTAAACCAGAGGATCTTTTAAAGAAAGCAGAAGAAATAACCCCCCCCCCCCCCCACCCTTAACAACTTACAACAACTTACCTTTGATCAAAGTGGAGGAGTACAATTTATATATATATACTGTATGTCTGTACAGTCATGTTACTGTAGTGATGAGATGTGTGCCTCTTGTCATATACTTAATAAATATATGTCAGACTAATACGAATACAAAAAATGTTCTCGTCACCCTGATGCAGATGTGTTTTGGTGTCTATCATTGCATGTATACAGAGTTTGTATTCTGAAGTAGTACATTTCATTTACCTAAAGTTTAAGGTCCAAACTTAGTGATGGGTCAGTGTCCAGTCTCAGGGGAGTGGTTCTGTAATAATAACCAATCCACACACAGGAGTCTGAATGCTTCCTGACCGGTGACCAATCAGACAACTTTTGGTTCTCTGTGTCCTATAGTCTCTACGTGTCTCTAAGACACTGTACTTTCCTTTTAAAAAAGCAAGAGTTTTTGCTTACAGCTATAATGTTTGACCTCCCCTGCCCTCCATTGCTGCTCCGAAAACTGCCACAGCTCTTCCCACAGGACCTTTTTCCTGGTGGGGTGATTGTGAATTATTGAGTCCAATCAAAGACTCCCC
This sequence comes from Coryphaenoides rupestris, assembly GCA_002895965.2. NCBI lineage: Eukaryota > Metazoa > Chordata > Actinopteri > Gadiformes > Macrouridae > Coryphaenoides > Coryphaenoides rupestris. Next base: position 216,639 of record PIJE02000744.1, read on the forward strand.
CCCGCGAGCCTAAAAGTGTCACTTTAATCTCTGACTGTATCGATGTCTGTGATTATGGGCCGTAAATCGCGCAGTGGCTGATGCGTTGTAGACCTGCTGGAGAAATAAAGCAGACAGCGACGGCTCAAAACAGATTGAGTTTCTAAGTGCGGTATAACTGTGAGATGGCCCGTACGCTGTATGGCTGCCGTGTTGCAGAGCTCTCGTACGCGACGAGGTTTTTTGTTATTATTCTTTTAATTGCGAGTATCCTTTCACAGGAAGTTTTAGCAGTAAGTTCACTTACGACAGTTGTACACTTCTTGAGATCTAGAATGACAGTCGCTCGCCGCCTACTGGAGTTTTTCAAGTATTTCGACTCGGACGTCCCGCCCGGAGTCTCGCCGGACTATCTCCGTCATCAGTCATTGTGTCAGCAGCAGAGTGAGTAGTCAAGAGGATTGTGTCGGAAAAATCACTGATTTCGCTAGTCAGAGATAGCCCTCCAATTCTCTCTTCTTTTTTTTTGCCAAGCGGTTGTGACTGCGTATGGATCTTCCACACGCTACTGAGGTCCCTGACAGTGTAAAATGAATAAAGTGTAAAAATGGCCAATATGTGTTGTTGTTTCCTTATTATTGTGGGTGAGTGCAATCATCCAATCCACCAAGCAACTCAAAACGAGAGTGAATACCAACAGAAGAATATTGCAGGGGATTTTGGCACATTTTTTTGGGCCGCTACCCACACGGTTAGCTATGTTGCTCATTCCACGAATGCATGATCCTTACAAGTTGTACCTCGTTGTAAAGGTGACTAATCAGGCTTTCCAACGATATAAAATACAATACCAATTGGTATTATTAAAGGGGAGGAATAATCGACCGAAATTTCGTTTCCAAACTTTTTTTGAGGAGTTTATATACTGTATGTCTGTACAGTCATGTTACTGTAGTGATGAGATGTGTGCCTCTTGTCATATACTTAATAAATATATGTCAGACTAATACGAATACAAAAAATGTTCTCGTCACCCTGATGCAGATGTGTTTTGGTGTCTATCATTGCATGTATACAGAGTTTGTATTCTGAAGTAGTACATTTCATTTACCTAAAGTTTAAGGTCCAAACTTAGTGATGGGTCAGTGTCCAGTCTCAGGGGAGTGGTTCTGTAATAATAACCAATCCACACACAGGAGTCTGAATGCTTCCTGACCGGTGACCAATCAGACAACTTTTGGTTCTCTGTGTCCTATAGTCTCTACGTGTCTCTAAGACACTGTACTTTCCTTTTAAAAAAGCAAGAAGTTTTTGCTTACAGCTATAATGTTTGACCTCCCCTGCCCTCCATTGCTGCTCCGAAAACTGCCACAGCTCTCCCACAGGACCCTTTTTTCCTGGTGATGGGTGATATGTGAATATTGATCCAATCAAAGACTCCCCTCCCGGAGCTAAAAGTGTCACTTTAATCTCTGACTGTATCGATGTCTGTGATTATGGCCGTAAATCGCGCAGTGCTGGATGCGTTGTAGACCTGCTGGAGAAATAAAGCAGACAGCGACGGCTCAAAACAGATTGAGTTTCTAAGTGCGGTATAACTGTGAAGATGGCGCCGTACGTGATGGCTGCCGTGTTGCGAGCTCTCGTACGCCGACGAGGTTTTTTGTTATTTATTCTTTTAATTGCGAGTATCCTTGCACAAGAAGTTTAGCAGTAAGTTCACTTACGACAGTTGTACACTTCTGGAGATTAGAACGACAGTCGCTCGCCGCCTACCGGAGTTTTTCAAGTCTTTCGACTCGGACGTCCCGCCCGGAGTCGTCGCCGGACTATCTCCGTCCATCTTTTAAGGCGCCCACAGACCAAGACGACTGCCCGATCGTCGCCAGACAATGGAGTCTGGCGATTAATCTCCCCGACTCGGTCAAAAAAGTGTGAGGGACACACCTAGACGACGAGATGTAATGTCTCCAAAACAGCAGGCGGCGCTAATCTGTATTGTGGTCCAAAAAAAAACGAAAACCGGAAATACCAGGACCTCTCTCTAGACCAAAACACACAGCACGCTGTCATCAGTCATTGTTGTCAGCAGAGAGTGAGTAGTCAAGAAGGATTGTAGTTGTAATTACTCGCTGAACGGAAAAATCACTGATTCGCTAGTCAAGGGATAGCCCTCCACCAATCAGATTGGTCAGACTGAACGACTGGTAGTGGCCGATTACACATGTTGAATCGGCTGAAAAGAATGCCGACGACATTAACGACGGCCGACCTCACCGAACACACCAAAGAGACTCATGTCACCGACCTCTCAAGACTCTCCGACGCCCGATTTTCGGCCCGGTGTGTGGCGGCCTTTAGGCGCGATCACACGCAGGCGTCGCCGACAGAGAGGGAAGCGAGCCGGCGTGCTGGTCAGGCTGAGACGTCGTGCCAATCGACCTCCACTACCCACCATTCTACTGGCTAATGTACAGTCTCTAACCTACTGGTCCACAGATGGATTTTCACGATGTCAATATGGTAGAAACTGTGAACTGTGAACCTGTGAATACAACAACCTGTGATCATGCACATAATTATATATATCCTGGCCGTATAGCCAAAGCGCCGAAGCGTATGAAGTATGTGCATTGAGCATGTTACAGATGTGGGATTACATCTTACAGATTCACTGGATGGGGGGAATTGGGCCATAAGGGGGGAGGGGTGAATGGGGGAGGGGTCATCTTAGTATTGCTGTCCACTCTCACACTTTCCACCAAGTGCATCTTAGACGTCTCAGAGGAGGCATCCCGGGGGTTGTGTTCAGAAACAAAACAGTAGCTAAACCACAGGTTAACAGATGCACATGCAAACACTCTCTGATACGCATTATGTACTTCCACAAAAAATATACACGTGAAAGAAATGCAATCAATATCCAATATGCTTTGTCGAAATGCCACATTAAACCCTATTGGCTTCAAGTTTCAAGTTTTAAGTATTTTATTATCACTTCACAGTTTACACGTGAGTATAAGCAGTGAGTGAAAAACCTTTTGTGCAAAACGCCCGACAGCCGACAGTAATTATAAAAGAATACAAAATAGAAATAGAACTACAAAATAAAAGTAGGACTAGCAAAATAGAAATAGAACTATAAATATAAATTCTGTGTAAAATAAGAATAAAATAAAATGAAATGGAATATACAACAAAATATCCAGGTGAGCAGTACACATATAAATCAATGTACTAAAATATACATTGTTATATGCTGACATTCACAGAATGTCACAGAATACCTTCTCAGACAGTCAACACAACACTAGCACCAGCAGTTGGCACCAGGACTAGCACTAAACACAGCACGGACTAGCACTACACCAGCACCAGCAGTAACACTAGCACCAGGACCAGCACTAGCAGTAACACCAGCACAGCACTAGCACCAACACTTAGCACTGCTACCAGCGCTAGCTCCAGCAGTAACAACTTATCACCAGGACTAGCACTAGTTCGTGGGTGGTTATTGTCTTTACATAATCCGTTTGGCCTGGCCACAGCACCGCCTGGTGTATAATTATCCAGGAGGGAGTGAAGCTCACCTCCAAAGCGATGTACTCGGCCGTCCGCACCACCCTCTGTATGTGTTCTACACTCCATGGATGCAGTTCTCGTACAGACGGTGATGCATCCTGTAGAGAACAGTCTCGATTGGTACGGGAGTAGAATGTTTCTGAGGATGCGGGGGCAACGATGTTGAATTTCCTCTAAGTCGCCTGGGAAAATACACGGCGTTGTTGGGCCTTTTTTCACCACGTTGTGGTGTAGCGTGGTCCATGTGAGGTCCTCGAGATTGTGCACGCCGGGAACTGTGAAGCTGCTGACCCTCTCTTACTGCAGCAAACGTCGATGGAGATGGGGGCGTGCTCTCCTCTCCGCTTCCTGTAGTCCACGATCAGCTCCTTGGTCTTCTTGACGTTGAGGGCGAGGTTGTTTCTTGGCACCACTGTGCAGTGATCCAACCTCCTCCCTGTAGGCTGTTCTCGTCCGTCGGCGGCGATTCAGACCCAAACACTTGTCGTGTCGTCAGCTAAAACTTGATGGAGACGTTGGAGCTGTAGCGATAGCCATGTCCAGTCGTGGGTGTACAGGGGAGTAGAGGAGAAGGGCTCAAACACCGCATCCCCTGAAGGGCTCCAGTGTTGAGGGTCAGCGGCTCTGAGGTGGGTGCTGCCGCATCCTCACACACCTGGCGGCGGGCCCGACAGGAAGTCCAGTATCCAGCTGCCAACATGGTCGGGTGCAGGCCTAGGACTCCTGAGCCTTGGTGGTCGAGCTTGGCAGGATACTATCGTTGAACGCTTGAGCTTGAAGTCCACAAACAGCATTCTCACACAACAGTTCTTCCCCTCCAGGTGAGAGAGGGCGGTGTGAAGTGCCATGGCAATCGCGTCGTCGGTGGATCTGTTTTGACGGTACGGCAAAATTGCCATGGGTCCAGCGTGGCAAGGCAACATGGAACAAATTAAGTCCTATTGACCAGCCTCTCGAAGCATTTACTGACAATGGAGGTAAGGGCTACGGGTCTCCAGTCATTCAGGCAGGTTACCTTGGGGTGTTTAGGGGACAGGCACGATGATGGACATCTTGAAGACCTCGGGAACAACAGCCTGGGACAGGGACAGGTTGAAGATGTCCTGCGAAGACTCCTGCCAACTGGTCTGCGCATGCTCTGAAGGACGCGCCCCCGGGATGTGGTCTGGGCCCGCCGCCTTCCGGATGCCACCCGCTTGAAGGCTCTGCGCACTGTCAGCCTCTGAGATGTTCAGCAGGCTGGCCTCCTCAGGCAGCGCTGACTTCGGCGGGCTGCCGTTCACTGTCGAACCGAGCGAAAAGGTGTTTAGGCTCGCCTGGGAGGGAGGTAGAGGAGTTCTCTACACCGCTGGTTCTCCCTCTGAAAGTCCGTGATTGTCTGCAGCCCCTTCCACACACCCCTCACGTCGTGGCTCTTTGAATTTGTCCTCCACCCTGTTCTTATACTCCCGCTTGGCAGAGCCGATGGTCTTGCGGAGGTCGTAGCGGGCTCTCGTATATTCCACCATATTCCCGGAGTCAAAGGCGGCGTTACGCGTGTGCGGAGTGCGGCGCGAACATCGCCATTAATCCACGGTTTCTGGTTGGGATAAATCCGAAACCGATTTAGTAGGAACAACGTCATCTATGGCATTTCTTGATGAACCCGGTGACTGAGGAGCGTACTCGCTGATGTTATTGTCCGACGCGACGCGAACATCAATCAATCCGCGTGACCAAAAACAATCCTGCAGCATAGACTCCGATTGGTCCGACCAGCATTGGACCTCCTTCACAGCGATTGGTTGCTGCTTCAGTCTCTGCCTGTAGGCGGGGAGTAGTTGGATCGAGCGGTGATCCTGATTTGCCGAACGGTGGGCGGAGGAGGGACTTGTAGCCGTCCCGGAAGGGGGGTGTAGCAGTGGTCGAGGATCCGCTCGCCCCGTGTGTTGCTTGTGATGTGTTGGTAGAACTTCGGGAGAACTTTCTTCAGGTTCGCCTTATTGAAAGTCCCCCCACAATGAAACAGCCTCCGGGCTGAGCCCGACTCCTGTTCGCTGATAGCCCATAAAAGCCTCCTTCAGCAGCTACTGTCCGTGTTGGGCTTTGAGGGGTTACACAGCAGTCCACGGTTACTGCTGTAAACTCCCGCGGTAGCCAGAATGGTCGGCACATAAGCATCAGGTACTCCAGGTCCGGGGAACAGAAAGACTTGAGGGTCTGCACGTGACTCTGGTTGCACCAAGATCTGTTTATCATGAGACAGGCCCCCCCTCCACGATCTTTACCGGAGAGAGTCTTTGTTCTGTCCGCGCGGTGGACGGAAAGTCCTGTCGGCTCGATGGCTGAGTCGGCAACCCCCTCCGACATCCATGTCTCCGTCAGGCAGATGATGCAGTTGTCCTTTGTTTCCCGGTGGAATTGGATACGAGCTTGTAGCTCGCATAACTTATTGTCCAGAGACTGTACATTAGCCGACAGTAATTATAAAAGAATACAAAATAGAAATAGAACTACAAAATAGAAGTAGGACTAGCAAAATAGAAATAGAACTATAAATATAAATTCTGTGTAAAATAAGAATAAAATAAAATGAAATGGAATATACAACAAAATATCCAGGTGAGCAGTACACATATAAATCAATGTACTAAAATATACATTGTTATATGCTGACATTCACAGAATGTCACAGAATACCTTCTCAGACAGTCAACACAACACTAGCACCAGCAGTTGGCACCAGGACTAGCACTAACACCAGCACTAGCACTAGCACTAGCACCAGTACTAGCACCAGCACCAGCAGTAACACTAGCACCAGGACCAGCGCTAGCAGTAACACCAGCACTAGCACCAACACTTAGCACTGCTACCAGCACTAGGTAGAAGTGTGTACAGTTTGTGGCTGGGGTGGTTATTGTCTTTAATAATCCGTTTGGCCTTGGCCACGCACCGCCTGGTGTATATATCCAGGAGGGAGGGAAGCTCACCTCCAACGATGTACTGGGCCGTCCGCACCACCCTCTGTAGTGTTTTACGCTCCAGTGCGGTGCAGTTCCCGTACCAGACGGTGATGCATCCTGTAAGAACACTCTCGATGGTACAGGAGTAGAATGTTCTGAGGATGCGGGGGCACATGTTGAATTTCCTCAGTCGCCTGAGGAAATACAGGCGTTGTTGGGACTTTTTCACCACGTGTGTGGTGTGCGTGGTCCATGTGAGGTCCCTCGGAGATGTGCACGCCGAGGAACTTTGAAGCTGCTGACCCTCTCTACTGCAAGTACCGTCGATGGAGATGGGGGCGTGCTCTCCTCTCCGCTTCCTGTAGTCCATGATCAGCTCCTTGGTCTTCTTGACGTTGAGGGGCGAGGTTGTTCTCTTGGCACCACTGTGCCAGTGATCCGACCTCCTCCCTGTAGGCTGTCTCGTCGTCGTCGGCGATCAGACCCAACACTGTCGTGTCGTCAGCAAACTTGATGAAGACGTTGGAGCTGTGCATAGCCATGCAGTCGTGGGTGTACAGGGAGTAGAGAGAGGGCTCAACACGCATCCCTCCACCCCACCCCATAACACCCCTCCCCACCCCCCCCCCACCCCACCACAACACCCACCCTGACTCCCCACCCCAAACATCACATGATACCACCAAACCACCATCACACCAACACTGCTCCTCGGTGTCCGATCAGACCCAACACTGTCGTGTCGTCAGCAAACTTGATGAAGACATTGGAGCTGTGCATAGCCATGCAGTCGTGGGTGTACAGGGAGTAGAGGAGAGGGCTCAACACGCATCCCTGAGGGGCTCCAGTGTTGAGGGTCAGCGGCTCTGAGGTGGTGCTGCCCATCCTCACCACCTGGCGGCGGCCCGACAGGAAGTCCAGTATCCAGCTGCACATGGTCGGGTGCAGGCCTAGACTCCTGAGCTTGGTGTCGAGCTTGGCAGGAACTATGGTGTTGAACGCTGAGTTGAAGTCCACAAACAGCATTCTCACACAACAGTTCTTCCCCTCCAGGTGAGAGAGGGCAGTGTGAAGTGCCATGGCAATGGCGTCGTCGGTGGATCTGTTTTGACGGTAAGCAAATTGCCATGGGTCCAGCGTGGCAGGCAACATGGAACAAATGAAGTCCTTGACCAGCCTCTCGAAGCATTTACTGGCAATCGAGGTGAGGGCTACAGGTCTCCAGTCATTCGGGCAGGTTACCATGGAATTAACATACCGCAGTGATAACAGTCCTGACACAGCCCTCTTTACATCTCATCAAAATAAGCATCTTTAATAGCCTGACACGAATATTGTTGATAAAAATGGGCTGTTATGGTGAGTATGCGCTAGGGTGTGTGACAGCAAAGGTATGCCAGTGTTGGTTTTCTTCTCTAGTCTCCGATTGACAAGCTTCAGGTCAGGTACCAGTTTGGCGATGCGTCGGGGATGGCTGTTTGTCGGGAACAGGCCGAGACAGGTAGATGATGGACATTCTTGAAGACCTTGGGAAACCAAATAATAATACGATGTTAAATGGCGTATGAGACTGTGAGCAAAGATGCCAGTGTTTTCTTTTCCGATGACAGCCAGAGCGTTCGGGGAGCCGTGAACAGTGTGTCCGTGTGCAGGCTGATCCGCAGGGAATATGGAACACGCCACTGCAGAATGATCTGGGTTTAACTCCACTGAATTATTGAGGGGCGAGGAATTAACATGGGTGACCACGTGTGACGACCTCTGCTCCTCCCGTGCCCCTCTGCCTGTCAACACGCTAACCGTGTGTGTGCGTGTGTGTATGTGGGTGTGTGTGTGTGTGTGTGTGTGTGTGTGTGTGTGTGTGTGTGTGTGTGTGTGTGTTGTGTGTGTGTGTGTGTGTGTGTGTGTCGTGTGTGTGTGTGTGTGTGTGTCTGTGTGTGTGTGTTGTGTGTGTGTGTGTGTGTGTGTGTGTGTGTGTGTGTGTGTGTGTGTGTGTGTGTGTGTGTGTGTGTGTGTGTGTGTGTGTGTGTGTGTGTGTGTGTGTGTGTGTGTGTGTGTGTGTGTGTGTGTGTGTGTGTGTGTTTGTGTGTGTCTCTGTGTGTGTGTGTGTGTGTGTGTGTGTGTGTGTGTCTCTGTGTGTGTGTGTGTGTGTGTGTGTGTGTGTGTGTGTGTGTGTGTGTGTGTGTGTTGTGTGTGTGTGTGTGTGTGTGTGTGCATGTGTGTGTGTGCATGTGCCTCCATACATGTGTCTGTATTTCTCAACGTACCAAACAATATTCCTGCCGTTCCCGCAACCGTTGACTGACAACTGGAACACAGGAGGGAACATGTCAACTCCGACCCCTGACCCCTGACCTCAACACTGATATCAGGACACCACCTTTCAGGGCACTGTTGTCAAAATGGCTGCCATCAGATTCTATGTATTACCAAGGCCCTCGCTCAGAGAAACAGGCGGGACGTCACAGAGGGAAGAGAACGGAAGGGTTGCCGAAGAGACGGGACGCTGTGACAACAGTAGCGTAGTTGATGGACAGCTTAATGGTGGGGGGGGGATCAGAAGGACAAACAGAATGCCTTAACAGCCATGATGAATAATATATTTAGTCTATAATACTACATGAGACGAGACATACAGACAGGGTGGCCCAGCCATACAGGGAGGTAGAACAAATGTTAAGTATGAGAGATATACTGTATATTTATCTATATATATATCCTGTTTTATATACTACTACTTTTTAAACTACCATACGCTGACTCTTGGATGTCCACCCGCTTGAAGGCTCTGCGCACGTCAGCCTCTGAGATGTTCAGCAGGCTGGCCTCCTCAGGCAGCGCTGACTTCGGCGGGCTGCCGTTCACGTCGAACCGGGCGAAGAAGGTGTTTAGCTCGCCTGGGAGGGAGGTAGAGGAGTTCTCTACACCGCTGGTTCTCCCTCTGAAGTCCGTGATTGTCTGCAGCCCCTTCCACACACCCCTCACGTCGTGGCTCTTGAATTTGTCCTCCACCCTGTTCTTATACTCCCGCTTGGCAGAGCCGATGGTCTTGCGGAGGTCGTAGCGGGCTCTCGTATATTCCACCATATTCCCAGAGTCAAAGGCGGCGTTACGCGTGCGGAGTGCGGCGCGAACATCGCCATTAATCCACGGTTTCTGGTTGGGATAAATCCGAACCGACTTAGTAGGAACAACGTCATCTATGCTTCTTGAATTTGTCCTCCACCCTGTTCTTATACTCCCGCTTGGCAGAGCCGATGGTCTTGCGGAGGTCGTAGCGGGCTCTCGTATATTCCACCATATTCCCGGAGTCAAAGGCGGCGTTACGCGTGCGGAGTGCGGCGCGAACATCGCCATTAATCCATGGTTTCTGGTTGGGATAAATCCGAACCGACTTAGTAGGAACAACGTCATCTATGCATTTCTTGATGAACCCGGTGACTGAGGACGCGTACTCGCTGATGTTATTGTCCGACGCAACCCTGAACACATCCCAGATCACGTGATCAAAACAATCCTGCAGCATAGACTCTGATTGGTCCGACCAGCATTGGACCTCCTTCACAGCGATTGGTTGCTGCTTCAGTCTCTGCATTACTCATGCTCTTTTGAGGCTACTTTTTCTAAAACTTTTGATAAAAATTGAAGTTTACAAATGGACCTAAAATTGTTAAGAACAGAAGGATTTCTTTAAAAGAGGTTGGACCACAGCATGATAGATTGTTAGATTGGAAAGTGCCATTTGATAAGGAGCTATTGATGATGAATAAAATACTGGGCCCAACTGTGTCAATAACCTCTTTAAGAAATGTAGTGGGAATAAAATCAAGGCTGCATGTGGTTGGTTTCATGTGGGATATGATTTCAGGTACCGATACCGGTACCTGAACGATAACGATACCGGTTCACAATTGCTAAATAACTATGGGTATCCCTACAGGTCTGTAAAATTATATATATTTATAGTTCTATTTCTATTTTGCTAGTCCTACTTTTATTTTGTAGTTCTATTTCTATTTTGTATTCTTTTATAATTACTGTCGGCTGTCAGGTGTTTTGCACAAAAGGTTTTTCACTCACTGCTTATACTCACGTGTAAACTGTGAAGTGATAATAAAATACTTAAAACTTGAAACTTGAAGCCAATAGGGTTTAATGTGGCATTTCGACAAAGCATATTGGATATTGATTGCATTTCTTTCACGTGTATATTTTTTGTGGAAGTACATAATGCGTATCAGAGAGTGTTTGCATGTGCATCTGTTAACCTGTGGTTTAGCTACTGTTTTGTTTCTGAACACAACCCCCGGGATGCCTCCTCTGAGACGTCTAAGATGCACTTGGTGGAAAGTGTGAGAGTGGACAGCAATACTAAGATGACCCCTCCCCCATTCACCCCTCCCCCCTTATGGCCCAATTCCCCCCATCCAGTGAATCTGTAAGATGTAATCCCACATCTGTAACATGCTCAATGCACATACTTCATACGCTTCGGCGCTTTGGCTATACGGCCAGGATATATATAATTATGTGCATGATCACAGGTTGTTGTATTCACAGGTTCACAGTTCACAGTTTCTACCATATTGACATCGTGAAAATCCATCTGTGGACCAGTAGGTTAAAACATAAATCCATATCTGCTGAAACTGCATAATGCACTTTGATCTCAAAGTCGTTCAGGCAAACACAGTCTCTATGACGTCTTGCCATCGACACGGCCAGGCCTTGTATGCAGCGGCACGCAAAGGCTTCTCATGCATATGTACACACACACACGCACAAAACGCACACACACACATAATAATACATGACTTATATAGCGCTTTTAAAGGGTACTCAAAGACGCTTTACAATGAACAATAAACATATAACATAAACGTACACAGATACGGAATACAGAATACAGAATACAGAAACAAAAACAAATACAGAGGTTGTAGAGTGAAAGAGAATGGTGGAGGTGGAGGTCAGATACTGTAGGCTTGCTTGCACACACACACACACACACACTGGGGGTGCAGGGCTGACTTCGCGTTACGGAGAACACATTATATATAGGCCGGGACATCATTAGGGCTGAGTCTCTCCCACATCACCACCACCACCGCCACCAACCACCACCACCAACCACCACCACCATCACCATCATCGCCATCACCATCATCGCCATCACCACCACCGCCACCACCATCATCACCACCACCACCATCGCCACCACCACCGCCGCCACCACCACCACCATCATCACCACCACCATCATCACCACCACCACCATCACCACCACCAACCACCACCACCAACACCACCACCAGGGTGGTCTCACCTTGTCGTCCAAACAACCTTTTGACATTTTCGTTCCGGCTAAGTGCCATTATGTGCCTCTGGAGTGGACTGAGCATTGGATCATTTCACATTAAATAATAATGTTGGTTGAATTCAGAAATGGTGACGGCCATGACATGAACTGTGCTTGTGAGGTGTGAGGTGCAATTGTTACATAATTCCAGGACCTGCTATTAAACAAAGCCACCTATTGAACTTAAACAAAATACTTGACATTCATTCTCACATTATACTCCGTGCTTGACATTTATGTTATTGTTTTGAGTGTTGCTTGCGTCCACGTTCTAGGCTGCTAGCTCTGCATAATAAAGGACATATGTTAATATGGAGAATGAATCATACTAACAACAATACAACGTGCTACATGATATACTTTTATATAATGAATCATACACCACCATGTACATCTCCACAAGCACAGTAACAACACTTGATAATTCAGCATTGCCTTTGTCTTTGTCTGATGTGACATAATTATTCATGTTTGTCCGCTTGTGAATCCCATTACTAATTGTTGTTTCAAAAACAACAACAATTAATATTGACAAAATCTCCTTGATTTGATCTTAAACCGTAAAAGGTCAACTATTGGTTCTATTGATTCATGTACAACAATCTGCCGGGTTTTTTTTATCAATTTTCGATGTGCCAATGTCTTCTAATAGGACATTATGTTCAGAATATGTTCAGGTGGAAGACACCTGTTATAGGATGTTTTCCCTATTTCTGTGCAGGGCCGCTCTACTGTAGTATTGATGTGATGCTGAAGACAGGGGCCACTGCCGTCTTCCTCCAGGAGCCCCACCGAGAGCCATGTCTGACAGCACATAATGAGGCTGCTACAGAGCCTCCCACCCTGCCCCAGCACACGCACGCACGCACGCACGCACGCACACACGCACGCACGCACGCACGCACGCACGCACGCACGCACGCACGCACACACACACACACACACACACACACACACACACACACACACACACACACACACACACACACACACACACACACACACACACACACACACACACACACACACACACTTAATTATATGATGTGTGATATTCTTTTTCCATTTGAACATGTGTGGGACAAGATAAGTAGGCTGTGTAAATACATGCTACACTATTTACAGCAGGATCTTTCTAAATGGTCAACGGAGATCTAACCAAAGTGACTGCATATATTGCAACCACAGTCATCCCTTCAAACTGTCCACAGTCCGACTGGGTGAGAACTCTGTGTTTTCACCCAGTATAACCATTGATTGTTACCTACATAACACACTCAGCGGCTCCCAGCGGCTCCCAGCGGCTCGTGTCCTACCACCATTGGCCATGAGGGAGGGGAGCTCCTCCGCCTCCCTGTGAAGCCATGAGGGAGGGTATCTCCGCCTCCCTGTGAAGCCATGAGGGAGGGTATCTCCTCCTCCTCCCTGTGAAGCCATGAGGGAGGGTATCTCCTCCTCCTCCCTGTGAAGCCATGAGGGAGGGTATCTCCTCCTCCTCCCTGTGAAGCCATGAGGGAGGGTATCTCCTCCTCCCTGTGAAGCCATGAGGGAGGGTATCTCCTCCTCCCTGTGAAGCCATGAGGGAGGGTATCTCCTCCTCCCTGTGAAGCCATGAGGGAGGGTATCTCCTCCTCCCTGTGAAGCCATGAGGGAGGGTATCTCCTCCTCCTCCCTGTGAAGCCATGAGGGAGGGTATCTCCTCCTCCCTGTGAAGCCATGAATTTTTTTCTTTGTTGCTTTTTTTTTATGTTTTTCGTTTTTTTTTTGTATGTCGTTTGTGTCGGTTTCTTTAGTCAGTCTCCTTGGCTGGGGTTTTGTGTGTGTACGGGGAGTATTCGGTTGTGCTCGTGGTGGGTTTGGGTGATGAGGTGCTTATGTTTGTGGTTCGTTGTTGTTTGGTTGGTTTGATTTTGCCGCTTGTGCTCAAGTGTTCGTTTTTGTTGTGGTTTTTCGTTTTTTTATTTGTTTTAGTCTCCTCCTCTTCCCTGTGAAGCCATGAGGGAGGGTATCTCCTCCTCTTCCCTGTGAAGCCATGAGGGAGGGTATCTCCTCCTCCCTGTGAAGCCATGAGGGAGGGTATCTCCTCCTCCTCCCTGTGAAGCCATGAGGGAGGGTATCTCCTCCTCCCTGTGAAGCCATGAGGGAGGGTATCTCCTCCTCCTCCCTGTGAAGCCATGAGGGAGGGTATCTCCTCCTCCTCCCTGTGAAGCCATGAGGGAGGGTATCTCCTCCTCCCTGTGAAGCCATGAGGGAGGGTATCTCCTCCTCCTCCCTGTGAAGCCATGAGGGAGGGTATCTCCTCCTCCCTGTGAAGCCATGAGGGAGGGTATCTCCTCCTCCCTGTGAAGCCATGAGGGAGGGTATCTCCTCCTCCCTGTGAAGCCATGAGGGAGGGTATCTCCTCCTCCTCCCTGTGAAGCCATGAGGGAGGGTATCTCCTCCTCCCTGTGAAGCCATGAGGGAGGGTATCTCCGCCTCCCTGTGAAGCCATGAGGGAGGGGATCTCCGCCTCCCTGTGAAGCCATGAGGGAGGGGAGCTCCGCCTCCCTGTGCAGCGAGTCATCATCATCCTGTTTACCTGATTGCAGCTTCCATTGATTGGACACCATGCTCTTGTCTAACTCCCCCAAAAAGTTTAGATGAACAAGCTCTATTTTGATGCTTTCTTATGCACACTGGTACCTTATTTAGAAGTACATATTTTAATGTTGTTGATATGTTAGACATCACGGCTCTTGATTAAGAGCAAGTAAGTAATGTGACTTTGATTAAGTTTGTCTGATATCACATTGATGGCTGTCTCTTTGACGTCATCTTCCTCTCAGTTCCTATTGGTTATTTTAATACATTAATATTCATATGGTGCTTTGCATTGACCATTTATGGTAGAATGTGGGCACAGATTTTCAAGTGGACTGTATAAAGGGAAAACTACCTGTGGTGTCCGCAAGCATGGTTTTATAAGTCAGAAAAAAATGTGCGCACGCAATTTTCAGCTTTTGTGCATATGCACACTTTTAATATCGATCCTATGCAATGTTATAGAAATGAGAGCCCAGGGGTGTGACAGCCCATGGGGTGTGAGAGGGGTGTTATAAATGAGAGCCCTGATCTGTATGACCCGATGCCAGGCAGCAGAGTTAAGGTGGACGGCACACACCTAAAATGTTGTTAGGAAATTGTCTTACCGAAAATCAAAGCTTAGTATTTAACAAAGTCTTTGTATTTTGTTCACCTGTTGCTTTTAGCCTTCTTGTTTTTGTTGCAAAGTCTTTATACTAATGCTAGGTAACGTTCAGATTAAGGTTAGCATAATAACCTAGGGAGGAGGGAGGGAGGCTAGCTGTTGACCCTATATGAGCCAGCTCGCAGCCTTAGATCCTCAGGTGGGACTCTTCTGGCCGTTTCAAAGTCAATGCTGTTGTGATCACGGCCCCTCGGCTTTGGAACAACCTGCCTTATGAGATAAGGCTTGCAGAATCAGTGACTTCTTTTAAATCTCTTCCTAAAACCCATTTTTACAGACTTGCTTTCAGACTTGTCTTTTTATTGCCTTTATTGCTTTTATTATTGTATTTATTTGTATCTATTTTTATACCATTTTAAATGTTTTTATTGTCTTTTATTGTGTTCTTGTTCCAACGTCATCTTAACTTTACCATAATCTTGTTGCTTTGTTTGGCCTTTCTGTTCTGCTTTCTGTTGTTATATTGTCTTCTGAGTAACCTGTTTGTGATTTGTCTGTTAAAGCACTTTGTAGACTCTATTTTTAAAGGTGCTATACAAATAAAGGTATTATTAGTCAATTGATTAAACCGTTACTATAGAGTTGACTGGTCTATTTCTTCGCTGACGATCTATTGGTTTGATATGTTTGCTCGCCCAGAAAACATAAGGACATAAGGAACTTCTTGCAAAGGAGAAGGAAAGTAAGTCCTCACTAGCAATCAGTTAACTTCAGCCGAGTCTCTTGTAATAGCCAGATGCTCCCAGTTTTGACAAATAAAAGCTTGGCTGGCCCTTGAATAGTTGACATAGAAGAGATTTGCTAGCTCTTTATCTCTGCAAATGAACAGAAGGCATGTTTTGGGGGCCTTCATTTAGTTTAAAGATTAGAAAAGGAATGACTTTGTGGGTGTGTGTGTTTGGCAGGGGTGTAAAGTACTTGAGTAATTGTACTTCGTTACAATACTTAAGTACTGTTTTTGGGGATTTGTACTTTACTCGAGTATTATTAGGTTTGCATACTTGTACTTTTACTCAATTACATTATATATATCTATACAATATAAACATAAAAAAAAAAGAGAAAGACACTGAAAGCTGTTAAGAAGTTCGCGAAAGACCTATATATTTAAATGTGTTGGAATGTTTGGAAACAATGTTATTAGACCATTCATAATGTGTAAAAGGGAGGATGTAGTATATTGCTCGGCAGTCTGCTCATCGATCTAATCGGAGGTTGATTACTTTGCACTAGTCACGTGGTTGTGTTATAGGTGTTTGACTTGCAAGCCTGTCTCTTGGATTGTCTCTGGAAATAAAGCCACACTGTTAATCCATATGCGCGGGGCCAGTAGTTTATTTAATAGTTTAATACAAATAAAGCCGAAACACAACATGGCCCATACATATATGCACGCTTGAAGACGATACTGCCGATGGGAAGCAATATCTTAAAAAATATCTTATTTTGTATGTACTTATATTAACAAAGTCTGGTCTAAATGCAATGAATACACACGAACAAGTGTGTGTGTGTGTGTGTGTGTCTGAGAGAGAGTATACAGCATAATATTTCACATGTCTGTAAGAGTAATTTATTAAGTTTTCTCTAATGACCCCTGCTGGCAGTATGGTGACCTTGCGCCCATGTCATGGAGCACAAAGGGTTAAACGGTTCACCCGCTAATTAGAGCACTTGGGAGGCAAGGCAGGATTGGAAAATAATCAGAATATTTACAATCTTTACAGTAAAAAAAATACAGCAGGAATGAGAACAGGCAGTATAAAAAATGTAAGAAATATGAACAAAAATTATCGAATGAAAAAATATAGAATAAGGTGAGTACAGACCATTTATGTCTTCATGTACTGTATGTATGTCATATGTCATAAACATGTGTGAGTGTGTGCATGGGAGGGGCAGTGGGGGGGGGGGGGTGGCCCTGGTGAGGTCAGAGTTCACAGTCCTCATGGCCTGCAGAAAGAAACTCAGTTTTAGTCTCTCTGTTCTAGCAGCGTGACTGTGGAAGCGCTTGCCTGACCGCAGCAGTTGGAACAGTTTGTTGTTGGTGTGTGTCCCTTGGTCTGTCCTTCTTCGTTTCCCTGGAGACACGTTGCCACTGTTGTTGTTGTTGTGGCTCGCTCGTACAATCTCCGCCGGCCAATCGGGATCGATGTAAAGAACCTTTGTTGTAGATCCAAGTTAATGTCCAAAAGTGTATCTCGCTTGTATGTTGTTAGTGCCAATGCATTTGTGCAAAAGAATACAAATACAAAAAAAACGCACAATCTCCGTGGAGCTACCTCGATGGCAACTAGACACGGCCGTGCCATCTTTTCAATTGATTGACTGTTTGATTGATATTGAATTTCGATTTTTGATTGCTAATATCCTTTTCGTTCAGTAGCCTATAGCGTACAGTTGATTAACAGTGTTTATTTTACGGCAATTCATTCATATGTTCATTGGAATACTATTGGAATCTATTGAAACCCCTGAGACGTCTAAGAAGTGACTACATAGTTTGAAAATCTCATGAAATTATTAAATGAATGTGACATGATTAATCACCAACAATGACTTGGTCAGTGGGATTGATGCTTTTTGCTGATTTTTATTTAATAAATGTCATAACCTCACACAGTTATCAGGTGCCCAGTTGTGTCAACTACGTAATGGTGGCACTGCAGTAACAGTTAAACAGTAACAGCAAAAGTTTACAGCTCTACATCGTCCCTACCTTGGTACCTCCTTCACGAGTCCCCTTCATCCCTTTTTGTTTCCTTGCTTACTTGTTGCTTCTTTACATCTTCATCCCTTTCTTTCTCTTTCTCTTTTAGTGTCATTTGCCATGTTTGGGGCTCCTCCAAGAACACAGGCAGGTAGTGGTGTTGAAAAGTCCGGTTTATTGTGAAGATTGAAGACATGAATGGAGACATGACATGACAGAGCAGATGGTGCATGCTAGCATGCTAGTACTCCCTGAGTGTGTGTGCTGATGGCTGACCTAACCTGTGGTGCACTGATTAGGCATTGCACCGGAGGTTTGCCCCACCCACCCCAGACTCCAACTGGGCCAGGTGAGGCCAATTAAGCCAGCCACCAAACACCAGGGGTGTAAAAAGTACCCAGAAATTATACTTAAGTGAAAGTATGGGTACCGTCTCAAAATCTTACTCAAGTAAAAGTCAGAGTATCCGGCTAAAAACATACTTGAGTAAAAGTCAAAACGTTTCTACTTTTAAATGTACTTAAGTACTAAAAAGTAAAAGTAAAAACTTTTTTTTATTGCAAGGGATAGACCAGGGGTCTCAAACTCATTCCATCGTGGGCCAAGTTTTCATTTTAACTACCCGTATTTTTCGGACTATAAGGCGCACTTAAAATCCTGTAATTTTCTCAAAAATCGACAGTGCGCCTTATAATCCGGTGCGCCTTATGTATTAACCTCGAACCGATTTTATGTGGTACACGGGCGCTCAAAATCTGTCAAGCAGCGCCGCTTAATGGATTGTCGGCGCATTACGGCTACCGCTAGAGGACTGCGCGGCCTGGAAAGTAGGCCTAGCCCGGCCCTGGCCCGAGAGAGTGAGGCCCCAGCCCGGCCCGGCCGCCACATTATTAGAACTCTCAGGCCCGAATTAAGCCCGACATTTTTTAACCTCCCATATTTGCGACTAAGTTCGGCAAGCTAGACTTGTTGCCCAGATGCGACAAGTCTAGTTATAGACGTCCGATCTTATTTGAGCACTTTAAATGGCATAAGTGGTTATATTTAGTTTCATTTCAATTTTAAGTTATTTTAGGAAAATGTTTGAAGCATTTTGTAGGCAGTTAAATAATTTTTTTTATTTTCTGAAGTGAGTGACGAGCAGCTGCGCGGCGATTAACAGTTGATCCATTCGCTACATATCAGATCAATGTTGAATAGGCTACTACAAATTATATCCCAGTGAATAGGCTACAAAAACAACTCAACACTTAAAGCGTATATCAGTGTTTATTATTAAACGTAGCTATAAAAACCATTGGAACAATAAGCACACGGAAGTGCGGAGAAACAGTTACGCTATTATTAACAGAGAAAACAGCTTGTCTTACCCGAGTAAGCCTTGACTAAAATAAAATTGACCAAAACAGGCCATTCCAAGAATAATAATAATCAAGGGCGTATGTTTGTTTTGGACATTGGTGGGGACATCACAGATATTGCGTCAAGGATGCGCAATTACGCAACCGTGAGGTGTGGATATTGGTGGGGACATGTCCCCAGCGTCCCCACTAAATTCTACGCCCATGATAATAATAAAAAAACGTCCAACCACACAAAAACAGTCAGCCGCTTAACATGGCAACATGTCTTTTTAAGTCACTTTGCATCATGAAGGAAAAGAATCGCATCCACCGGTTTCAGGGGCCAGTCCAGTCCCTCCTCTCCTCTATTACTCTTCCAGCGGCGCTGAACGCACGCTCACTGCTGCTGCTGCTGCTGGTAATAAAGCCTCTTTGAATTTAATTGAATTTAATTGAGAGAGAGAGAAAAAAAAGCCAGATCCCGGCCCGTATCAGAGCTAATGATGGGATAATTGGCCCGAGGCCCGACCCTCGGGCTGTCGGGCTTTCGGGCCCCGGGCTCCATTGCAGGGCTCTAATCCGGTGCGCCTTATGTATGAAAATAGACCCGTTCATTGACAGTGCGCCTTATAGTCCGGTGCGCCTTATAGTCCGGTGCGCCTTATGTATGAAAATAGACCCGTTCATTGACAGTGCGCCTTATAATCCGGTGCGCCTTATAGTCCGGAAAATACGGTACTCAGTGCACCAGGTGAGTTAGTTGAAGAGGTGAGCCAATGTAGTGAAATCATCAGCTGGTGTTTAGGCAAGGGCTGGAATGAAACCAAGCAATACACTCGGCCCACAATGGAATGTGTTGTGCGATAGACAATGCTGAAATTAAAAGAACAGAGGACACTTTTTTTTGCATTAAAATGATTTAATGCACTTCTCCATCGAATTTGAAAAAACATGTCAAGGTAAACTAACATGGACGGCATTCACATCACAGCATCCAGTTGTCAAGTTGGCCAAACTACAGCCTTGGAAAAAATTAAGGGTTTAGTTATTTTTTTTATTTTTATACGTGGGTTCGACATTGCACATCCTAAGGTTGTCTACTGTCTGTTCTTCTGATAGCAGGTGTTGAATCAAAGATCTCCGTGTTCTAGTCTTGCACAAGGACCAATCAGCATGGGTATGGGCGGGTTCATTTTCCATTGATGGGGATTTGATTGGCTGTTTTTAAATAAAGTGCGGCCGCAGGATTAATAACGTTCGGCCAGAGAAACAAATATGCTAATTAAAATTGTTGGACCTGCGAGATTTGTACTTTGTACTTTGTAGGTCTGCATTTTAAATGTAAGGAGTAAAAAGTATGTTTTTTTTCTCTGAAATGTAATTGAGTAAAAGTACAAGTATACAAATCTAATAATACTCGAGTAAAGTACAAATCCCCAAAAACAGTACTTAAGTATTGTAACGAAGTACAATTACTCAAGTACTTTACACCCCTGCCAAACACACACACCCACAAAGTCATTCCTTTTCTAATCTTTAAACTAAATGAAGGCCCCCAAAACATGCCTTCTGTTCATTTGCAGAGATAAAGAGCTAGCAAATCTCTTCTATGTCAACTATTCAAGGGCCAGCCAAGCTTTTATTTGTCAAAACTGGGAGCATCTGGCTATTACAAGAGACTCGGCTGAAGTTAACTGATTGCTAGTGAGGACTTACTTTCCTTCTCCTTTCCAAGAAGTTCCTTATGTCCTTATGTTTTCTGGGCGAGCAAACATATCAAACCAAT
The DNA here is from genome assembly GCA_002895965.2 of Coryphaenoides rupestris. Lineage (NCBI taxonomy): Eukaryota > Metazoa > Chordata > Actinopteri > Gadiformes > Macrouridae > Coryphaenoides > Coryphaenoides rupestris. Next base: position 237,590 of record PIJE02000744.1, read on the forward strand.
AGATCGTCAGCGAAGAAATAGACCAGTCAACTCTATAGTAACGGTTTAATCAATTGACTAATAATACCTTTATTTGTATAGCACCTTTAAAAATAGAGTCTACAAAGTGCTTTAACAGACAAATCACAAACAGGTTACTCAGAAGACATATAAACAACAGAAAGCAAGAACAGAAAGGCCAAACAAAGCAACAAGATTATGGTAAAGTTAAGAGACGTTGGAACAAGAAGACAATAAAAGACAATACAAACATTTAAAATGGTATAAAAATAGATATAATAAATACAATAATAAAGCAATAAAGGCAATAAAAAGACAAGTCTGAAAGCAAGTCCTGTAAAAATGGGTTTTTAGGAATGAGATTTTAAAACGAGAGTCATCTGATTCTGCAAAGCCTTAGACTACGTAAGAGCACGGTTAGTATCTCAAGCCGTAACATAACCAAAAAGACAAAAAAATAACAATATAGAAAGTGACAGTAAAAAAAAAAAAAAAAAGAAGGGGCCTATGCAATACCGAACTAACTTGACTTATGAAAACGGCCAAGAAGAGTGCCCACATTGAGGAATCTAAGCATGCAAGAACTGGACTCCAATATTAAAGGGTACAACCCAGACTCTAGGCCCAACACAAACAATAAACACAAGCTAACATAATCCCTGCCCTCACCCTAGAGTTATTATGACACACTTAATAAATGAAACGCTTACCCTCCAGCAATCATATACACAGACTTGACAACAGCAACAAAACAAACGAAGACAAACGCACACAGCAAAACAAACAAGCTAACAAAAATACAACCAAAGCACTTTAGATAATTAACAATACACTACAAGACTTATAGATTTTCAAAAAAGGATAGCAATTACAACTAACCAAACATTTGGTGTCCGTGCTGTCTCCCTACCTCATAGACTTGACCTGGCGCAGCATCTCGGTACATCTACAAGAAATCCAGGAGACTACTACAATATATAAACACCCTCTTACACACAACCCTGAGGCAATAAAATACGAACCACCACACTAGGACGAACCTGCTCAATATAAATGCAAAAATATCAACATAATGCATTAGAATCAAAGAATATATAAAAAAAGTGATGATATGCACAAAAGCTGAAAAATTAGCACAAAAAAAACCCCGTGCGCCATATCATTAATTTTCTGACTTATAAAACCATTGCTTGCGGACACCAGCAGGTAGTTTTCCCTTTATACAGTCCACTTGTAAGACTTGCCACGCAGTCTACCATAAATGTCAATTGCAAAGCACCATATGAATTATGATATGTATTAATAGAATAACCGTAATAAACTTGAGAGGAAGATTGACGTCAAAGGAGGACAGCCATCAATTTGTGATATCAGACAAACTTAATCAGAAGTCACGATTTACGTACGGCTCCTTAAATCAGAGCCGTTGATGTCTACTATCAAACAGACTAAACATAGATATTTCTAACTAAAAAATAAAATAATGACAGGATTGACAAGACCAAGCGTGCCTGTGCACATAAGAAGAATAGAACAAAAATCCCAAGAATATGGCTTGGTTCATTCTGAAACTTATATTGCAGAGGAGAAGATAGACAGATAAAATCCTGACCGTGTTCCAAATCAATGGAAGCCTGCTCAATCAGGCTAAACCAAAGGATGATGATGACTCGCTGCACAGGGAGGCGGAGCATCCCTCCCTCTATGGCTTCAAACGATGAGATAATAAAAAGGCGGAGATCCACCTTCACCGTACATGGCTTCCAAGGGAGGCGGAAGAAACACTCATCGCCTCAGTGGCCTCACAGGATGCTGAGATCCGCCATCCCTGCGATGGACTTCACAGGGAGGAGGAGGAGAATAATACCACATCACTCATGGAACAAGGGAAGAGGAGATACGCCTCCCTCATGGCTTCACGGGAAGAGACGGAGGAAGTACCCTCCCCTCATGGCTTCACAGGGAAAGGAGAGAGATCACCCTCCCTCATGTGGCCTATAACAAGGCAGGGAAGCCGAGCGAGGCAGGGCATACCCCTCGCCTCAATAGGAGACGTATCACAAAGGAGGAACAGACCTACACCCACTCTCATGGACTCTAATCAGGGGCGAGGAGAGTAGAATCACACCATCCTCATGATTCACCAAAAGGGAGAGAGAGAAATAACCGCTCACAAACGCTCTCCGAGAAGCAACTATCACAACGCAAGGCGAAGGCGGAAGAGCCATACCCTCCAACACTGCATGGAACGACTTCAAGGGAACGGAGAGATACCACTCCGTCATGGAAAACATCAAAGCAGGAGCAGTAGGAGAAACAAGACATACCCACATAAACCTATCAGATGGAGCTACAAAGAGAGTAGGCGGAAACGCAACAGCTACCCACTCCCCATGCGCGGAAACAACAAGAAAGACTAAAACAAATAAAAAAACGAAAAACCACAACAAAAACGAACACTTGAGCACAAGCGGCAAAATCAAACCAACCAAACAACAACGAACCACAAACATAAGCACCTCATCACCCAAACCCACCACGAGCACAACCGAATACTCCCCGTACACACACAAAACCCCAGCCAAGGAGACTGACTAAAGAAACCGACACAAACGACATACAAAAAAAAAACGAAAAACATAAAAAAAAAGCAACAAAGAAAAAAAGTAGAAAAGGAGAGGGGAGTGACAGCATAGCCCTACTCATAAGGCTTCAACACGGCGAGAGAGGAAGTATAAACCCCCATTTGGCTTCACAGAGAGAGAAGGAGGAAGATACGATCCCTGCATGGGCTTCCACAAGGAGGAGGAGGAAGAATAAACCATCCACCTCATGGACAATTCACAAGGAGAAAGAGAGAGGAACGATACCCCTCCCTCATGGCTATCACAAGGGAGGAGGCGCTACACCTACTACATAGGACTTCAACTAAAGGAAGGAGAGAGAGAGATCATACCCATCAACCTCATGGGCTTCACAGGGAGGAGGAGAGATAACACTCTACACATCAATGGACATTCAACAAGAGGAATAAGCGTAGAGAAGAAGAGATACCCCTCCCTCATGCTATCAACAGGGAAGGCGAGAAGAAGAAAATAACCCTACCCATCGATGAGCATTCACAAGGGGGCGGAAGGGAGCTCCCCTCCCTCAAATAGCCAATAAAGAGTTGGAATAGGACAACGACTGACAGCCGCTGGGAGCCGCTGGGGAAGCACGACTGAGTAGAACGTTATTGTAGAATACTAGGAAACAATCAAAATGGATTAGATACATGGTGAAACACAACAAGAAAGTTCTACACCAAAAAGTAGATGAGGAACAGTCATGAAGGTATGAATCTGGAAGACTGCAAAAATAAATGCAGATTCACTTTTGGTCTAGATCTCCATTTGACCATTAGAAAAGAAATATCCTGCTAAAATAGACAAATACTTGTAGCAAGGATAATATATTACACAGCCTATGTACTGTCCCACACATGATTTCAAATCGAGAAAGATTCACAATATACATATAATCTAAGAATGTAGTGCTTGTGTGTGATGGACTGTGTGGTGGTGTGTGTGCTGAGTGTGTGAGTTGTTATGTGTGTTACATTAAATGTGTATGTGTGTGTTGTGTATGTGTGTGTGTGTGTGTGTGTGTGCAATGTGTTGTGAGTGTGAGTGGCCGTGGTAATTTGTGTGTGATGTGTTGTTGTAGTGTGTGTGTGTGTGTGTGTGTGTGTGTGTGTGTGTGTGTGTGTGTGTGTGTGTGTGTTGGCGTGCGTGCGTGCGTCGTGCGTCTCGTGGTGCTGTGGGGCAGCGCGTGGGAGGCTCTGCTTTAGCGCCTCATTATGTGCTGTCAGACATGGCTTCGGATGGGGCTCCTGGAGGAAGACGGCAGTGGCCCCTGTCTTTCAGCATTCACATCATACTTACAGTAGAGCGGCCCTGCCACAGAAATAGGGCGGAAAACGATTCCTATCACAGGTGTCTTCCACCTCTGAAACATATTCTGAACATAATGTCCTATTAGAAGACATGGCAACATCGAAAATTGTATTAAAAAAAAACCGGCAGATTTGTTGTACCATGACATCAATAGAACCAATAGTTGACCTTTTACGGTTTCTAAGATCAAATCAAGGAGATTTTGTCAATATTAATTGTTGTTGTTTTTGAAACAACAATTAGTAATGGGATTCAACAAGCGGACAAACAAAATAAATTATGTCACAATCAACAAAGACAAAGGCCAATGGCTGAATTATCAAGTGTTGTTACTGTGCTTGTGGAGATGTACATTGGTGGTGTATTTCGATTCATAATACAAAGTATATCATTTAGCACGTTGTACTTGTTTGTCTAGTTATGATTCCATTTCTCCCATTATTAACATATGTCCTTGTATTATGCCCAGCCAGCCTAGCACTCAGCCTAGAACATGGACGCAAGGCAACCACTCAAAACAACTTAACACATAAATGTCAAGCAGGATAGCTCATAAATGTGAGAATGATGTCAAGTATTTTGTTAAGTTCATAGGTGGCTTTGTTTAATAGCAGGTCTGGAATTTGTAACAATTGCAGCCTCCACCACCTCACAAAGCCACAGTTCATGTCATGGCCGTCACCCATTTTCTGAATATTTCAACCCAACATTATTATTTAATGTGAATGATCCAATGCTTCAGGTCCACTCCAGAGGCAACATTAATGGCACTTAGCCGGAACGAAAAATTTCAAAAGGTTGTTTGGACGAC
>PIJE02000745.1:13756-88756 GCA_002895965.2 Coryphaenoides rupestris
AAGCCTCACATTCATCTTCCCTGACGTAGCAGCAGGGCGTCCCACCGAGAGAGCAGATGTTATTCCGTGTCGACGACCGCCGTGCAGTAATGGAACGTGTCTGGCTATACCACACCGCTCAGACTGAACCCGCTAACCCCCCCCACCACCACCACCACAACCACCATCGCTGACATGCGTGGACGCAGGAGCGGAACTGAACAATGGAGAGGAGCGGCAACATTTTCCATCGGTCTGTTTGTCTTGTCTGCGATTTCTTTTTTGGTCGGCGACCGTTTTGTAGACGGTTAAAATCATTTCAGTCACTCTCTTTTATTTGGTTGCCACCATTCTGTTCTGATGAGCACTTTGATGACCCGGATCAGTGACTGCAATGCAGAGTTAAAAAAGGAAAAAAAGCGAGAAGGAGACTTGACCTTAACACTTTGCCCGTGGGTACTGAATAGATTACATTGAGCTTACCACTGGAAGCCGTCATATTTATTAGTGATCATTGCACCTTTCCTGTGGCCTTGCCATTAGGTAGCTGGAGCCCACCGCATGCCACCCTGAACACACTCTTCAGGCTCCGTTGACTGTCAGTCACAAATTTAGCACTGCGTTTATTGATGGGCATTAAGGCCTTAAAGGTGGGAATTGGAAGTGGAATTTAACAATTGACCACTTGACAACGAAGGATCAAGAAGAGAAAGCGAAGTAATGCCGCTGTGTTTTCTACGAATGCAATAAGACTCGGAAGGTAAACGAATTGGCAATTTAACCTGAAAGCTAGCGGTAAAATTTACTTGCAGGCCTTTTCCGTTAATGTATTATATACTGTGTGTGTGTGTGTGTGTGTGTGTGAGAGAGAGAGAGAGAGAGTAAAATGTATTTCTTATGGGAGATATTTCTATTGAGTGCAATGCTCCTGAGGTGCCATCATCAATGTGTATTGATATACAGAATCGTCTGGAATGAGCTGGAAATGTAAAACACGAATCTATATTTGCATTGCAGTCGTGAATTAATTACTGGATGTCAAAATACTGTGCTTAGCTGTGTGTGTGTGTGTGTGTGTGTGTGCCGGTAGAGAGCCTCCACTCAGAGCTGTAGCTGGGTGGGTCTGCTTGCTAATGCCACGTTTCAGCTGGAGACGGCGTAGGCTGCTGTGTGTGAACAGTAGCCGCATATAAAGTTAATTTTGCACATTTGAAATGGATTGGAATGAAAATTGGGTATTTCAATGATCTGTTTCTTGGAAGACTGTTTTCTGAAGTTTGTTTTCTCTGACAAGTGAATTGCTTTCATGGTTTGTAAATGTGTGATTTGTTTTTCTGTTGTTTTTTGGGGTGCATATGAGACTCCATTGAGATGCGGTGTACTTGTCGTCTATGTGTCGCACATTGCTGGCTGGAATGGTCATTATACAGGGTAGAATTAATTTAGCCCATTAACACAGAAAAAAGTAAATGCATTCATAAGTGCTTTGTATTTAATTGATATTGTTTATTTTCAAACATTGCTGGTAACATCTATTTAGTTCAGACAAACCTCACTCTGATGTACAGGCTGGTTTAGGCAAATGCTATTTGACTGTGAAAAGCGGTTATACGATTTAAATGTGTAAAAATAATTATGTATATTTATTTAAAATTGTCAGCCTGATTCCTCTATGGTTTGCACTGTTTTCACAACTAAGTGTTTCAAATTAAAAGGAGAATGTTTACATTGCTATCCATTTATTCTATAGAGTAAAACTTGGTCTTTAGATACGGAGTATTTTAAAATGTCTGGAGGCCTGGGTGGAGAACATGCAGTTTGGAAGCAGAACCCGTCTTGGTCTGGCTCCTTTCCAACAGCTTGTTTCTGTGCGAGTCATGCGTTGTCCAGCAGGTGGCGGCGCTTTGCGACTCCCCGACATTGACTGCCCGGGTAAGTAGAATACGCTATGAGCTAGGCCAGTCTGCAGTCTCACATGGTAACCACACATGGCACGAGGTTAGACTCCCAAATTAGGTGCCTTTTATTAATCAAAAGTAAGGCAATTTTCCAGAAGAGATATGCGGGGGAATATGTGCAAGATGAGCATGAATTATGGAGCCGTCAAATGTTCTTTTTTTTTCGGTCAGACTCAAACTTTAGTTAAAACGGAGGGCCTAGCTAATTGCAACCAACCAACCAACGACAATACAATGCTCCTACCGTTCCTAATTCAATCTAGTTTAAAGAGTTGCTTTGATAGATATCAATGAATTTAACATACTGTGTGTTTGTGTGTTTATTCAATATAAAATAGAAATAAAATGGTTATCAGAACAGGATGATTTAAGACTGGACTAAACACTCCTAACTTGTAATCCGTTTTTGTGTGTGTGTGTCATTACCCTGTGACATAGAAGTTGGTGAATCTAATGAGTTTTATTTTTTTGTGGTAATTCACTGCTATTGAAATTGTGGCACTGAACCGTCGTCTTTAATTCTGAGGCCCCTGGACCCTGGTGGGAGGATTTAAAAGTAGACTATATCCAGTTCTCTGATTAAGTATAGCCAGCTCTCTTATTAAAATCATCCAGTTCTGTCCAAATTATACAGGCAGGCACACACTGCTGGTGCTGTGCAGAGCAATGCAGAGAAACAGAATCTGAAGGGAAAAGCTCTTCTGTCATGTGGAAGCAATAATGAAAGACATCTTTCTGCAACACGGAAGCACATCAACCAAATCAAACCACTGTCTGGAGCTAGAATGGCCCGTCTCTCTTTACAGGGATGGAATGCAGCCTATAAAATACATCCCCTGTCAAGCGAAGGGGCTTGCAATGATGCATTGAGCAATCTTTTAATCTGACTAGGTTTAGACTCAGCCTCACGAGAGTGAGCAACACACAAGGCCTCTATTGCATAATATCACACTGATATAAAACTACACTTTCTCTACAGACTCGTATATTTCTCTTATCGGCATCACCTCACTTTTGTGGTTATAATTTCCCCTCCAAAAGCACCAGAAGCTACCCTTTTCTCCTTCATATTTGTGTTGATTATAGCTATATTGACAGCTGGTAAGCGTTACTCACCTTGCTCAATGAATCTAACCGACCCCAATGGCCGACATTGTGTTTTTGCCCGGGAGTCGAACCTCCGGAACCTCGAAACAATCCTGCATAAACTGGATCCGATTGACAATCCACGCTGGGAGGGAGGATAAACGGAAGGCACTCTGGCCATCGGCGGGAGGTTTTGGTGGGAAAGAGCGGGGAGTTTACGGTTGTTTACGGTCGGATGGTGACGCCGCACAAGTGGGACTTTCTTCTCGTTTTTACTTGTATGTGTGAAAATCCAAAGTTGCCATTGCGAGGAGGAAAGACAGTCGCTCGATCAGCAGTGGGGGGAGAGAAGGAGCACCGGTCATCACCCAAAAACCCTTCACCCCCCCTCTCCTCACACCCGGCCGCGGGGGCTGACCTCTGGTGACAGGAAGTTGCGGTCGTGGTGCAGAGGCGCTTCAGCCATGGAGGCGACGCTCACCTGCAACCGGAGCCCCTTCTCCCAGGTGTTCGGGCACCAGGGGCAGCTCATGCAAGCCAGTGAGTAACCGTCTTACGATTCTCACTGCAATTGCACATCACGGGTCAGGTACATGTATGCTAATAGCGTGACAGGGACCCCCCCGCTTCCAGGTCTAAAAATAACAAGTTGTCATACCAGCGCGGAGTGGATTCCAGCTCGCTGTAATTGTAATTGAACATGAGCATGCAGAGTCTCGGCTGTGGATCCCTGGAGGGTTCATTGATTGCAAACATGATTGAGGTTGTCTGCTTTACAGGATTGTTTGATTAAAGTGCGAACTCTGGCCATCGGCGGGAGGTTTTGGTGGGAAAGAGCAGGGAGTTTACGGTTGTTTACGGTCGGATGGTGACGCCGCACAAGTGGGACTTTCTTCTCGTTTTTACTTGTACACTGTGAAGGCTTACAGCTAAGACCATAGGTGGCAGGGAAAGGCAAGAGTCGCCCGCCTCCGGAGGGAGCAGCTGAGGTGAGGTGAGCAGGGGTTGGAACCGAACCGCTGCCGTATCGGCTTAGCCATGTGTTCTGCTTATGTAAGGTTTGCAGTTGTGTCTCTCTGCCTCTCAGGTAGTGCAGAGACTTTCATGCCACCGTTCCGAGTTCACGTGGGAGTCGTTCACGAAGTGACTGAACGCTCAAGAAGGAACGTCTCTCTCTCTCTGGCGTGTCCCACGCACCGCCAGAAATCAAAGAGCATCATTTAGATGAGGAGACATTTCACACCGCATGCTCCAAAGGGAAGGGAAGGGAAGTCAAATGTAAAGCAACATGACCAGATATGGCCCCTCTTCACAGGTCCTCAATAGCAGGGTGAACTTACTTGACCTGTTTCTGTGATTCTAACATTAGGTCGCCTTTACTGGTGTCTGTCGCAGCACCAGCATGGTATCATTGTAGATTTACTGGACTAGTTGTGTCTATACTGGTGCACTGCCAGGCCTAAATCCAACAGACCCAAGCCTTAATGTCTCTCTCTCTCTCTCTCTCTCTCTCTCTCTCTCTCTCTCTCTCTCTCTCTCTCTCTCTCTCCATCCCTCCTAGATGTGGCTTTGTTTCCTGAGCCCTCAGGTACGCTGAATGCTCACAGGAAGTGACATGGGGAAGTGAGGTCATGGGATTCCCATAGATTGGCATGCAGGGATATTGATGCACCTTCATTTCACCAGAGCATCAGATGCCTTTTTTTTTTTTCATCCCAGGAGCACCCTGCTACCTATGATAAGTATGCTAACATGCTGGGTATGCTAACATGCTGTGTGTACTTGGTCCAGTGATCCTAAGGTAGGTCCCTAATGTGAAAGGTGTGACTGACATGCAACTCACATGCCGGCCAGAAATATGATGACAAACACTGAAACATTCGGGCAGCCAGCTAATGAGACAGAAAAATTGACGTTCTTGTTTGCTGTGTCGCAGTCTTATTAATAATGAAGTTGTTTTCCACATGATGCCTGCCAGTCAAAACTGAACCACACAACCTTTTGATATTGAGTTTGCAGTCACAGTCTCGTAATTGTGTGTAGGCTATGAAGTCGAGTGTGAAAGGGAAAGTGATGAAGCCACGCTACAGATGTTCCCTCTCGTCTCTTGACCTGCATGTGTTGGCACAGATCAGAGGCGGTAATGAGGCCGCTGATGAAGGATGCACATCCATTTTTAATGTTCCGGCTCCGTCCCCTTTCTCCAAGTTTCAAGTATTTGTTACGTATTCATGAGTCGGTGCGCTGCAATAATGAGTGTGCGCGTGTGTTTGAGATTGAGGAAGAATAGATCACGGCGTAGTCTGATAGAAGAGAAATATACTTCAGTGTGTGCATCTTATGTAATTTTCCAATTTCCTCTCCAGCTTCACTCTAAGCATTGAGGAGAGGAGAGGAGGCGACTAAACTCAGAGGGAGACAGAACCACACAGTACAGTGGGAGAGAGAGAGAGAGAGAGAGAGAGCGAGAGAGAGAGAGAAGAGAGAGAGAGAGAGAGAGAGATGCAGCCAGCAGGAAGCAGCAGACTCAGCAGACGCTGCAGGGGTGATGTGGTCGCTCGCTGCTCAGCCTGTGAGAGGCAAAGCGGCTAAAGAGGGAAAGGCAGCAGCCAGAACCACGGTCCACTACTCTCGCATCACAAGAACGTTGCAGTACCTCCCTCCCTCCCTCCCCCTCCCCCTCCCTCCCCCCTTCCATTTCTCACTCAGTCTCTCTCCCTCCCTGTTAGCTCCCTCGCCTCCTTCCATTTCACTTCCTGCCCTTCTCTTCCCCATCCTCTCTCCCCCCCCACTGTCTCCCCTCCCTCCCTCCCTCCTCTCTAACGAAGTCTCCCATGCTGTTGAAGCAGCTCTCTCTCTCTCTCTCCGTCTCCCTCTCTCGCTCTAACTCTATCTCAACTCTGCGCCGTTGAAAGCTCCCTTCCCTCCTCTCCCCTCTTCGTGCCCCCCTCTCTCTCTCTCCCTGCCCTCATCTCTCTTCTCTCTCTCGCTGCTTCTCTCTCGTCTCTCTCTCTCTCTCCTCCTCTTCCTCGTCTCTCTCTCCCTGCCTCTCTCTCTCTCTCTCTATCTCTCACCCTGCCTCTCTCTCTCTCTCCCTGCTCTGGCTGAACCACCAGCTCTCAGCAGCAGCCAGCCAGTGGATCAGGGCGAGACGATACGCAGATCTCCCCAGCAGCCCGGCAGCAGCAGCAGCAGCAGCAGCAGCAGCAGCAGCAGCAGCAATCTGCGGCGGCGGCGGTGGCTCTGTCTCCCGCTCCGTCCGGGGGACCCCCACCACAGGGCACTGATCTACAGCCGGCAGCCCAGCAGGGGGTCAGGAGACAGGAGAAGCTGGATCCACCACCACCACCACCAGACCCCTAAACCCACCATCACAGATCCCCCCCCCCCCCCCCCCCCCCTCCCTCCTTGCGGGGTAACGTGTGAAAATCCAAAGTTGCCATTGCGAGGAGGAAAGACAGTCGCTCGATCAGCAGTGGGGGGGAGAGAAGGAGCACCGGTCATCACCCAACAACCCCCCCCACCCCCTCTCCTCACACCCGGCCCGCGGGGGCTGACCTCTGGTGACAGGAAGTCGCGGTCGTGGTGCGGAGGCGCTTCAGCCATGGAGGCGACGCTCACCTGCAACCGGAGCCCCTTCTCCCAGGTGTTCGGGCGCCAGGGGCAGCTCATGCAAGCCAGTGAGTAACCGTCTTACGATTCTCACTGCAATTGCACATCACGGGTCAGGTACATGTATGCTAATAGCGTGACAGGGACCCCCCCCGCTTCCAGGTCTAAAAATAACAAGTTGTCATACCAGCGCGGAGTGGATTCCAGCCCGCTGTAATTGTAATTGAACATGAGCATGCAGAGTCTCGGCTGTGGATCCCTGGAGGGTTAATTGATTGCAAACATGATTGAGGTTGTCTGCTTTACAGGATTGTTTGATTAAAGTGCGACTGATATGAAACGGTGCAATAACATAACAAGGGGCGGTACCGCTTCTGGCGGAGCGACAGACGACACTCGTGTAAAAGTGTTGATGGGTGTGATGGGAGCATGGGAAGATGTTTCTGGAACGTGTGTGATGTCATGACATGACGATGATAGAAGTGTCTTCATCTCAGAGGAGAAACATGTTTTGCAAGCGTCGTCGCTCCGTCACAACACAATCGTCTCACGCAATATGATGGTTTATCTTCATGAATTACATTTCTGGTTGATTTTCACTCTGAAATGAACATATGACACCGGGGGGACATGTAGCGGGTTTATATTTCCATGACTTTCTTGTCAAGCCATTTGAATCCGTCAGAAGTACGCATGGATCCAGGCACCCCGTGACTCGTGGCAATTATCCTTGACATGAAGAGCGCTTTCTATATCTGTGCTTCTTGAGTTTCCGTGCGTCAGTGGCTCTCAGTCAGCCGGGCGGTGTGCAAAAGGGAACATTCACGATCCGCATCAACCCGGATCATCATCACATGAGCCCGTCTGAACGGTCTGCTCTGTGATCTGCAAGGCTTAGGCTGCAATGTTTCGTTTAAGTCTTGTGTTGTGTCGATCTAGTATGGGTAGGAATCTTTAGGTCGATTATTTTATGATTCTTGGGTTCACTATTCGATTCAAAATCAATTCCTGATTCAAGTTTGTGCACATGTTGTTATAAGATGTAGTTTTATATTGAAAAAGCGAAATCAACTGATCAACTGAGCAATCATGTCAACACACAAAGGCAAACCTATGACAAAAGGCACAAACAAATCTTGTCTGGATCTGAGGGGCCAAGTGCACCTTTTCCTTCTACTTATCCTGTTCCTGGCTCCTGGGGGGGGGGGTCAGGACTCAGATTTAGGATCATGGAGCTGTCGTGATGGGGGGTCGGGGTGACTACGGTCCTGCTCAGCGGTGTGGTGTGTGGTGTGTGGTGTGTGGTGTGGTGTGGTGTGTGGTGTGTGGTGTGGTGTAGTGTGTGTGTGTGGTGTTGTGTGGTGTGTGTGTGTGTGTTGTGTGGTGGTGTGTGGTGGTGGTGTGTGTGGTGTGTGTGGTGGTGTGTGTGTGGTGTGTGTGTGTGGTGTGTGTGGTGTGTGTGTGTGTGTGTGTGTGTGTGTGTGGTGTTGTATGATGTGGTGTGGTGGTGTTGGTGGTGTGTGTGTTGTGTGTGTGTGTGTGTGGTGTGTGTGTGTGTGTGGTGTGTGTGTTGTGGGTGTTTGTTGGTTGTGTTGTGGTGGTGTGTGTGTGGTGTGTGTGTGTGGTGGTGTGTGTGTGGTGTGTGTGTGTGGTGTGTGTGGGTGTGTGTGGTGTGTGGTGTGGTGTGGTGTGTGTGTGTGTGTGGTGTTGTGGGTGTGTGTTTCTCCTTTGCGTTGCAGGGCTTGTCGTGACTCCTTAAGCTAACCTCTCATTTCTTTCAACTCCTTACACTTTCTTATAGTAGTTAACCAAAAGTATACGTATCGGTACACTGTGTACTATCCTGGTACTGCACGAGTTGGCGTATTTCTTGAACAGGAACATAGGAGATGAGATGATGAGTAATTGAGAGATACAATCATTTGACGAATATTTTGTAACATGCATCTATTACTGAATGATGAACAATCTGTTTGCTTTAGTCTAAGCCAGACAAGGCTTAAAGGATAACTGCAGGATTTTCCAACCTGGACACGTGGACAACAATCGGTCCAGCATTGAGCGAGAATACAAAACAGGCTGAGACAAAACAGGCTGAGACAAAGGTTGCTTAGGTAGTTTTAAGAATCTGAATCCACAGTCAGTCAGTCAGCCTATATTCTTGTTGTTGGTGTATTCGAAAAAAAATCTAAAATCTAATTTTCACATCAATGACTTCATGCCACTTTCTTCCAAAGCCTCCCTCGCGCTCTGGAGATGTGTTCATGATGGGCGGCTGTCATTGTGCTCCCCGGCGTTAATATTGCACAGTATTGCATTATGAACGACACGCTGGGCTCGCCACCCGAGACGCCGCAGCCACTTCAGACAGGAAGCATCGACAGCGGCAGTAGAAGAAGAACCTTGATGCTTGCCGTGGAGGACCCGGGGAGAGAGAGAGAGAGAGAGACACACACACACACACACACACACACACACACACACACACACACACACTGGGCCCCCTCATTCATTTACACACACCTCAGCCATCATCCTTTTAGCTATATTGTGTGTGTGTGCGTGTGCGTGTGTGTGTGCATGTGTCGTATTGGAAGTATAAAAATATGCACAAAGACGAGGGCGACACTAATGTGTATGAAAGAAGTGCAGTTCCAGCTATATTATTATACATTATATATTGAGTACCCGTTAAGTTTAGCATCACCGCTGAACAAGCTAAAACTCCCGCTCTGGTAGGTCGTTACGTTCCCTGTTTAAATAAATTGTCCAGTTTTCTTGGCACTTTTACAGGTAAAAATCAGTCGAGTGCCTCTCTCTCTCTCTCTCTCTCTCTCTCTCTCTCTCTCTCTCTCTCTCTCTCTCTCTCTCTCTCTCTCTACTGCTGCTGTTACGGGTGCAAATGACATTGTCGTCCCATGTGGTGCCAAGAATTATTACAGTCACACTTCCGCTGGCTCCCCCTCCCTCCCTCCCTGCTTCCCTCCCTCCCTCCCTCCCTCCATCCTCTCTCCCCCCCACCCCCCCTGGTTATCTATGCTCTTTGAAGCTGAGGCTGCTTGTTGTCTGCTAGTTTTGGATGTGTGTGAAAGTGAGAGAGAGAGAGAGAGAGAGAGAGAGGTAGAAAGAGGTGGAGGAGAGAGAGAGGAGAGAGAGAGAGAGAGACGGGTGATGGTTGAGCTGTAAAATCGTTGGGGTTTTTTTCCCTCTTTCCTTTTTTCTATTTTTAGCGCCAACCTCACGTAGCGTTTGGCGGTTCGGCGCGGGATTAAATCCGGCGTTGCGTGGGCTCCCGACTGTACAAACGGTAATTATACAGGGTCTGCCCGTTATCGCTGGCTGTCACCCATCACTGGATTCCAAAAGTCCCCTCCGCTAGCACTAGCGCTCGCACTCCGAAGGCGAGGCAAAGAAAATCCATTATGTGTCAACGTTGCACCTTTCTGCCCAGGAGTTGAATATTAACAAACCCCGCCCCCCCCCCCAATCGTGGGACGTAAAGCTAATCACCTGACAGCTCTGAGTCGGCCTATCCCTGTCCCTGGATGAGAGACTGTGTGTTGTCTTGTCTTGTCTTAGATAATCTTCTCTGTGTTCCCAGCACCACCACTGTGATTCTTGTCTGTGATCGGTGGTTTCCTCTGTGGAGCGGCGTCTGAATTCTCTTGGCAACAACTCAACACATTATAGCGGGAGGGGGGAACAATGAAATGTAAAAGCGCATCACTGAGACGGTGTCCAAATGGAAGAGCTTTGAAAATCGAAATGGAAAAAACGAATCTGGTTTTACGTGGTCGCTGCACGGTGTTGTACCCTCTGTCTGGTGTCTTTTAATTGGTCTTCTGTGGCGTAGGGTTCAGCAAGACACACTTGGATTCATAACAATGAGACATGCCGATGCCGACATGGAAATGCATGCGTAGATGCAGCAGCCGGCGGTGCCCCAGATTTTCGTAACCCTGCTTAAAACTTTCAGTTGGAACTTCTATTTTCCATTCCACTTTACCCTCCTCCTCCTCCTCCGCCGTGTGCCTCTAATGCCGCCGTAAAATCCTGTCTTTAAATCCCCGCTGCGGGAACGGCAGAGGCGGAGTAACTATGATGTGGAAATTGAAGTGGATGATGCCCACTGCAGGTGTTGGGTTTGTTGAGGCCATATTTGGCTGTGCTTTGATGGGATTCATCGTTCTCCCGCCCGCAGCCAATCAGCAGCTCGCTCGGCGCTGCGACGGCCCGCTACACTTCGGTGCGCGTCTTTAGGCGGCGAGGAGAGTAGTCTGCATCCACGGGGTCCCGGGAACGCCAGTGTGTGCCGGGCGGGAACGATATATATATATACTGTATATGTGAGGGATTATCAACGAGCAGGTTCGCAAGCTTTTAGTGAAAGTTTTGCACTTAAAATGGAAATCTTCCCTTTTACAAGCAAGCCGGTTCGTCACAGTATATATTACAGGGCTCCATTGCCCTAATTCATTACAAAGTAATACAATTAAGCTTGATTTAGGTCAAAATGTTAAGTAGCTGAATACAGAAATCCCAAACTGAATCCGATGAATTTCGGCCTGATATTTGACTGATAAATTTTGACTGATATACCTCAGATCCACTTCTGGATTTCTGAAATGGGTAACTCAGAATTATACCACTGTCCTGTAGGCTGGTACCCTGGAAACCCAGAGTTCTCGCGAGAGCACAATTTGAATTTGCTCAGCGAGTCACTCTGGTGATCAGTAATATGCTCATTAGCTATTCCTGTTGATCCAACGTAAACCATTCACGCAACAAATGCGACAAATCCTATGCGAGACTGGTCTGTTTACTACCGTCACGCCAACATGAAAAAGTCTTTGGGATATACTTGGTTTACCGGCAAATCTATCGAAAATTGTGGTGTGTGTGTGTGGTGTGGTGTGTGTGGTGTGGTGTGTGTGGTGTGTGGTGTGTGTGTGTGTGTGGTGTGTGTGGTGTGTGGTGTGTGTGGTGTGTGGTGTGTAGTGTGTGTGGTGTGTGTGGTGTGTAGTGTGTGTGGTGTGTAGTGTAGTGTGTGTGGTGTGTGTGTGATATCGTCGTCTGGCTTCCCCTGCCTTCAGGCAAACGCTCCAGCACCTCGCTGAGGGTGCTTCTGCTTTAAAAGACTTCAGAAGACGTTACACAACGGTGGCAGTGGTGGTGGTGTGTGTGTGTGTGTGTGTGTGTGTGTGTGTATGTGTGTGTGTGTGTGTGTGTGTGTGTCAACTGTGCAGTTTCTCCTTTGCGTTGCAGGGCTTGTCGTGACTCCTTAAGCTAACCTCTCATTTCTTTCAACTCCTTACACTTTCTTATAGTAGTTAACCAAAAGTATACGTATCGGTACACTGTGTACTATCCTGGTACTGCACGAGTTGGCGTATTTCTTGAACAGGAACATAGGAGATGAGATGATGAGTAATTGAGAGATACAATCATTTGACGAATATTTTGTAACATGCATCTATTACTGAATGATGAACAATCTGTTTGCTTTAGTCTAAGCCAGTCAAGGCTTAAAGGATAACTGCAGGATTTTCCAACCTGGACCCTTTTTCCCATCATTTTGCTTCAAAGTGACAAACGTGGACAACAATCCGTCCAGCATTGAGCGAGAATACAAAACAGGCTGAGACAAAACAGGCTGAGACAAAACAGGCTGAGACAAAGGTTGCTTAGGTAGTTTTAAGAATCTGAATCCACAGTCAGTCCCCGGCCTATATTCTTGTTGTTGGTGTATTCGAAAGAAAAATTTTAAATCTAATTTTCACATCAATGACTTCATGCCACTTTCTTCCAAAGCCTCCCTCGCGCTCTGGAGATGTGTTCATGATGGGCGGCTGTCATTGTGCTCCCCGGCGTTAATATTGCATTATGAACGACACGCTGGGCTCGCCACCCGAGACGCCGCAGCCACTTCAGACAGGAAGCATCGACAGCGGCAGTAGAAGAAGAACCTTGATGCTTGCCGTGGAGGACCCGGGGAGAGAGAGAGAGAGAGAGAGACACGCACACACACACACACACACACACACACACACACACTGGGCCCCCTCATTCATTTACACACACCTCAGCCATCATCCTTTTAGCTATATTGTGTGTGTGTGCGTGTGCGTGTGTGTGTGCATGTGTCGTATTGGAAGTATAAAAATATGCACAAAGACGAGGGCGACACTAATGTGTATGAAAGAAGTGCAGTTCCAGCTATATTATTATACATTATATATTGAGTACCCGTTAAGTTTAGCATCACCGCTGAACAAGCTAAAACTCCCGCTCTGGTAGGTCGTTACGTTCCCTGTTTAAATAAATTGTCCAGTTTTCTTGGCACTTTTACAGGTAAAAATCAGTCGAGTGCCTCTCTCTCTCTCTCTCTCTTTCTCTCTCTCTCGCTCTCTCTCTCTCTCTCTCTCTCTCTCTCTCTCTCTCTACTGCTGCTGTTACGGGTGCAAATGACATTGTCGTCCCATGTGGTGCCAAGAATTATTACAGTCACACTTCCGCTGGCTCCCCCTCCCTCCCTCCCTGCTTCCCTCCCTCCCTCCCTCCCTCCATCCTCTCTCCCCCCCCCCCCCCCTGGTTATCTATGCTCTTTGAAGCTGAGGCTGCTTGTTGTCTGCTAGTTTTGGATGTGTGTGAAAGTGAGAGAGAGAGAGAGAGAGAGAGGTAGAAAGAGGTGGAGGAGAGAGAGAGAGAGAGAGAGAGAGAGAGACGGGTGATGGTTGAGCTGTAAAATCGTTGGGGTTTTTTTCCCTCTTTCCTTTTTTCTATTTTTAGCGCCAACCTCACGTAGCGTTTGGCGGTTCAGCGCGGGATTAAATCCGGCGTTGCGTGGGCTCCCGACTGTACAAACGGTAATTATACAGGGTCTGCCCGTTATCGCTGGCTGTCACCCATCACTGGATTCCAAAAGTCCCCTCCGCTAGCACTAGCGCTCGCACTCCGAAGGCGAGGCAAAGAAAATCCATTATGTGTCAACGTTGCACCTTTCTGCCCAGGAGTTGAATATTAACAAACCCCGCCCCCCCCCCAATCGTGGGACGTAAAGCTAATCACCTGACAGCTCTGAGTCGGCCTATCCCTGTCCCTGGATGAGAGACTGTGTGTTGTCTTGTCTTGTCTTAGATAATCTTCTCTGTGTTCCCAGCACCACCACTGTGATTCTTGTCTGTGATCGGTGGTTTCCTCTGTGGAGCGGCGTCTGAATTCTCTTGGCAACAACTCAACACATTATAGCGGGAGGGGGGAACAATGAAATGTAAAAGCGCATCACTGAGACGGTGTCCAAATGGAAGAGCTTTGAAAATCGAAATGGAAAAAACGAATCTGGTTTTACGTGGTCGCTGCATGGTGTTGTACCCTCTATCTGGTGTCTTTTAATTGGTCTTCTGTGGCGTAGGGTTCAGCAAGACACACTTGGATTCATAACAATGAGACATGCCGATGCCGACATGGAAATGCATGCGTAGATGCAGCAGCCGGCGGTGCCCCAGATTTTCGTAACCCTGCTTAAAACTTTCAGTTGGAACTTCTATTTTCCATTCCACTTTACCCTCCTCCTCCTCCTCCTCCTCCGCCGTGTGCCTCTAATGCCGCCGTAAAATCCTGTCTTTAAATCCCCGCTGCGGGAACGGCAGAGGCGGAGTAACTATGATGTGGAAATTGAAGTGGATGATGCCCACTGCAGGTGTTGGGTTTGTTGAGGCCATATTTGGCTGTGCTTTGATGGGATTCATCGTTCTCCCGCCCGCAGCCAATCAGCAGCTCGCTCGGCGCTGCGACGGCCCGCTACACTTCGGTGCGCGTCTTTAGGCGGCGAGGAGAGTAGGCTGCATCCACGGGGTCCCGGGAACGCCAGTGTGTGCCGGGCGGGAACGATATATATATATACTGTATATGTAAGGGATTATCAACGAGCAGGTTTGCAAGCTTTTAGTGAAAGTTTTGCACTTAAAATGGAAATGTTCCCTTTTACAAGCAAGCCGGTTCGTCACAGTATATATTACAGGGCTCCATTGCCCTAATTCATTACAAAGTAATACAGTTAAGCTTGATTTAAGTCAAAATGTTAAGTAGCTGAATACAGAAATCCCAAACTGAATCTGATGAATTTTGGCCAATCACACCGTGTGGTGATTGGCTGACATACCTCAGATCCACTTCTGGATTTCTGAATTGGGTAACTCAGAATTATATCACTGTCATGTAGGCTGGTACCCTGGAAACCCAGAGTTCTCGCGAGAGCACAATTTGAATTTGCTCAGCGAGTCACTCTGGTGATCAGTAACATGCTCATTAGCTATTCCTGTTGTTCCGAACGTAAACCAATCACATCGGTGTATCTGATATAGGCGGGCCAGAGGCGGGCTAAACAGATGACGTCAGCGCTGCGACAAATCCTATTCGACACTGGTCTGTTTACTACCGTCACGCCAACATGAAAAAGTCTTTGGGATATACTTGGTTTACCGGCAAATCTGCTGTATGTCTCCACCAGAAGTGACACCATCAACTCCGCCACTACCCTTCTCACAAGCTGCCTGACTGACATCAAGGCCTGGATGCAGCAGAATTTTCTCCAGTTGAACTCTGGGAAAACAGAGGTCATACTGGTTGGTACCCAGGCCAACATCGAGAAATGCAAACATTTCAGCCTCACCATGGATGGTGTCACAGCCGTCCCCTCCAGTCAGGTCCGCAACCTTGGGGTGATTCTGGACAGCCAACTCTCCCTCGATGCCCACTTAAAGAACATCACCAAGGTTTCATTTTTCCATCTCAGGAACCTGGCAAAGATCCGACCTCTGCTCTCCCAAACAACTGCTGAACGCCTCATTCATGCCTTTGTTTCATCCCGCCTGGACTATTGCAATGCCCTCCTGGTGGGGGCATCTGCAAAATGTATAAACCGGCTGCAGTACGTCCAAAATTGTGCTGCTCGTGTTCTCACCCACACCTCCCGCCGTGAGCACATCACTCCAGTGTTATTCAGCCTACACTGGCTCCCTGTCAGTTCACGCATTGACTTTAAAGTTCTAACCCACACCTACCAAGCCATCCATGCCACTGGCCCATCCTACCTCTCTGACCTTATCGAACTGTCCTGCTCCTCCAGCTCCATCTCTCTGCAGCAGCCACGCTGCAGACTTAAAACCATGGGAGCCAGGGCATTCAGTTGTGCTGCTCCACGGCTGTGGAACTCACTCCCAGACCCCATCAAAGAGGCAGAGTCACTCAAATCTTTCAAAGCTCTCCTCAAAACACACCTCTTTAGACGGGCATTTAAGGACCTGTGTTAAAATTTTTATATTTTTTTTTGTTTTTTTTTGTTTTGTTTGTTTGTTCGCTTTTAACTGATCCTCCCATGTACAGCGCTTTGGGTTCGAGAAATGCGCTCAATAAATTTGAATTATTATTATTATTATTATTATCTGTCGAAAATGTTGACTGAGTATCTGTACAAACCAACTATTCTCATATTCTGCTTGCAAAAACGGCAAAAGTCGTTCAGTGGCTCCATTTCCATTAGGCTACATTTACATCTCTCTGTCAAACTATTCTCTAACTCGTTTCCGTCTCTCTGGATACGTCACCCCGTGTAGTCTTCTGATTGGTCGTAGTGTTATCCAATTGCGTGCAGTGATATTTTCAAACGCATGCTTGGTGCCGCCCCTCGAGTTGGGCCATTTTCATTGCTCATTACCAGACCTACAGCTTTCTAGATGTGGGTCTGAATTTCCAGGCTAGTAGGCTGGAGTAACTTTTTAAAATTGTAAAAGCTACTGGTCTCTCTTGAGAGACTGGTGTATTGGAAGGATTATTCCAGTTATTACTCTCTTGTGTCATCTTATTATAACCAGAAAAGCGTAATTATCTTTTAACAATTCATTTGTTCAAATGAACTATCATGGAAGGAGTCTCTATATTATCTCTATATTATGTGTCTGTAATTTGATTTTCTCCACAACCGTTCATCTGATCGACTTTTATTGCTGAGGAGGACTCGAGGCAGTGCCGTGTCCACACTGCATGACGAGTATATTCTAGAACTAAGAAAAGGGGAAGATGAACACCATGGCTCAGCATCTAAAAAGATGGATCTATCTATAGCCGACATGCCTTCTGCATCCATCCCTCAAAATTCAGCTTTGTTCACCAGATGTAATGATGCCTCATGGGATGTCTTCAGGGCACTGAAATAGCTGTGAATTTGGTTTACCCAGCGTAGACGCTTGAAACAAGATGGCGGAGCATTATTGTTTTTCTTTAATTGGTCTTAAAACAAGGTTGTTCACTGTTACCTGTATAAAGTTGTAAAGTTTTACACTTTAGTAAGGTTTTTCACTTTACTACTTCACCAAATCGCAGAAATTAATCCGGTAATTTCATTCATTCATTTTATTTTATTTATGTGACTCAGGACAATGGTCACATGGTATGGAGCACAAACAAAAACATACAATAATACTAAACAATGGCTAAAGTACGACAAATGTTTGCAGACCGTTCAGAAGGTTTGGTGCAGACGATATGAGGGAGAGGCTGTCATCCGTTGCACAGCCTCCTGTGGACCTGTCGGCTGTGGGGTCAGAGGGCAGGAGCCTACTCACCTGGAGGGCCCGGGGCAGGGAACGTCTGATGATGCAGAGAGACGGCAGCGCGTCAGACAGACACCCAACACCCACACCCCACCGGTCTGTTATCAGGGGTCACGCAAGTGCGAGACAGAATCTGCCTGTCTGCACAAAAGGAAGTATAGAAGAGGGGTGTAGGCATCTCCAACACCCCCCCCGGCTGTATCTGTATCTGTCTCTCTCCCTCTCTCTCTCTCTCTCTCTCTCTCTCTCTCCCTCCCTCTCTCTGTGCTTCTATCTCTTGCTCTCGTGCCGGGAGGTGCTGCAGATTGACTGCACGGCGTCATGGCAACGGAAATATAAGCTTAGAGTTTGTGTAGTTCACCGACAACACAACTGAAAGCGCAGAACAGGGACCCCGGATCGTCGGCGCCACCGAACTCACTCATGTTCATCTTCTTTGAACGTGGGAACTGCAACGAACTGAACTCAGTGTTACGGCGTGTCGTGCTGGGTTAATCCTTTTAACATTAATGCTTTAAATGAAGGGTTTGTAATGCGTCCTTTGCCTGCCTTGTGCCATTATGGTATCATGAGTCAGCAGCGCTCAGCAGTTTTGTCCAGTAGACTGTAACAGCCGTGCTTAAATTGTGAAGTAAACGTTTTCCGAAAGGGAATCGATGCACACACAACAGCCACACCCCATCGATTCACCGCTGGAGAGCTGAACATATTTGAAACAAGGTTTGTTTACAGCTGTAACCTAAACTCCGCCCACTCCTCCGTGTTTGAGGGGACTCGGCGAGGCACCACCGCTGTGGGCTGACAAACTTCTGAGTGTTTGACAGATCAAACTCTTTCAGTGTGGATGACGCTGACAAGTTGCTCTCTCTCTCTCTCGCTCTCTCCTTTCTTACTTCTCTCTCTCTCTCTTTCGCTCTCTCCTCTCTCTCTCGCTCTCTCCTTTCTTACTTCTCTCCTTCTCCTTCTCGCTCTCTCCTTTCTCACCTCTCTCTCTTGCTCTCTCCTTTCTCACTTCACTCTCTCTTTCCTTCTTTCTCTCTCTCGTCTCTCTCGCTGTCTCTCTCTCTCTCTCTCGTTAACGCTTTTTCACACCCCGGCTCGCCTGCCGTGTCTCTTGCGTATGTGTTTGGTGAGAACCCGTGACCTTTCTTCTTCTCCTCCTCCTCCTCTCTCCCATCCTGGCTTCAACGCCCCTCCCCCCTCCCCCCTCCCCGCCCCCTTTATATATATAGATTGTATATATTAAATATATATATATATATATGTATATAATAAATAGTCATAGTAATAAATAGTCAGTCAATAAAATAAAATAACAAAATACCAACCTGCTGCTCATTGAAATCAGTTGAGAAATGTAAACACGATCGTGCTTTTTATCGGGTAAAACCGCAGCTGCCCATGTTCACCTCTCTGCTTTCAGGCCGGTCTTGGCCTCACCAATATGGCGGCGAGGTCGGGCCGATCGCAGCAACGGGGCAGCAGCAGTCCATGCGGCGTTTATGTATATACAGTATATACTGTATATACGTACTGTATATGTCTGTGGTCCAGCCCATTCAGACCCCTCGGCAAGGCATTCCCGGGGAGATAATCTGTGTGCTGACGGCCGGGGAGGGTCAGGGAGGACGTGCCAGAGACACGCGCAGACGTTTTATAATCTCCGCCACATTAAAAGCATAACTAGATGAGACTGACGCGCTTGAAGAAGATCAATCGACTGCCGGGGGCGATTTATCACCTTATTCATTCTTCACAGGCGTCTTTGTTCAGATAATGGGGAGGATTAGCATTATTGCGAGTGCTCATAACAGTCTCCTTTTCTTTTGTGCTTTTAGTTGGGGTTTTTTGGTTGGTTTTGTACAGTGCAGTGTGTGGACACTGAATGTAGTGTAGTGGGGGGGGGGGCAATATGGTATGGAACCGGGGGGGGGTAAGCCTTGACATTTTTACTCTATATGGATATGGATAGATCTAACTGCAGCAGAAATAAACGCAACAACAGCCAATCACGGCCATTTACCGCAAGGCTTTGTTTAATACCAGCGGAGGCGAAGAAAGCTCTGAAAAGGAGGACAATGATATGAAAGACGATCGAAAAGAAGCACGGATATCACAGTGCAGTGTCGTACATCATTTACTTTTGTTAAAGCGTGTTTGCACGCTTTACATGTTTACATCGTCATTGTAAATGCGTGTTTATATTTAGCGCTTTCGACTCAACATGTAAAACCAGTTCATAATGAATGTTTTACTGTGGAAATTCCCAATAACACAGAGTTCTCTGTGTCGTTAAGATGGTGCAGCCGGTCACAACAAACTGATCAGTGTTACATCACTCCTCTTAAAGACACAGTCTCTCTCAACACACACAACCGTAACCCTGCATGTAGAATGCAGGTGGACTTTCAATTTACATTATGTCATTCTACTTTTATTAATAAACTATGTTCTAAAGTTTAACTAATGAAACCTCTGGTTTCTTCAGACTTCACTCATTCACTCATTATCAGGATACTCATCCAAAATCATGATCATATTTTTAGCCATATCGCCCACCCTAGGCTAGGGTATCCAGCATGGGGGATCAAACCCAGTACCTTTCAGCTGCGAGTCAAAGGGGGGTCGGTGGTATCGTGGCTAGGGTACCTTTCGGCTGCGAGTCGGAGGGGGCGGTATGGTGCAGTGGTGTCAGACATGGGGGATCAAACCCAGAATCTTTCTGTGCCGGGAGTGGAAACCACTACACTGTGCTGACCCCTATGACTCTGAGTCACTGGGATTGCTACAGATGACATCAGCTCCTTGGAGAGCTCTCGTCTACAGAACTCACACAATAGCCAGCTAGCCCTGCGGCCATCTCCGCCCAGTGAAAGGAAGCAGTCTTGTCGAGTCCCATTCATGCTCATGTTGCAACTTTTTCATAACCCAGGCGTTGAAGCAGCATTATTATTGTTATTTATTTATTCATTTATCTATCCATTTATTATTCATTTTTTGCCAATAACGTCCTGCACCACCCGGTCAAGCTGGTTTTGTGTTTTGATGAAGCAGCCGTAGTTGAGTTTGCATGCAGGGTGGTGAACTGTCAGTCAGTATGCTGCCTTTCAGTCACTCTCTTTTTGACCTGCACAACTGGATTGCTGGGCTGTTAACATTTTCTTCCAACTTCTGCATAACATTTTCAAAAGGGAAGCATGCGATTGCATTCAATGAGCATTAAAAAAACTCCATATCATGAGCGAGGTGGGAATGTACGTTGTACACTGGGAACTGGTTGCTGTAGAGCTCAACACTTTTGTTCACAAAGTGCATGCATAAGCTTGTAGGCATCGGGGAGATACTTCTCTGGTTTCTGACTCCAGCACAACTTGGAGAACAACAGGACATCGATAGAGATAGAATTTGGGAAAATCAGTGGCTTTCCACCAATCCACTTGTAGAGATTGCAGCTGTCTAGCGAACTCTCCTGACATTGCTCCCCTCGAAGTCACCAGTCTTTCAGAAATCTCATGACATAGCCAATGGACAAGTTGGCAAAGACAGGGGCCTTAGACTAAGGCTACACACAATATTTTGAGTGTTGCTCATACGGGGCACGTGGATTTTACTGAAACCAAAGGCATGCAGATACACAGAGAATGACGCAAGCTGTCCATAGAGGTGCAATATTAGTGAGTTTATGGCCGTTAAATACAAGCAGATGCAAACTGTATTTTCATGTATTGGGACTGTTTAAATGGTACTTATGTTCTTATCCTAGCTAGCTAGCCAATGGCCAGGGGATACGGGGACACGGGGCTTGGGAAACAGCATTGGAAACAGACATGGAATTTCAACGTGTTGAATTTCAATGTGTGTTTTCGTATTAATCTGATCCTACATTCATTTTAAAAAGTTCGAAAATATTTTCTTACATGTGAGATCTTATGCTGGCTCTAGGCTACACAGCGCGCTCGGCGTGTGTGTTTTCCTCATGTTCTGTTTCTTATTTATGCTGCTGTTTGCACATATACATAAAAAAGTGGTATGAAGGGCGGCGTGGTTTAGCATCGGCAAATTCGTGAGATTGACACAGCTGTCTGGGATGTACTTGATTAGGAACATATATATTTGAACGGTATATGTGTTCGCAGTATATGTGTACAGTATATGTGTTCACTCTCACCGCAGTAGGAGGCTGGGTTCAGACAAGGATCCTGACCCGGAGTCAAAGGCGTCTTCCTAACCCTGAAGACGGGCCGCGATTGGACTTCCTGTCATAATTTGAACGCCAGTTGACGACCTGTCTGAAGTTTAGTTTCAATTATTATTAAGCGCCTGATCTGCCAGACACAGGAGCAGCAGATGATGCCAGGGTGTGACGTGGACGGGCTCCTCGAGGTCTTCGAGAGCACGGCAGGAGGTGTGTGGGTGGCCCCACGACCGGCCGGAGCCGTACGCCTCCTTCCCCCGCTGACAGGGGAGGGGGCTCCCCACCGCGCACGGCTTACCGGCGACGGCCCTCTCGCGTAGAGTCATGATGCACTTACCATATAAGCGCATGAGTTTGACATGAAGAGGGAATGCGGCATCTCCTAGAAATGTGTGTGGGATGGGCACCAAATTGGCTGTCTTGAAACACCCCTCCATCACTCTGTCAACCGTACGCACCGATGGCCACCATTGAAAAACAGTACTGGGTGTCACTGCCACACCCTTGAGTACCACCGAGTGGGTCTCTTTATAATTAAAGTAGTCGCTACCAGCAGATGGCAGTGCCTTGATTTGGACATGCTTCCCATCTATACAGCCAACACTTTGGGGTCATTCCAGACTCTCCAGAAGTCTTTGGCTAGTCTATGTCTGTCCATCGAGCCCTTGATGGGAAACACACAAACTCTGACTGCAACGCGTACCATACAGCTGTGCAAACCTGAGACACAATCAGTGAAACAGTGGTTGATCCGAGCCTGTAACTCCTTCGCTGGCCAGGATCCTCAGTGTCACGGCCAGCCTCTCTGACACATCGACCAGAGTTGTGTGTGTCCTGTTGACCAGATCATCAAAACGGATGGCAGGCGTCCGAAAGTACCGAAAGTGAATCTCCTTGCCCATTGCCCCACATTTGTTGGACAAACACATATCTCTCAGTCGAACGCCCAACCATAAATCTAGCTTTACTCCAGGGTATGGAGGTGGGGAAATGCAGCATAGCCGTGGCAATGTGGCCTTTGGACACTTTTGTGCAGCAGACGTCTCCTTGCTCCAGCAATTTAGATGACACCAACTGTGTCTTGAGTTTTCAGGAGAAAACAGTTTTCATAAACACGACAGTTAACATAAAGACAACAGGGTAGTATTGTCCAGTGGCCGGGGATGCGGGGACACAGGGCTTGGGGAATCCACGGGCGTTGAACAGGTTGTGCCGGACAGGTGAGCAGGCGAGTGTGGCAGGATGGGAGAACTCACACATACACACAGTCCTCCGTGTGGGGCAGCGCTAGCGGCAGGGGAGAGGCAGATGATGTTAAGTTAATAAAAGCTGACGACATACTGCATACACAATTATTTGTGAAACAAATGTTAGCTGTTGGATAATTTAACGGAAATGGATATAATTATTGCCATTATCATAATAAACATCACACCTACTAATTAACACGTGGGGCTACAGTGGGTGTGCTAAGACATATTATTTACCCAGGAAAAGGATATAAAATGAAGCTTGTAGCTTGGATCACTACCAATGCACTGACAGCTGTTGGAGTTGACAAGATGCTGTCTGTGAAACTGACTCTCATCGCCTGTGAGTACAAAGGACAGTGGGAGGAGCCGAGATGCGGGACTGAGCGAATGCTCTGTGTTGGAATGGTTTACGTTTAAAGTGGCTTTTATGTTCTGTGGTGAAGGACCTGACTCTCATCGCCTCTGGATGTCGAGCTTCTAGCGTACAATTTTCCCTCCACTCTCTGCTAGCTGTTCTGTGTCCTGGCACTGCTATATTAAGAGTACAAGTGACCATGTAGATGTGAGTTATTACCAACAACTAGATATGTGGTTGGACTCCTCTCCTCGGGCGTGAACGCGGGAAGACACAGAAACCAGCATCAACCAACACTCTTGCGCGTCACGGATGATGTATGCTGCTGCGCTTTTTCAGTGCTGCTCGCATGCCGGATGATATTGCATGGGCAGAAATCATCTAGTGTTGTGATATGGTCGATCTCTGACAACTTTAGAAATGTGTGGGATATTAGATAGTACAGAGAGCAGAGAGGGAGAGAGCGAGAGAAGAGAGAGAAGAGAGAGGAGAGACAGAGAGAGAAGAGAGAGAGAGAGAGAGGAGAGAGAGACAGAGAGAGAGGAGGGAGAGAGAGAGGAGAGAGAGAGAGAGGGAGAGAGAGAGAGAGAGAGAGAGAGAGAGAGAGAGAGAGAGAGAGAGAGAGAGAGAGAGAGAGAGAGAGAGAGAGAGAGAGAGAGAGAGAGAGATGCAGTGAGATGTGAGATGCCGAGAGAGTGGGGCGAGAGAAACGGAAGCAGCAAGGGGGAGAGAGAGATAGAGGTGAGTGACCCTGAATAAAACAATGAAAGAAACAGCGGAGGAGTAATGGAAGGGGTATCGTGGTGGATGTCTCCTAACAACGAGGGCAGGTGAGAGGAGACTGAGTGAGAAAAGTGAGAGGCGGTGACTGGATGGGGTGGCGGTGGAGGTTGAAGGGGAGGCAGAGCGTGAGGGAGGGGGAGGTGGAAGGCTATCTGGCTGAACGTTCTTGTGATGCGAGAGTAGTGGACCGTGCGTTCTTGTGATGCGAGAGTAGTGGACCGTGGTTCTGGCTGCTGCCTTTCCCTCTTTAGCCGCTTTGCCTCTCACAGGCTGAGCAGCGAGCGACCACATCACCCCTGCAGCGTCTGCTGAGTCTGCTGCTTCCTGCTGGCTGCATCTCTCTCTCTCTCTCTCTCTCTCTCTCTCTCTCTCTCTCTTCTCTCTCTCTCTCTCTCTCTCTCTCTCTACACTGTACTGTGTGGTTCTGTCTCCCTCTGAGTTTAGTCGCCTCCTCTCCTCTCCTCAATGCTTAGAGTGAAGCTGGAGAGGAAATTGGAAAATTACATAAGATGCACACACTGAAGTATATTTCTCTTCTATCAGACTACGCCGTGATCTATTCTTCCTCAATCTCAAACACACGCGCACACTCATTATTGCAGCGCACCGACTCATTCTAATCCTCAATCTCAAACACACGCGCACACT
Organism: Coryphaenoides rupestris; assembly: GCA_002895965.2. NCBI lineage: Eukaryota > Metazoa > Chordata > Actinopteri > Gadiformes > Macrouridae > Coryphaenoides > Coryphaenoides rupestris. Next base: position 38,236 of record PIJE02000745.1, read on the forward strand.
CATTATTGCAGCGCACCGACTCATGAATACGTAACAAATACTTGAAACTTGGAGAAAGGGGACGGAGCCGGAACATTAAAAATGGATGTGCATCCTTCATCAGCGGCCTCATTACCGCCTCTGATCTGTGCCAACACATGCAGGTCAAGAGACGAGAGGGAACATCTGTAGCGTGGCTTCATCACTTTCCCTTTCACACTCGACTTCATAGCCTACACACAATTACGAGACTGTGACTGCAAACTCAATATCAAAAGGTTGTGTGGTTCAGTTTTGACTGGCAGGCATCATGTGGAAAACAACTTCATTATTAATAAGACTGCGACACAGCAAACAAGAACGTCAATTTTTCTGTCTCATTAGCTGGCTGCCCGAATGTTTCAGTGTTTGTCATCATATTTCTGGCCGGCATGTGAGTTGCATGTCAGTCACACCTTTCACATTAGGGACCTACCTTAGGATCACTGGACCAAGTACACACAGCATGTTAGCATACCCAGCATGTTAGCATACTTATCATACGTAGCAGGGTGCTCCTGGGATGAAAAAAAAAAGGCATCTGATGCTCTGGTGAAATGAAGGTGCATCAATATCCCTGCATGCCAATCTATGGGAATCCCATGACCTCACTTCCCCATGTCACTTCCTGTGAGCATTCAGCGTACCTGAGGGCTCAGGAAACAAAGCCACATCTAGGAGGGATGGAGAGAGAGAGAGAGAGAGAGAGAGAGAGAGATAGAGAGAGAGAGAGAGAGAGAGAGAGAGAGCAAGAAATGAAATAAATAAATTACATGAAATTGTGGATTTAGGCCTGGCAGTGCACCAGTATAGACACAACCAGTCCAGTAAATCTACAATGATACCATGCTGGTGCTGCGACAGACATCAGTAAAGGCGACCTAATGTTAGAATCACAGAAACAGGTCAAGTAAGTTCACCCTGCTATTGAGGACCTGTGAAGAGGGGCCATATCTGGTCATGTTGCTTTACATTTGACTTCCCTTCCCTTCCCTTTGGAGCATGCGGTGTGAAATGTCTCCTCATCTAAATGATGCTCTTTGATTTCTGGCGGTGCGTGGGACACGCCAGAGAGAGAGAGACGTTCCTTCTTGAGCGTTCAGTCACTTCGTGAACGACTCCCACGTGAACTCGGAACGGTGGCATGAAAGTCTCTGCACTACCTGAGAGGCAGAGAGACACAACTGCAAACCTTACATAAGCAGAACACATGGCTAAGCCGATACGGCGGCGGTTCGGTTCCAACCCCTGCTCACCTCACCTCACCTCAGCTGCTCCCTCCGGAGGCGGGCGACTCTTGCCTTTCCCTGCCACCTATGGTCTTAGCTGTAAGCCTTCACAGTGTACAAGTAAAAACGAGAAGAAAGTCCCACTTGTGCGGCGTCACCATCCGACCGTAAACAACCGTAAACTCCCTGCTCTTTCCCACCAAAACCTCCCGCCGATGGCCAGAGTGCCTTTCGTTTATCCTCCCTCCCTCCAATCATGTTTGCAATCAATGAACCCTCCAGGGATCCACAGCCGAGACTCTGCATGCACGTTCAATTACAATTACAGCGGGCTGGAATCCACTCCGCGCTGGTATGACAACTTGTTATTTTTAGACCTGGAAGCGGGGGGGTCCCTGTCACGCTATTAGCATACATGTACCTGACCCGTGATGTGCAATTGCAGTGAGAATCGTAAGACGGTTACTCACTGGCTTGCATGAGCTGCCCCTGGCGCCCGAACACCTGGGAGAAGGGGCTCCGGTTGCAGGTGAGCGTCGCCTCCATGGCTGAAGCGCCTCCGCACCACGACCGCAACTTCCTGTCAGGAGAGCGTCGCCTCCATGGCTGAAGCGCCTCTGCACCACGACCGCAACTTCCTGTCACCAGAGGTCAGCCCCCGCGGCCGGGTGTGAGGAGAGGGGGGGTGAAGGGTTTTTGGGTGATGACCGGTGCTCCTTCTCTCCCCCCACTGCTGATCGAGCGACTGTCTTTCCTCCTCGCAATGGCAACTTTGGATTTTCACACATACAAGTAAAAACGAGAAGAAAGTCCCACTTGTGCGGCGTCACCATCCGACCGTAAACAACCGTAAACTCCCCGCTCTTTCCCACCAAAACCTCCCGCCGATGGCCAGAGTGCCTTCCGTTTATCCTCCCTCCCAGCGTGGATTGTCAATCGGATCCAGTTTATGCAGGATTGTTTCGAGGTTCCGGAGGTTCGACTCCCGGGCAAAAACACAATGTCGGCCATTGGGGTCGGTTAGATTCATTGAGCAAGGTGAGTAACGCTTACCAGCTGTCAATATAGCTATAATCAACACAAATATGAAGGAGAAAAGGGTAGCTTCTGGTGCTTTTGGAGGGGAAATTATAACCACAAAAGTGAGGTGATGCCGATAAGAGAAATATTCGAGTCTGTAGAGAAAGTGTAGTTTTATATCAGTGTGATATTAGGCAATAGAGGCCTTGTGTGTTGCTAACTCTGGTGAGGCTGAGTCTAAACCTAGTCAGATTAAAAGATTGCTCAATGCATCATTGCAAGCCCCTTCGCTTGACAGGGGATGTATTTTATAGGCTGCATTCCATCCCTGTAAAGAGAGACGGGCCGTTCTAGCTCCAGACAGTGGTTTGATTTGGTTGATGTGCTTCCGTGTTGCAGAAAGATGTCTTTCATTATTGCTTCCACATGACAGAAGAGCTTTTCCCTTCAGATTCTGTTTCTCTGCATTGCTCTGCACAGCACCAGCAGTGTGTGCCTGCCTGTATAATTTGGACAGAACTGGATGATTTTAATAAGAGAGCTGGCTATACTTAATCAGAGAACTGGATATAGTCTACTTTTAAATCCTCCCACCAGGGTCCAGGGGCCTCAGAATTAAAGACGACGGTTCAGTGCCACAATTTCAATAGCAGTGAATTACCACAAAAAAATAAAACTCATTAGATTCACCAACTTCTATGTCACAGGGTAATGACACACACACACAAAAACGGATTACAAGTTAGGAGTGTTTAGTCCAGTCTTAAATCATCCTGTTCTGATATTTTATTTCTATTTTATATTGAATAAACACACAAACACACAGTATGTTAAATTCATTGATATTAATCAAAGCAACTCTTTAACTAGATTGAATTAGGAACGCTAGGGATTGTATTGTGTTGGTTGGTTGGTTCAATTAGTAGGCCTGTTTTACTAAAGTTTGAGTCTGACCTCATTAATTCATGCTCTCTTGCACATTTCCCCCGCATATCTCTCTGGAAAATGCTTTATTTTGATTAATAAAAGCACCTAACTTGGAGTGTACCTGTGCCATGTGTGGTACCTGTGAGACTGCAGACTGCCACTCATCTAATTCTATTACCGTCAATGGCGGGAGTCGCAAAAGCGCGCCCCCTGCTGGACAACGCATGACTCGCACAGAAACAAGTGTTCCAGGCCTTCTGCTTTGCACACCCCCACACTGTCTGCCGTCCAGCGATCGGAGGAACCCAGCGAGCTCTCAGTCTTCATCCCAACCAAAGAACTCGCCACCCCCCCATGCCCCCCACCCACCACCACGACCCCACACCCCGCTCTCACCCACGGGCCCACCCAGGGCTTCTGGCCTGCAGCGCTAGGGAGCCGCCCCCCACCACGGCAGGCAGCCACCACGTCCCGTTCGACCGTGCCCCCTGCTATCCCAGCCTCCGCAGTGCAGGGCGCCGCCCCTCCCCACCACCACCCACCCTCCAGTCGCAGTGGCGGTCCGTCGATGTCGGGAATGAAAGGGGAATCGATCGCCCTCTATCCTCTCAAAACAAAAGCTGCGTGGCTCGCAGTGAGTCGACCAATGTTCTTGTGATAGTTATTCTAGACTGACCCCTAACTAATAAATCTATATCTCTCTGGAAAATGCTTTATTTTGATTAATAAAAGCACCTAACTTGGAGTGTACCTGTGCCATGTGTGGTACCTGTGAGACTGCAGACTGCCACTCATCTAATTCTATTACCGTCAATGTCGGGAGTCGCAAAAGCGCGCCACCTGCTGGACAACGCATGACTCGCACAGAAACAAGTGTTGGAAGGAGCCAGACAAGAGGGTTCTGCTTCCAAATGCATGTTCTCCAACCCAGCTCTCCAACATTTAAATACTATGTCTAGAAAGACCAAGTTTTACTCTATAGAATAAATGGATAGCAATGTAAACATTCTCCTTTTAATTTGAAACACTTAGTTGTGAAAACAGTGCAAACCATAGAGGAATCAGGCTGACAATTTTAAATAAATATACATAATTATTTTTACACATTTAAATCGTATAACCGCTTTTCACAGTCAAATAGCATTTGCCTAAACCAGCCTGTACATCAGAGTGAGGTTTGTCTGAACTAAATAGATGTTACCAGCAATGTTTAATGTAATTCAATGGGCTTTACTGGCATGCATGGGGAATGTTTGGGAAATGTGTGTTGCTAAAGCACACAGAAAGTGTTTTTTTAGGCAATGTGTGCCTGTATGGACAGAGAGACAGGAAGTAGTTTCGGAAAAGAGTTGGGATGACATGTAGCACTCGCCCGTGATTCCCGGTTGAACCCAGGTTACATTTTCGACCGCCGCTGAGCTGTCAGCCCACGTTAGCCCCCCTGCAGGAGTCACATGGTCCGCAGTGACGCTGGTAAACAACGCCACCGGATATTAACATATAGAGACAAAGATCTGTGACCGAGCGTTCATCAGAGTTGGTGCACACAAAACACACACACAGAGACACACACACACACACACACACACACACACACACACACACACACACACACACACACAGAGCGAGGTCAGGGAGCAGCCATGTCCGAGTTATCATTCTTGGCATCTTCAGCACTGCTGTGTTCGACCTATCGCGGCCGTTTCTCCAGAGGATGGGACAAGATCGAGAACCATCGAGTCCAGTCCAGTAACTGGTGAAGGTGACTGGTCTGACGGATCTCCCCCCCGCCCCCCCGACCTCCTCATGGTCCCCGGGCACAACACACCTCCATCCATAAACCCAGCGTCCTTATTGGCTGAACGCACTGGCCAACCAATGGGAGGGCAGGACTCAGGAGGTGATGTACTACATACACATGCAGGCAGCCATCTCTCAGCCAGGAGGGGTGTTAGGGAGGGGAATGGGCCCTTGAAGCCATAACTGCAGGCAGCCATCTCTCAGCCAGGAGGGGTGTTAGGGAGGGGAATGGGCCCTTGAAGCCATAACTTTAGGGGGTGGTTTGTCCGGATTGTCATTGGATGTTCATCCATCTCATTTACAGTGGGAAGGTGAAAGGCGGTGAAGGGGTCATAAACCCGCTCCACCCCCCCAACCCCTCTCTCCCACCACCCCCCAACCCCACCCCATCCCCTCCCCTGCTGGCTATGCAGCCTGCCAGCACCCCCACCCCACCACCCACCTCCGCAAGGCGTCAGGGCACCCAGCCAGAGCACTTTATATATGGGTAGGGGAGGTTTGCGGGGGGGGGGGGGGTAGAGTTAGGGTTACAACTCGCCAACAAGGATCCAGTGGCTCTCGAAGGGACATGGCAACCATAGACACTTGTATACTGTAAAGATATACATTATATATACATAGACGCCACATTGACTGCTTGGGCCATCCCGTTGCTGGGATACGCCAACATCGGCGCCATCTTGGGAGAGGGCAAGACTTAAACACAAAGGCCTACAGTACATACAAAGTAAACAGAGGAGTTAATTTTTTTATGTGGATAAAAAGCACTAGATATACATATACAATCAACGATCATTGCAGTGTTTGTTTTGATCCAGAAAAACCACAAATCCGATCGATCCAAAGGCAAATGCAGCATCTATGTACACATGCCTGTGGTCAATGCACACACACACAGGCGCACGGGCACACACACACACACACACACACACACACTTTTTCCTCAACTACGCAACTAAGGGTAGAGACCTTCAGCATTGGCACGTGAAGGACGCCACAGCATAGCGCTCTCGCTTTTATTAGGCTGCTGGCGCACGTGTGTGTGGCGTTAATGGATTAGGAACTGCCACACACATGCACACACACTTACACACATTTACACACACACACACACACACACACACGCACACACACACACACGCGCACCCACCCACCCACCCACACACACCCCCCGCTGTGGTTATTGGCTCCTCAATCTCTGGTCAGCAGTCTCTCCCTCTCCTTGACTTGACTTTCCCCATGTGTTGTTGTTGTTGTCGTCATTGTTGTTGTTGTGTGTTGTTGTGTGTTGTTGTTGTGTGTTGTTGCCATTGTGCTGACTGCGTGTGCAGCGCCGCATTACACACGCGTGCGCGGAGAGGAGAATGAAATGAATTGCGCGGCGAATGACCGCACTCGAGGGAGCGCGCGAAAATTATTGTACGAGGAACGGAGTGTGAAATCACCGCTAAGAAAATAAATGCGTCGTTAACACGGGCGAGGGTGTGGTGGATTCATAACAATGAGACATGCCGATGCCGACATGGAAATGCATGCGTAGATGCAGCAGCCGGCGGTGCCCCAGATTTTCGTAACCCTGCTTAAAACTTTCAGTTGGAACTTCTATTTTCCATTCCACTTTACCCTCCTCCTCCTCCTCCTCCTCCGCCGTGTGCCTCTAATGCCGCCGTAAAATCCTGTCTTTAAATCCCCGCTGCGGGAACGGCAGAGGCGGAGTAACTATGATGTGGAAATTGAAGTGGATGATGCCCACTGCAGGTGTTGGGTTTGTTGAGGCCATATTTGGCTGTGCTTTGATGGGATTCATCGTTCTCCCGCCCGCAGCCAATCAGCAGCTCGCTCGGCGCTGCGACGGCCCGCTACACTTCGGTGCGCGTCTTTAGGCGGCGAGGAGAGTAGGCTGCATCCACGGGGTCCCGGGAACGCCAGTGTGTGCCGGGCGGGAACGATATATATATATACTGTATATGTAAGGGATTATCAACGAGCAGGTTTGCAAGCTTTTAGTGAAAGTTTTGCACTTAAAATGGAAATGTTCCCTTTTACAAGCAAGCCGGTTCGTCACAGTATATTTACAGGGCTCCATTGCCCTAATTCATTACAATAATACAGTTAAACTTGATTTAGGTAAAATGTTAAGTAGCTGAATACAGAAATCCCAAACTGAATCCGATGAATTTCGGCCTGATATTTGACTGATAAATTTTGACTGATATACCTCAGATCCACTTCTGGATTTCTGAAATGGGTAACTCAGAATTATACCACTGTCCTGTAGGCTGGAGTAACTTTTTAAAATTGTAAAAGCTACTGGTCTCCTCTGAGAGACTGGTGTATTGGAAGGATTATGCCAGTTATTACTCTCCTTGTGTCATCTTTATTATAAACCAGAAAAGCGTAATTAATCTTTAACAATTCATTTGTTCCAAATGAACTATCATGGAAGGAGTCTCTATATTATCTCTATATTATGTGTCTGTAATTTGATTTTCTCCACAACCGTTCATCTGATCGACTTTTATTGCTGAGGAGGACTCGAGGCAGTGCCGTGTCCACACTGCATGACGAGTATATTCTTAGAACTAAGAAAAGGGGAAGATGAACACCATGGCTCAGCATCTAAAAAGATGGATCTATCTATAGCCGACATGCCGTCTGCATCCATCCCTCAAAATTCCAGCTTTTGTTCACTCCAGATGTAATGATGCCTCATGGGATGTCTTCAGGGAACTGAAATAGCTGTGAATTTGGTTTACCCAGCGTAGACGCTTGAAACAAGATGGCGGAGCATTATTGTTTTTCTTTAATTGGTCTTAAAATGAGGTTGTTCACTGTTACCTGTATAAAGTTGTAAAGTTTTACACTTTAGTAAGGTTTTTCACTTTACTAACTTCACCAAATCGCAGAAATTAATCCGGTAATTTCATTCATTCATTTTATTTTAATTTATGTGACTCAGGACAATGGTCACATGGTATGGAGCACAAACAAAAACAATACAATAATACTAAACAATGGCTAAAGTACGACAAATGTTTGCAGACCGTTCAGAAGGTTTGGTGCAGACGATATGAGGGAGAGGGTGTCATCCGTTGCACAGCCTCCTGCATGTGGACCTGTCAGCTGTGGGGTCAGAGGGCAGGAGCCTACTCACCTGGAGGGCCGGGGCAGGGAACGTCTGATGATGCAGAGAGACGGCAAGCGCGTCAGACAGACACCCAACACCCACACCCCACCGGTCTGTTATCAGGGGTCACGCAAGTGCGAGACAGAATCTGCCTGTCTGCACAAAAGGAAGTATAGAAGAGGGGTGTAGGCATCTCCAACACCCCCCCCGGCTGTATCTGTATCTGTCTCTCTCCCTCTCTCTCTCTCTCTCTCTCTCTCTCTCTCCCTCCCTCTCTCTGTGCTTCTATCTCTTGCTCTCGTGCCGGAGGTGCTGCAGATTAACTGCACGGCGTCATGGCAACGGAAATATAAGCTTAGAGTTTGTGTAGTTCACCGACAAGTAGTAGTTCACAACTGAAAGCGCAGAACAGGGACCGCGGATCGTCGGCGCCACCGAACTCACTCATGTTCATCTTCTTTGAACGTGGGAACTGCAACGACTGAATCAGTATTACGGCGTGTCGTGCTGGGTTAATCCTTTTAACATTAATGCTTTAAATGAAGGGTTTGTAATGCGTCCTTTGCCTGCCTTGTGCCATTATGGTATCATGAGTCAGCAGCGCTCAGCAGTTTTGTCCAGTAGACTGTAACAGCCGTGCTTAAATTGTGAAGTAAACGTTTTCCGAAAGGGAATCGATGCACACACAACAGCCACACCCCATCGATTCACCACTGGAGAGCTGAACATATTTGAAACGAGGTTTGTTTACAGCTGTAACCTAAACTCCGCCCACTCCTCCGTGTTTGAGGGGACTCGGCGAGGCACCACCGCTGTGGGCTGACAAACTTCTGAGTGTTTGACAGATCAAACCTCTTCAGTTGTGGATGACGCTGACAAGTTGCTCTCTCTCTCTCTCGCTCTCTCCTTTCTTACTTCTCTCTCTCTCTTTCTCTCTCTCGCTCTCTCCTTTCTCACCTCTCTCTCTTGCTCTCTCCTTTCTCACTTCACTCTCTCTTTCCTTCTCTCTCTCTCTCGTCTCTCTCGCTGTCTCTCTCTCTCTCTCGTTAACGCTTTTTCACACCCCGGCTCGCCTGCCGTGTCTCTTGCGTATGTGTTTGGTGAGAACCCGTGACCTTTCTTCTTCTCCTCCTCCTCCTCTCTCCCATCCTGGCTTCAACGCCCCTCCCCCCTCCCCCCACCACAATCCCCCCCCCCCTCCCAACACCACTATTTACTTCCTCCCCCGTGCAGCAGAGCACCTCTCTGCATATATTATCTTCCTCAATTACGCGGACACGAAGGATACACACAGGTGCTGAGGTGTGTACACACACACACACACACACACACACACACATACGCGGGGGGGGGGGGGGGGGGGAGAGAGAGAGATAGAGAGAGAGAGAGAGAGAGTGAGAGAGAGAGAGACACGTCGGTACACAAGGATTACGTTTGTCTGTGTATTTGCATAATTACGATATGGATGTGTGTGTGTGTGTGTGTGTGCAGAGTGAGTGGAAAGCGGGCTTTTGTTGCCTTAAGCTGAGCCCACGGTCTGTGAGGGTCTCACCGTGTTGCATGGGCAACTATTTTTTGAAGTGAGGTATACAATTAGTTTTTTCTGAAAGTAAAGACATGAAGAAGCGAAACACTGCACCACTGTATTCACAGCATTTCAACGTATATTCAAATGTATTTTTGCGTGCTTGACTGTGTTGTCTGATTCTTCATGATCACAGCCACTAGCCCTAACTAACACCCGTCTCATGCAGATATGTGCTGCATGAGACGGTGTATTGCCTTCTCTAATTGGCTGTCCAGCCCTTAGACCAGTGGTTCTCAAACTTTTTCCGTCATTCCCCACTTTGGAGGGGGGGACATTTTCAAGCCCCACCTGTCCCCCATCACCCCAACAAAATGGTAACGAATTAGGCCAAGTTTAAAATGTATTTATATAGATTGTATATATTAAATATATATATGTATATATACAGTATATATATATATATATATATAGATACATATATATGATAATAAAGTACATGAGTTAATAAATAGTCAGTTCAATAAAATAAAATAACAAAATACCAAACCTGCTGCTCATTGAAATCAGTTGAGAAATTAAACACTATCGTGCTTTTTATCGGGTAAAAACCGCAGCTGCCCATGTTCACGCTCTCTGCTTTCAGGCCGGTCTTGGCCCCTCACCAATATGGCGGCGAGGTCGGGCCGATCGCAGCAACGGGCAGCAGCAGTCCATGCGCCGTTTATGTTATATACAGTATATCCTGTATATACGTACTGTATATGTCTTGTTGGTCCAGCCCATTCAGACCCTCGGCAAGGCATTCCTGGGGAGATAATCTGTGTGCTGACGGGCCGGGGAGCGGTCAGGGAGGACGTGCCAGAGACACGCGCAGACGTTTTATAATCTCCGCCACATTAAAAGCATAACTAGATGAGACTGACGCGCTTGAAGAAGATCAATCGACTGCCGGGGGCGATTTATCACCTTATTCATTCTTCACAGGCATCTTTGTTCAGATAATGGGGAGGATTAGCATTATTGCGAGTGCTCATAACAGTCTCCTTTTCTTTTGTGCTTTTAGTTGGGGTTTTTTGGTTGGTTTTGTACAGTGCAGTGTGTGGACACTGAATGTAGTGTAGTGGGGGGGGGGGCAATATGGTATGGAACCGGGGGGGGGTAAGCCTTGACATTTTTACTCTATATGGATATGGATAGATCTAACTGCAGCAGAAATAAACGCAACAACAGCCAATCACGGCCATTTACCGCAAGGCTTTGTTTAATACCAGCGGAGGCGAAGAAAGCTCTGAAAAGGAGGACAATGATATGAAAGACGATCGAAAAGAAGCACGGATATCACAGTGCAGTGTCGTACATCATTTACTTTTGTTAAAGCGTGTTCGCACGCTTTACATGTTTACATGTTACATGTTACATCATTGTAAATGAGTGTTTACATTTAGCGCTTTCGACTCAACATGTAAAACCAGTTCATAATTAATGTTTTACTGTGAAAATTCCCAATAACGTTAAGATGGTGCAGCCGGTCACAACAAACTGATCAGTGTTACATCACTCCTCTTAAAGACACAGTCTCTCTCAACACACAGAACTGTAACCCTGCGTGTAGAATGCAGGTGGACTTTCAATTTACATTATGTCATTCTATTTTTATTAATAAACTATGTTCTAAAGTTTAACTAATGAAACCTCTGGTTTCTTCAGACTTCACTCATTCACTCATTATCAGGATACTCATCCAAAATCATGATCATATTTTTAGCCATATCGCCCACCCTAGGCTAGGGTATCCAGCATGGGGGATCAAACCCAGTACCTTTCAGCTGCGAGTCAAAGGGGGGTCGGTGGTATCGTGGCTAGGGTACCTTTCGGCTGCGAGTCGGAGGGGGCGGTATGGTGCAGTGGTGTCAGACATGGGGATCAAACCCAGAATCTTTCTGTGCCGGGAGTGGAAACCACTACACTGTGCTGACCCCTATGACTCTGAGTCACTGGGATTTGCTACAGATGACATCAGCTCCTTGGAGAGCTCTCGTCTACAGAACTCACACAATTAGCCAGCTAGCCCTGCGGCCATCTCTGCCCAGTGAAAGGAAGCAGTCTTGTCGAGTCCCATTCATGCTCATGTTGGCAACTTTTTCATAACCCAGGCGTTGAAGCAGCATTATTATTGTTATTTATTTATTCATTTATCTATCCATTTATTATTCATTTTTTGCCAATAACTTCCTGCCACCACCCGGGTCAAGCTGGTTTTTTGTGTTTGATGAAGCGGAGCGGTGAACTGTCAGTCAGTATGATGCCTTTCAGTCACTCTCTTTTTGACCTGCACAACTGGATTGCTGGGCTGTTAACATTTTCTTCCAACTTCTGCATAACATTTTCAAAAGGGAAGCATGCGATTGCATTCAATGAGCATTAAAAAAACTCCATATCATGAGCGAGGTGGGAATGTACGTTGTACACTGGGAACTGGTTGCTGTAGAGCTCAACACTTTTGTTCACAAAGTGCATGCATAAGCTTGTAGGCATCGGGGAGATACTTCTCTGGTTTCTGACTCCAGCACAACTATAAGAGTAACAAAGTACCCCCTGGAGAACAACAGGACATCGATAGAGATAGAATTTGGGAAAATCAGTGGCTTTCCACCAATCCACTTGTAGAGATTGCAGCTGTCTAGCGAACTCTCCTGACATTGCTCCCCTCGAAGTCACCAGTCTTTCAGAAATCTCATGACATAGCCGATGGACAAGTTGGCAAAGACAGGGGCCTTAGACTAAGGCTACACACAATATTTTGTCAGAGTGTTGCTCATACGGGGCACGTGGATTTTAGTGAAACCAAAGGCATGCAGATACACAGAGAATGACGCAAGCTGTCCATAGAGGTGCAATATTAGTGAGTTTATGGCCGTTAAATACAAGCAGATGCAAACTGTATTTTCATGTATTGGGACTGTTTAAATGGTACTTATGTTCTTATCCTAGCTAGCTATCCAATGGCCAGGGGATACGGGGACACGGGGCTTGGGAAACAGCATTGGAAACAGACATGGAATTTCAACGTGTTGAATTTCAATGTGTGTTTTCGTATTAATCTGATCCTACATTCATTTTAAAAAGTTCGAAAATATTTTCTTACATGTGAGATCTTATGCTGGCTCTAGGCTACACAGCGCGCTCGGCGTGTGTGTTTTCCTCATGTTCTGTTTCTTATTTATGCTGCTGTTTGCACATATACATAAAAAAGTGGTATGAAGGGCGGCGTGGTTTAGCATCGGCAAATTCGTGAGATTGACACAGCTGTCTGGGATGTACTTGATTAGGAACATATATATTTGAACGGTATATGTGTTCGCAGTATATGTGTACAGTATATGTGTTCGCTTCTCCCCGGCAGTAGGAGGGCTGGGTTGCAGACAAGGATCCTGACCCGGAGTCAAAGGCCGTCTTCCTAACCCTGAAAGGACGCGGCCGCGATTGGACTTCCTGTCATGAATTTGGAACGCCAGTTGACGACCTGTCTGAAGTTTAGTTTAAATTATTACTAAGGCGCCTGATCTGCCAGGACACAGGCAGGCAGGCAGATGATTGCCAGGGTGTGACGTGGGACCGGGCTCCTCGCAGCGTCTTCGGAGAGCAGCGGGCAGGAGGTGTGTGGGTGGCCCCACGAACGGGCCGGAGCCATACGCCTCCTTCCCTGCTGACAGGGGAGGGGCTCCCCACCGCGCACGGCTTACCGGCGACGGCCCTCTCGCGTAGAGTCGTGTAGAAAGTCGTGTGGTAGTTCTGTTGGTTTCCCTCGAGTCAGTATGTTAGTAAGGTAGCTGCGATTTTGGATCAAACAACATGGATAGTTTATTTCTATGGACTCAAAACAAGGAATCATGACGCACTTACCATATAAGCGCATGAGTTTGACATGAAGAGGGAATGCGGCATCTCCTAGAAATGTGTGTGGGATGGGCACCAAATTGGCTGTCTTGAAACACCCCTCCATCACTCTGTCAACCGTACGCACCGATGGCCACCATTGAAAAACAGTACTGGGTGTCACTGCCACACCCTTGAGTACCACCGAGTGGGTCTCTTTATAATTAAAGTAGTCGCTACCAGCAGATGGCAGTGCCTTGATTTGGACATGCTTCCCATCTATACAGCCAACACTTTGGGGTCATTCCAGACTCTCCAGAAGTCTTTGGCTAGTCTATGTCTGTCCATCGAGCCCTTGATGGGAAACACACAAACTCTGACTGCAACGCTTACCATACAGCTGTGCAAACCTGACACACAATCAGTGAAACAGTGGTTGATCCGAGCCGGTAACTCCTTCACTGGCCAGGATCCTCAGTGTCACGGCCAGCCTCTCTGACACATCGACCAGAGTTGTGTGTGTCCTGTTGACCAGATCCTCAAAACGGATGGCAGGCATCCGAAAGTACCGAAAGTGAATCTCCTTGCCCATTGCCCCACATTTGTTGGACAAACACATATCTCTCAGTCGAACGCCCAACCATAAATCTAGCTTTACTCCAGGGTATGGAGGTGGGGAAATGCAGCATAGCCGTGGCAATGTGGCCTTTGGACACTTTTGTGCAGCAGACGTCTCCTTGCTCCAGCAATTAGATGACACCAACTGTGTCTTGAGTTTTCAGGAGAAAACAGTTTTCATAAACACGACAGTTAACATAAAGACAACAGGGTAGTATTGTCCAGTGGCCGGGGATGCGGGGACACGGGGCTTGGGGAATCCACGGGCGTTGAACAGGTTGTGCCGGACAGGTGAGCAGGCGAGTGTGGCAGGATGGGAGAACTCACACATACACACAGTCCTCCGTGTGGGGCAGCGCTAGCGGCAGGGGAGAGGCAGATGATGTTAAGTTAATAAAAGCTGACGACATACTGCATACACAATTATTTGTGAAACAAATGTTAGCTGTTGGATAATTTAACGGAAATGGATATAATTATTGCCATTATCATAATAAACATCACACCTACTAATTAACACGTGGGGCTACAGTGGGTGTGCTAAGACATATTATTTACCCAGGAAAAGGATATAAAATGAAGCTTGTAGCTTGGATCACTACCAATGCACTGACAGCTGTTGGAGTTGACAAGATGCTGTCTGTGAAACTGACTCATCGCCTGTGAGTACAATTTTTGTCATTAGTTTTTTACTAATTAGAAAACAGAAGATTATTCATTACAAAACTAGATATTGTACGCTTTGTACAAAAAATAAAATTGCTAGATGTGATTCTTTCATTCCAATATAATCAAACATATCAGTTTTATAATTCTAAAAATATTTATGTATTCTTTAAAATGTATCTAGCATCTTTAATCTGCAATGTATTTACCACAGGACCTTTTGATATTTTTCAAATATATATTTTATGACAAAGATGTGTGTGTGTGTGTGTGTGTTTCAGTGCTGGTTCCAGCTTGGTTCCTGACATCAAATGCTGGTATGTGTCTCCACAACTGATGGGCTGTCTTTAGACCTGGGTGAGCTTGTGGTTGTTTCTGAGCAGAGCGTGGCTCTGATGTTTCATCTCATTTATCTTCTCACAGAAGGCCGTGTTGAATACGTCAACGGGGATCCAGAGTGCGGTGAGAACACGCTTTGATAGTTCCAATGCAATGCACTGGTTATTGAACAGTCTGTACTTATATTTGTGTCTCTCTCCCTCCATCTAGTCCAGGGCTTGAACGTTAATCATGGAGGCCCAACCCTTGTGGACTGCGACCCAGCGATTCGAGGGTATGCACCTCTACTTCTCAAGATTCAATATGTTTATTTGTCACTTACACATACAGGATATGCAGTGAAATGAAAGTGGCAATGCTCAGCGGAATGTGCAAAAGAATAATACTGATAACACCAATTGGAGGGATCACGATTGGAGGGATCAGAATATTTGCAATATTTACAGTAAAAAGAGCTGCGGGAATGAGAAATATAAAAAAATATAAATGGCAAAGGTCCTACAGTCGGTGATTAGCTTATAATGAATAATTCTCAAAGAAATGTATTAATTATTACAATAAAAAGTATTCATCTGAATGAATAATGACGGGGCACCACCCTGAAATCAGGGACCAACAACTGGACAGCGGATTAAGTCGCATAAAATGTACTAAACTAAACTTGGACTATGATTACCATTAATAGTTAGCATAAATTGAAGGATTCAGAGGCTGGTTTCAGCACAATGTTCACAATGTTCAATGTACAACGTCCGGCGGGGTGGCGTGTTGATGGCCCCGTGGTCGGCCTTGCTGAAGTTTGCGTGCGTCGCGATCAGGAGGCGGTTCAGTCTTTCCCAAAGAACTGTGCCGAGTTCGGCAGGGTTTGGTGCAGCGGGGCGGAGAACCGTCGTTTCTGGTGTTCCAGTCGCAGTGGCGGTCCGTCGATGTCGGGAATGAAAGGGGAATCGATCGCCCTCTATCCTCTCAAAACAAAAGCTGCGTGGCTCGCAGTGAGTCGACC
This sequence comes from Coryphaenoides rupestris, assembly GCA_002895965.2. NCBI lineage: Eukaryota > Metazoa > Chordata > Actinopteri > Gadiformes > Macrouridae > Coryphaenoides > Coryphaenoides rupestris. Next base: position 54,387 of record PIJE02000745.1, read on the forward strand.
AATGTTCTTGTGATAGTTATTCTAGACTGACCCCTAACTAATAAATCTATATACTACGTTGTGGCTAGTATATAGACTGGCTAGTAGTGTTTAAAAGAAACGAGGTACTTTGTCCTCATAGTTAGCTTATCTAGTCTAATAATCGAGAATTACCACAACAAAATGTGTGTCAGGAGCACGGAGCAGCGGAGGCGATGTGCTCCTATAAATATCTATAAATATTATCTATAACACTACCTCTCATCTCCTGTCATCATCATGTGCAATATTCTTAATGTCATGTCCAATAATATTACACTTCAATTATGCCAAATTGTTTTGGCAAACAGACGTTTGACATAATATTTATTGTACATTAAAACAGTCTAACATATGCACACTGTATTCTTACAGCATTGTGCCTCCAAGCCGAAACCACCGGAGACAGTGGTTATTGGCAAAAACTTTTTGACAACTGCAGTGGAGAGTTGGTTGTCCTGGTACAATGAATACATAATGTGTGAATACATAAAAATACATGAATAAAATGTATAGCATCCATCATGTCTGATGTTTATTTTGTCTTATTACAAAAATCTGTGGACCTCCATTGGTTTCCCTTCTTTATCCACCCCAATCGCAGCAAACAACGTCTCGCAGGACAAATGACGCAAGCTCCAAACCTAACTACATTTACATTTATATTTAGGGCATTTGGCAGACGCTGTTAAGTGACTTACAATGAGTACATTTGGAGAAAGAGACAACAATATATCACTGTGGTGCATAAAGATAAGAATAGAACAAAATTCAAGCATTCATAATTGCTAGGTTGCCTGCATAATAGCTGGATAAGAGCAGACGTGCCATTCTGAGTGCTTTACCAACATCTAAGAACATACAATATGGCCAGTACTAGTATCTAGTGCCAAGACGCACAAACACACAAGCTAGTGCTAGGGTTAGGAGAGGGAAGGCAGGGAGGGGGGATAGGTTCATAATAGCAGAGGGGAGGAAAAGATTTGATTTGAAAATTCCCACACATCAGTGATTTGGAGGAAGTTGGATGTTCTTTCTAAAGGGCAAGACTGGCTTACAGTCCGACAGGAAGCTCGCATTTCTGTCCATAACTTTTCGGAATGGTTCATGTACTCTTTTCATAGCTCAAGTTGTTGAGTTGTATTGAGTTGATGGCCCAGCTCTTGTTTATCAGGATTTAAATCGGTGAGTTATTGTGGAGGTCGCCCCCCCCCCTGCCCTGTCCTGTCCAAATAGACAAAGCAGACGATATAGAAATCACTTCAACGTCCGCTTTGTTTTGATAGCGTGCACACAGGAATTTGGCCACTAAATGCATCTACGTCTTCACTAAGAGCCTCTAGTCACAGCGGCCGGGGTCCAATGTCTAACATAATAATATCATGCAGTCCGTTTGTGTTTAGGAATGTTTAGTGTGCGACTCAGACCACCCGTCGCACATAAGAGTTGGGTAAATATCCAAAGCATGGGGGCAGCTCCAACTACAGTATGTTGTCATAACATGTTCTGCTGGATCCAGTGTGTGTGTATGTGTGTGTGTATATATTTCGGTACTTCCTTGAATAACCTTCGTCCAGAAATGAATGAGTCCATCTTTTACAAATTAGAGAGGGAGACACGCGGTCACTTTTCCACATAACCACATAATGAAGCAATTTTTGAGTAGGTTACTTTTTTCTTTTTTCTTTTAAACAAACTTTCATCTCAGGCAGTTCTTTTGCGAGGGACACCTGATCACCACACACACACACACACACAAACATACACACACACACACATACACAGACACATACAAATACAAATATGCATGTACACACACACACACACACACACACACACACACACACACATTCCAAACAAGGCGTGACATGTGCAGACACATTAAATCGATCAATTACACTTAGACTATTATTGGACCTTTTGTAGTCGACTTGTGTTCAAAGCGAGGAGGTTCTGTTGCAGGACACATGCTGTGGGTGATCGCCAAGTGAATCAGTCACATTATTACACTGGATTCCCTCAGCAGGGGAATGCACTTCCTGTCTGCGTGTGTGTGTGTGTGTGTGTGTGTGTGTGTGTGTGTGTTGTGGGGGGGGGGGGGGGGGGGGGGGGCATGAATAGCTCCACTGAAAACATACACATCACACTGAAGTCACTTGGGACAGATGCACAGACGGAACCGGATGGCAAGACAAGCTTACTCACACGCCCATTCACACACACGCACGCGCGCACGCACACACTCGCTGGATTTTGCTGCGAGCTCCCACGCTGACTCTCCCACGCTCACACTCAAAATGAATGTCTAGACAAAGACTGGAGACGGTTGGACAAAATGCATGCACACATGCGGACACACATGAATTCACACATATACACATGCGCACACACGCACACACACACACACACACACACACACACACACACACACACACACACACACACACTGAATTCTGTGAACATTTTAAGCGCACAACCAGCTACCACCAGACAGCCCTGTGATGCCCGCCGTTTTCGCTTCATTCCCGCCAATCGCCGTGGTAACAGATGTGATTAGTGAGGTGTAATGAGCTGTGCGGAGATGAGCGCCTGAGCTCAGCGCCTACGGGCACCCAGGGGTGCTCTCCACCTCACGCCCCAGACCCCAGGCTGAAGCCTGTTCATCATGGTCTGCACGCACAGTCTTGCACCAACACACACACATGGCCCAGATCCGAGCTGCTTAATGTGTGTTTGGTTCGTCAGGTGACCGTTATGTTGACAACCAGACTTCTCACACCTGTCTGTTCCTATGTTTGTGTTGTGTGTGTTTCTCATAATAGCTTATGCACATGTAGGAAAGTGACTTCATTCCGTTTATGTGTGTGTGTGTGTGTGTGTGTGTGTGTGTGTGTGTGTGTGAGAGAGATCAGTCCAATTCTCTCATCTCTTGTTTTCTAACGAGCCTCCCATGGCCCCAATTCAAACCACTCTCTCACACACACACGCACACACACACACACACACACACACACACACACACACACACACACACACATCGGGAATTGTGTTTTCATCAGATGGTTACATCAGACGTGTTGTCCTCTGTGATTTGATACCTGCCCAAGCTGCAGTTGCACGTGCTACCGACTAGTCATTCACATGACAGCGTGATGAAGATGAATGTAGTTACAAGTAAACTCGACATTGTGTGGGTTTAGCCGCATGAAACATGTCTTGCTCTGCGCCGAAAATGATTTATTCATGTTGTTCGAGTGAGAGAGAGAGAGAGAGTATCACTGCAGTAATTATCGCAGCAATTTGTTTTTATTGTCACCAGGGGGCATTGTTGTACCGACATGTATTTACCAGCGGCCCAAAAACTTGTGGTCCACACACACACACACACACACACACACACACACACACTGCAGTTTGAATGTTACCAGTGTAACATATGATGTGAGTCATGTGTCATATGATGTGAGTCATGTGTCATATGATGTGAGTCATGTGTCATATGATGTGCGGAGGTCCAACGCAAATGTAGCTCTGGGGAGCCGTTTTCGAAGGGTAGTTCGGTAAGTGCTGCTGCGCCAATTCTCTAAATAAATAGGCCTCAGAAGAAGTAGTCAGCATGAATGCACTGTTAGTTTCCTCTACTGTTCGTCCAACCCCCCCCCCCCCGCCCCTTCCTGCTCCTCCATATTTTCATTTCCCGTGCAGCTTGTAGTCTCTACTTCCTCATCGGAATTTTAGATCAAAGTTCAACATCAGCCGTCAGCGACGTTCCCGCTTTCGGATGGTCCCGTCTCTCATCCTGCCTCCAAACGCCTCCAAACACAACACAGCACGGCGACGCGGCATCGTCACGGCGAAGTGGTGTTGTTAATACGACGCCATTAGACCTACTGCAGTGCACAAGTCCCCCCCCCGTGTGTGAACGCTATATTTCTACTGAGCCGCTTCCACGAAAATGTTTTATCCTATTCCCCCGATTCTATCGCGGTGGTGTCGGCCCCTAAAGTGTGTCGTGATGATCCCAAAACAGTCATTATAATAAGGACAGCGTTTAATTATGCTAGCATGTGTCCTGCTGTGCCATGAGCACAACAAACTCAATGTTCCCTGCTTGCCCAGACGCTTCAGATCCAAAACCGAGGGCTTAATTGCTTTCACTGTGTTTTTCTTAATGTGCAACCCGGTGACGTGTATGAATGGCAAAGGAACGCATCAGCGCATTAAACAGTGGGTTCATTGGGGGGGGGGGGGGGGGCTTTTCCCATTGAATGCAAGCAGGTGAGCGACGACTGCTTTGATGCACCACCATCCGTTAACTGGCTGGGGCCTGCTGACCGCCAGTGATGTGGAATAACCTTTTCTTCCTCTGCTTTATGTTCTCTCTCGCCTCACTTCATAATCTTCCCTTAATAATAATATTTTCCTCAAACGCTCTGTTTGAAGTTGTTATTGCACTAGTGTGTGTGTGTGTGTGTGTGTGCCGCAGGGCAGGACCGTCTAGTCTAGTGATGAACACTAACCCCCAGTGGAATTGTGTTTGATGCCCAACACCCCGTAGCCCGGCCGGCAGAAGCATCCTATTTGCTTCTTGTTTTCATCATTGAGCGCATGATTTTATCCAGAGCGACTTAACTCGGTGGACATCTTCAATGGTGCCTACGCACACTGCACACATTGGGCTTCGAACCCACAACCTTTCGGCTGGTGGACTAACTCCTATTACTGTACCCCTACTGTATTCACGCCGTTCTCGAGCAAGATAACCCTACCTGCCCCTAAACGACCTGTCTCTACTGTCTAACCCCTACCTGCTCCTTAATGACCTGTCTCTACTGTCTAACCCCTACCTGCTCCTTAATGACCTGTCTCTACTGTCTAACCCCTACCTGCTCCTTAATGACCTGTCTCTACTGTCTAACCCCTACCTGCTCCTTAATGACCTGTCTCTACTGTCTAACCCCTACCTGCTCCTTAATGACCTGTCTCTACTGTCTAACCCCTACCTGCTCCTTAATGACCTGTCTCTACTGTCTAACCCATACCTGCTCCTTAATGACCTGTCTCTACTGTCTAACCCCTACCTGCTCCTTAATGACCTGTCTCTACTGTCTAACCCCTACCTGCTCCTTAATGACCTGTCTCTACTGTCTAACCCCTACCTGCTCCTTAATGACCTGTCTCTACTGTCTAACCCCTACCTGCTCCTTAATGACCTGTCTCTACCAGTGTTGTAATGTAACGAAGTACAAATACTTCGTTACTGTACTTAAGTAGAATTTTCACGTATCTGTACTTTACTTCGTTATTTATATTTCTGGCAACTTTCACTTTTACTCCACTACATTTCCTAAATAAAATGTATACTTTTACTCCGATACATTTCTCCTAAGCATCTTCGTTACTCGTTACTACAAAATAAAATCATTAGAAATGTGTTAAGACCGCAGGTTTGGCGAATCACGCGCGAAACCAACCAGACGCGCAAAGCGCACGCGTACTGCTGCGGGCGCACGCGCTTTACTTCCGCTCCCATGGTAACGCATGGCGCGGTTCACACTGCGTCCCTGTGCGCAATCTCATAGAAATACATTGAATATGCACAATAAATTCAGTTAAATTAACTTAAATCAAGTCATACATTTTGCATACAACCCAAACAACATTCTAATAATAATAATCATGATTATTATTATTATTATTATTATTATTATTATTTATTATTAATTATTATTATTATTAACATTCTATATAGTTTAGATATTTGTTTTAATCACACTAAAGTGTGATCATAGGCATCAATATCAATCAATTCCCCGCGTCTGGTAACATGGGAGTGCGCGTGCTCAGCAGTGCGCGTGCGCTTTGCGCGTCTGTGGGTTCAGTCCGCGCGCACGAAAGCGTCTGTCCGCGTCTGGTGGGTTTCGTGCGTAAGAGTCCCCGCATGTCCGGAATGTCAGTAGAATCAACGACTGAGGCCACTTTTTTTCTGTACTTTTTTTTTACTTTTTACTTCCAATACTTAAGTACATTTAATATCAGAAAATTACTTTTGATACTTAAGTACAATAAATATCAGATACTTTAAGACTTTTACTCAAGTACATTTCTAAAAGGTGACTTTAACTTCTACCAAAGTCATTTTCCTGGTAAGATACTTGTACTTTTACTCAAGTATCGCTTTCAAAGTACTTTATACAAGACTGGTCTCTACTGTTCTAACCCCTACCTGCTCCTTATAAGATAAGATAAGATAAGATAGAACTTTATTAATCCCGAAGGAAATTCTTGTGCCAGGTTGCATAGCAATACAGTACAATACAACAATAGTGAAATCGACAGAATAATAAAAATAAACTAACAGATTTACAAATATACAATGTACAATGTCAAAATATAAAAATATATAGGCAAGATAAGATATTCAGACGGCGAAAAACGATTTGGCATAATTGAAGTGAAGAATATTGCACATAATGTTGAAAGGTAATGTAGGAGAGGTATTGGACATGACATTAAGAATAACAATATTGCACATGATGATGAGAGGAGATGAGAGGTAGTATTACTGATAATATTTATAGATAACATGATATTAATAACAATAATATAGCACATGATAGAGAGTATTGCACATGATGTTGGGCAGTAATATTAATATTACACGTAATACTGAGGAAAAATGCACATGATGTTGAATGGTAATACTGCACATGATATTGCTCAGTGTTCATTGTATATTAGACTTGCTCAGAGTGTATTGATGATGAACCACTCACCGGTTTTGCATGAGCTCTCGTCTCTCCATCCCGCCACGTAGCGCGACGAACAAGAGCACGTTAACGGGAGGATGGTAGGAATGGGCACACACAGGAGACACAGAAGAGAGAACCTTCCTGTGGGCCAGTGATTCCTCGGTGGAGGCACCCTCCATTCCCGGTTAATTGCCACTGTTCATTGGTCTCACGCAAGGGATTCACAATGGTATGTCAACCTTCTACTCTGTGACTCGTGCAGGGAGGCGAAGGCGCTTAGTCCCACATATGGCCGGATACAGAGAGTAGTTTACTCAGGCACGTAACACTCCAGGTTCTGGGTTCAACCTCCACCACGTCCACTTTCCCACTCTGCAGAGCGACTAACCTACCTGCTCCTTAATGACCTGTCTCTGTACTGTCTAACCCCTACCTGCTCCTTAATGACCTGTCTCTGTACTGTCTAACCCCTACCTGCTCCTTAATGACCTGTCTCTGTACTGTCTAACCCCTACCTGCTCTTTAATGACCTGTCTCTGTACTGTCTAACCCCTACCTGCTCCTTAATGACCTGTCTCTGTACTGTCTAACCCCTACCTGCTCCTTAATGACCTGTCTCTGTACTGTCTAACCCCTACCTGCTCCTTAATGACCTGTCTCTGTACTGTCTAACCCCTACCTGCTCCTTAATGACCTGTCTCTGTACTGTCTAACCCCTACCTGCTCCTTAATGACCTGTCTCTGTACTGTCTAACCCCTACCTGCTCCTTAATGACCTGTCTCTACTGTCTAACCCCTACCTGCTCCTTAATGACCTGTCTCTGTACTGTCTAACCCCTACCTGCTCCTTAATGACCTGTCTCTGTACTGTCTAACCCCTACCTGCTCCTTAATGACCTGTCTCTTTACTGTCTAACCCCTACCTGCTCCTTAATGACCTGTCTCTTTATTCACTGTCTATCCCTGACCTGCTCCTTATTGACCTGTCTCTCTACTGTCTAACCCTGACCTGCTTCTGAATGACCTGTCTCTGTGTTCATCATCTAACCCCTACCTGCTCCTTAATGAATTGATGATTTCCTTGTTTGTACCCTGATGTCACTTGTCACAGAACAATCTGGGAAGTCATCATTGGAAACTGCTTGGAATAGGCAGGTGATTGGATGAACCATCTTTCCATCACCATTTGTTGTTTCCAATCAAACAGTTGCTTCTCACTGTCGTTACACGTAAACCAAACCTGTAGCTGCCAGTGGGTCAGTGGTTTGGACACCAACGGACAACTTGAAGCCTGGCCAGACAGATCTTAAGAGAGAAACAGAATGTGAACTTGGGAAATTGGAACGGTCTCACAAGGCTAACTTCAAGGTGCTGTAGGTAAGATTTAAGAGCTATACCTACCTGGCTTTCTCCCCTTACAACTCAACTCATACCTACAGTGGCTTCAAATATAACCAATCAGAAAAAGGCCGGAGAGTGGCTTTGGCTAACTTGGGGTTCGTGTCCCCAAGTTTCAAACTGTTGGCGGGAAGTTCCTGTAGCTAACGCATCGATTCAACTTGACCCAAAACTAATCATATGGCGTGGCCGTTAAATTATTCCCACAAAGGTTAGGAGCAAAAGTGAAGTTGAATAATTGAACTTTCATGTTTCGACTCTTCCTTCCTTTGCTGACCTCGTTCATGTCGGTGGAGAGCATATTTCTAACGGGTGAAATTACAGCTGGCCTACGCGTGTGAATCCACTACTCCATGCATCTTTGAAGTACACAGTGGATAATTGTGGCTGGAGGAACAAACTGAGTATTATTATGCAATTCAAAGCTTCTTTGGGTTCTACTTTTAACACACACAGAATAGAATATTTGCCATTTGTTGTATAATGCATTATACCCTTTTTTTCAGGGTGAGATAGAACAGACTCTTTGGCTTTTCAAAACAACAGCAACAAACTAAGCCCTGTGAGGCTTTGTGGGATTTTAATGCGAACAATTCTGGCAACTGTCATGAACTTGTTATTTTTGCAATTATACCCTGCAATATACATCTTATATAACTGATTATATAAGATATTATTGAACAAACCTTTTTGTTCACTTAAGTCATAGATTGAAACATTTATTGTATGACATGGTCACAGTGAGTGATAAATATGACAGGAAGCATGGGATGACCAAGGATTACCTTAACTGCATGTTCTGTTGCTGGTACCCTATAGGGGTCCGGGTTGGTGTGTGTACCTCACAGAGTTTAGGTCTGTTCCTGTGGTGTTTGGACGTGGTGGTGGTGGTGGTGGTGGTGTTGGGGGTGAGGGTGGTGATGGTGTTGGGGTGGTGGTGGTGGTGGTGGTGCTCTGCTCATGAACCCGTTTGTGGTGTTGAGTTTAATTGGGCTGATTGATTCATTGCTGATGTTCATGTGTTGTGTGCTACAGACTCAAAGCGTCCGTCCGCGTCTGGTGGGTTTCGTGCGTAAGAAGTCCCGCATGTCCCGGATGTCAGTAGAATCAACGACTGATGCCACTTTTTTTTTTTTTTTACTTTTACTTCCAATACTTAAGTACATTTAATATCAGAAAATTACTTTTGATACTTAAGTACAATAAATATCAGATACTTTAAGACTTTTACTCAAGTACATTTCTAAAAGGTGACTTTAACTTCTACCAAAGTCATTTTCTGGTAAGATACTTGTACTTTTACTCAAGTATCGCTTTCAAGTACTTTATACAAGACTGGTCTCTACTGTAACCCCTACCTGCTCCTTATAAAATAAGATAAGATAGAACTTTATTAATCCCGAAGGAAATTCTTGTGCCAGGTTGCATAGCAATACAGTACAATACAACAATAGTGAAATCGACAGAATAATACAAATAAACGAACAGATTTACAAATATACAATGTCAATGTCAAAATATAAAAATATATAGGCAAGATAAGATATTCAGACGCCGAAAACGATTTGGCATAATTGAAGTGAAGAATATTGCACAAAATGTTGAAAGGTAATGTAGGAGAGGTATTGGACATGACATTAAGAATATTGCACATGATGAGAGGAGATGAGAGGTAGTATTATAGATAATATTTATAGATAACATGATAATAATAATAATAATATAGCACATGATAGAGAGTATTGCACATGATGTTGGGCAGTAATATTAATATTGCACGTAATACTGAGGAAAAATGCACATGATGTTGAAAGGTAATATTGCACATGATATTGCTCAGTGTTCATTGTCTTATATTTCAACTGTCCTTCCCGCAGAGGGGGGAGGAGTTATAGAGTTTGATGGCCACAGGCAGAAAGGACCTCCTGTGGCGTTCTGTGGTGCACCTCGGTAATCTCAGTCTACGGCTGAAGGTGCTCTGGTATGACACCAGTGTGGCGTGCAGGGGATGGGAGGCGTTGTCCATGATACTGAGTAGTTTACTCAGCATCCTCCTCTCAGAGACCTCCACCAAAGACTCCAATTCCACTCCCAGGACAGAACCCGCTTTCCTGATGAGCTTATTGAGTCTGTTGGCGTCGGCTGCCTTCACCCTGCTGCCCCAGCACACAACATGACCTGTCTCTGTAATGTCTAGCCCCGACCTGATCCTCAATGACCTGTCTCTACTGTCTAACCCCTACCTGCTCCTTAATGACCTGTCTCTGTATTCACTGTCTAACCCCTACCTGCTCCTTAATGACCTGTCTCTCTACTGTCTAACCCCTACCTGCTCCTTAATGACCTGTCTCTGTACTGTCTAACCCCTACCTGCTCCTTAATGACCTGTCTCTGTACTGTCTAACCCCTACCTGCTCCTTAATGACCTGTCTCTGTACTGTCTAACCCCTACCTGCTCCTTAATGACCTGTCTCTGTACTGTCTAACCCCTACCTGCTCCTTAATGACCTGTCTCTTTACTGTCTAACCCCTACCTGCTCCTTAATGACCTGTCTCTCTACTGTCTAACCCCTACCTGCTTCTGAATGACCTGTCTCTGTGTTTATCATCTAACCCCTACCTGCTCCTTAATGAATTGATGATTTCCTTGTTTGTACCCTGATGTCACTTCAAGGTAACCTGACACGCCAGACTGTTTGTTTCACAGAACAATCTGGGAAGTCATCATTGGAAACTGCTTGGAATAGGCAGGTGATTGGATGAACCATCTTTCCATCACCATTTGTTGTTTCCAATCAAACAGTTGCTTCTCACTGTCGTTACACGTAAACCAAACCTGTAGCTGCCAGTGGGTCAGTGGTTTGGACACCAACGGACAACTTGAAGCCTGGCCAGACAGATCTTAAGAGAGAAACAGAATGTGAACTTGGGAAATTGGAATGGTCTCACAAGGCTAACTTCAAGGTGCTGTAGGTAAGATTTAAGAGCTATACCTACCTGGCTTTCTCCCCTTACAACTCAACTCATACCTACAGTGGCTTCAAATATAACCAATCAGAAAAAGGCCGGAGAGTGGCTTTGGCTAACTTGGGGTTCGTGTCCCCAAGTTTCAAACTGTTGGCGGGAAGTTCCTGTAGCTAACGCATCGATTCAACTTGACCCAAAACTAATCATATGGCGTGGCCGTTAAATTATTCCCACAAAGGTTAGGAGAAAAAGTGAAGTTGAATAATTGAACTTTCATGTTTCGACTCTTCCTTCCTTTGCTGACCTCGTTCATGTCGGTGGAGAGCATATTTCTAACGGGTGAAATTACAGCTGGCCTACGCGTGTGAATCCACTACTCCATGCATCTTTGAAGTACACAGTGGATAATTGTGGCTGGAGGAACAAACTGAGTATTATTATGCAATTCAAAGCTTCTTTGGGTTCTACTTTTAACACACAGAGAATAGAATATTTGCCATTTGTTGTATAATGCATTATACCCTTTTTTTCAGGGTGAGATAGAACAGACTCTTTGGCTTTTCAAAACAACAGCAACAAACTAAGCCCTGTGAGGCTTTGTGGGATTTTAATGCGAACAATTCTGGCAACTGTCATGAACTTGTTATTTTTGCAATTATACCCTGCAATATACATCTTATATAACTGATTATATAAGATATTATTGAACAAACCTTTTTGTTCACTTAAGTCATAGATTGAAACATTTATTGTATGACATGGTCACAGTGAGTGATAAATATGACAGGAAGCATGGGATGACCAAGGATTACCTTAACTGCATGTTCTGTTGCTGGTACCCTATAGGGGTTCGGGTTGGTGTGTGTACCTCACAGAGTTTAGGTCTGTTCCTGTGGTGTTGGGACGTGGTGGTGGTGGTGGTGGTGGTGTTGGGGGTGAGGGTGGTGATGGTGTTGGGGGTGGTGGTGGTAGTGGTGGTGCTCTGCTCATGAACCCGTTTGTGGTGTTGAGTTTAATTCGGCTGATTGATTCATTGCTGATGTTCATGTGTTGTGTGCTACAGACCCAGTCTCATCATCCAGTTTGGTTTGGGTCGACGCGTTCTCTCTCCTTGTGACGAGATATGAGGAAGCTAATCTTGCTTCATAGCTGCTTTCCACCTGGGGGAATTTGTGGCGGCGGCGGCGGCAGCGGCGGGAATGGAATGGTGGTGCATCTACAACACACAACACACAAGATGTTTGGAGAGCTTTAGCGTGTGTGCGCCAAACTGCTTCTCCTGCTCCATCAAACCATGAATATCGAACCAGAATTGACCAGCAGGTATTACAAAACCACTGAATCTTGCTCACTAATTGACAGACGAGGAAAAGAGTGCAGCAGCAAAGCAGAACCCACGATTTCTCCTCATTTACATCTCTGTAATATTTCCGTAGATCTCCTTGCTTTTCCAGCCTCTCCTCTGCCCCTCTTTCTCTCTGCTCTCTTCTCCCCGACCCTCCTCTCCCCCCCCCCCCTCGCTTTTTCAGAAGCACATTTCATATGGTTTTTTAATCTTTCCAGTACATGTTGAGCACTCTAAAATCCCACCAGAATATCCATAAATTATTGATATTTATCATCACTACTTGTGAAGTTCAGTCTTCCACGTGTTTCACGTTTGTATTAAATGCCGCCGTCTTCGGTTCCGTCCAACAAAAGACCCCACAAATGTTTGGCTATCGGAGTAAAAAAAATCGGTATCTGACGGATCAATACTTCACTTTACAGGTCAACGCAGAATATAATTTCTTGTATTGATTACGAGAGCCTCCCCTCTGGCACGGCCGTGAACCCCACGTCACACACACACATACACTCTCATCATGACATTTAGTGTTGTAGTAGTGGCTGTCGCATCTGTCCCCCTATAGTGATGATGTTATATACACGCACATACACACCAACACAACCCCTCCGACCTGTCACAACACATGACTTTATGGCTGCCGGCCGCTAACCCTGAAGCTAACCTCCCTTCTGTGCCGTGACAAGCCTGCTGGGGGCCGTTAGGGTTTATCTGGCTACCGGAGACCGTCTGGTAGCCCAATGATTCATGCCTGCTTGCTGCAGACGCATGTGCTCACCGTGGCTCGGTTCAGTGGCTGCTGCTGCAGCTTTGAAATATTCACTTGAGGTAAAAATGCTCTCTCTCTCTCGCTCTCTCTCTCTCCACTCCATCGTTCCCTTTCATCGTATCAGGACCTTCATCATCTTCATCATGATCATCCCCATCATCATCATCACCTCTCCATTTTGCACTTGCTCGCTGGCTGTGTGTGTGTGTGTGTGTGTGTGTGTGTGTGTGCTGCGTGCGTGCGTGTGACATTCAAATGGGTTTCTGGGACACAGCGGCACAGTGAAATGACAACAATGGATTTGTTTTGTTTTGTCGCACCTTTCTTTCATGAATAATTTAGCGCTCAGTTTTGTTTGTGGCAACAGTTTAGTCTCTCTTTTTTATTTGGATTTTTAATACTGTCAAAAAAAACTAATTTTCCAAATTATTTAAAGCAACAATACAATAATTACAAATGGTTATGCCACGCACAGATTTGTAGTGTGATTCGACCTTAAACTCATGATTGCTACTGCAGCCATGCGCTTGAACGTCGGCTGCACGTCAGCCTGTAATTCCAACATTTGTCAGCAGAGGGCGACAACCGCCAAAGAACTGCTCTGTGACGCCTGGAGCCCTCTGCACAGCTCAGTTCACTGACTTCCAACTGGTTTCAACTTCAAATGAAACAATTTCAGATAACAAACTGAAAGGCCCTTCTCCCCCCCCCCACCCCACCCCCCCCCCCCTCATTTTATGGGAGGAAATAGAAATGGTTCTAACAGTAAAAACAACACTATGGACTTGTTTCTTTTTTTTCTGGTATAAGCGTTAGATGTGTTTTGGAGCTGAGATGTGAAGAAGCTGTGTGCACCGACACCAGACGCCTCCCGCTCTTATTTTAAGATCTCGACGTTCGCGTGCGTCTTGCTAAACTCTCACCCGGAGGTGAGACTGTTCTCCTGCCTCCCCCCTTATCTCACCACCCACCTCCCCGCCGAGTGCCTACTTTCTTTATCACTGTTTGTGATAAAGTGTCAGCTTGGGCGAAATGTTGTTATTTTTTGATTATGTACGTCACAAATCCGTCATCGACTCTTTTGCGGGTTTCGCTCATAAAAAAACCCCAAAAACCCAACAGGGGTGGCGGAGGTTTATGTCTTCGACCTTAAAAGCGACATTTCCGTGGACATAAACCGCGCTTCTTTTAGCGGTTTTATCAGCTCGAGTCGTCCTCACTTTGGCAGGAACATGGCAGTACATAGCACGCCGAGAACGAATAGATTCCCATCCACCACAAATAGTTTTTTCCTTATCATTAGTTTCAGCCGATGCAGTGTAGCAGTGTTACTCCAGGCCTTGACCTGAGAGGACTTCAGAGGTCAACAACCTCAGAGCTGTTGTACCCTGAATGTGTTCTCTCTGGAACTCTGATTAACTAGTGCGAGTACAGATGTACCAGTAGCACTTAAACCTAACAAAACAATGCACGCACACACACACATACATATAATATATATATATATATATTTACACACACACACGTGGGTGGCATCTGGAATATTTGTGGTGACCTTTTTGGAGGAACGGAGGCCGATTAATGGTAAATGGAAGTGGTTAGAGGAAGTGTGCGTGTGCATGTTTGTGTGTGTGATTATGTATTTGAGTAAGAGAGTGTGTAGATGTGTTTTGTGTGTGTGTGTGTGTGTGTGTGTGTGTGTGTAAGTGTTAATGTGGGAGGAAACCATGAATGAAGAGGTTTTCCAGGGACATGTTCGGGGCGAGAGCTGGAAAACAAAGACAGGATGGATCTCGCTCTGTCTCTGTCTCTCTCTCCCCCCCCCCTCCTCACAACCTTTAACAAATATCTCCAAAAATGTTTTTGGTTTATTAATATCTGTTTAGCTAGTAGCACAGTAGCTCTGTCACTGTATAGACTAATATTGAAACCAGATAGGCATTATGATTTCCTACTGATGTTTCCGATATATTTGGAGAAATATATGTGAAATACTCAGCTTTCACCAACTGAGGGATAACGCATCCATCACTGCATATGATCTGCTTCTGTTAAAAAGTGGTTTTTATATTCGCTTTGTCTCATAAGCTTGTCTCATTGGCTTTGCTGTTGTTTGGGAATTCAGAAATTCAGTCTAAACTGTCACATTCTAAGATGCCGCATTCGAAACTGTCTGATTTTAAACTGTCTCATTCGAAATTGTCTGATTCCCCAACTGTTTGATTTTAAACTGCCTTGATTCAGAACTGCCTGATTCTGAGCTGCCTGATTTTAAACTGCCTGATTCTAAACTGCCTAATTAACTGTCTGATTAAAAACTGTACGATTCTAAACTGCCTAATTAACTGTGTGATAAATTGTAAACCGCTCTCATGTCTCACGCTCCAGACAGTTGGAACTTCAGACTGTATTGTCACTAGTACTGGACTCAAAGTCACCTCTCTGTCTCTTTCTTCTCCCCCCACCACCCCCAGCTGTGCAGTCCCTCAACAGCCTGAACGACCAGATCGGCAACTTCATGGTGAGCGGACCAAAGGCCCTGGAACAGGAAGAGCGAGCCTTCCTTCCCACGGAGAAAGACACGCTGCAGAAGTCCATGACCCTGATGAGGCGCCTCCTAGTGGACGCCCAGGTAATTTCCAACGGTGTGGCGTGACCACAGCGCAGTCTGGAATGACCCCTCAAACCCCCCCCCCCCCCCACACAACCCTCGAGGTGTAAGTGTATGTGCTAAATTGGCAGCTAAAACCGACACCTTCATTGTCTCTATCTGAATTAATTGTAAGTCACTTTGAATACACGTGTCTGCTAAATGAGTAAATAATAATAATAATAGTAAGTGAGTGAAAAGTAAGTAAATCAGTATCGTTGACTATATAAAGATACTGCGTACAAAGGTTATCTCATGAAATGAAAAGTACAAAATGTATTTTTTTTAAACATCTTATGTCTGCCACACACATACTATTTAATCTCGCACAGCATTGCTGCTGCTGAAAGAAAATAGGCAGAAATTACTGTAGCCAAATGTCGTCTGAAAGGAGTCATTTGCCCACATAAGCAGACGATGTTGGTGTATTTAGTCGGCGATGTACCCTCTCCTCTAAAAAAAAAAAAAAAGAGACTAGCGACTTTTTCTGGTGTTATTGGAGACTTTTGGCGACTTTGACGTGAAAGCTCGTATCGTTCTTACTCTTGTCAACGAGCAGCGGGCGGGACAATAGACTAACAATGAGATTTGTTTATTGTTGTTTGTCGGCACCTTGGAATAATACTTTTCATAGGACATAAGCAAGACTAATTACCGAAACGAGCGTTTCATTTGTTTTGTTTTGTGCGAAGACAACAAGGGTTTGTTTTGTTTGTCGCAACTTTCTTTCATGAATAATTTAGCGCTCAGTTTGTTTGTGGCAACAGTTTAGTCTCTCTTTTTTATTTGGATTTTAATACTGTCAAAAAAAAACAATTTTCCAAATTATTTAAAGCAACAATACAATAATTACAAATGGTATGCCACGCACAGCTTTTTAATGTGATTCGACCTTAACTCATGATTGCTACTGCAGCCATGCGCTTGAACGTCGGCTGCACGTCAGCCTGTAATTCCAACATTTAGTCAGCAGAGGGCGACAACCGCAAAGAACTGCTCTGTGACGCCTGGAGCCCTCTGCACAGCTCAGTTCACTGACTTCCAACTGGTTTCAACTTCAAATGAAACAATTTCAGATAACAAACTGAAAGGCCTTCTCTCCCCCCCCCCCCCCCCTCATTTTATGGGAGGAAATAGAAATGGTTCTAACAGTAAAAACAACACTAGTGGCTTGTTTCTTTTTTTTCTGTATAAGGTTAGATGTGTTTTGGAGCTGAGATGTGAAGAAGCTGTGTGCACCGACACCAGACGCCTCCCGCTCTTATTTTAAGATCTCGACGTTCGCGTGTGTCTTGCTAAACTCTCACCCGGAGGTGAGACTGTTCTCCTGCCTCCCCCCTTATCTCACCACCCACCTCCCCGCCGAGTGCCTACTTTCTTTATCACTGTTTGTGATAAAGTGTCAGCTTGGGCGAAATGTTGTTATTTTTTGATTATGTACGTCACAAATCCGTCATCGACTCTTTTGCGGGTTTCGCTCATAAAAAAACCCCAAAAACCCAACAGGGGTGGCGGAGGTTTATGTCTTCGACCTTAAAAGCGACATTTCCGTGGACATAAACCGCGCTTCTTTTAGCGGTTTTATCAGCTCGAGTCGTCCTCACTTTGGCAGGAACATGGCAGTACATAGCACGCCGAGAACGAATAGATTCCCATCCACCACAAATAGCCATCAGGCACACCCGACGAGGAACAATTTAACCGAATGACACTACGACTCTCCCATCCACCGGCATCAGACCACAATAGTTTTTTCGGTTGGATCATATATCGGGTATTCACTCGTCTTCAGCCCCGACTGCACGTGTAGCAAGTGTTACTCTCAGACCGTGGATTAACGGATCCCCCAAATCAAACACCAGGCCTCTATGCATATAAACCCAAGCGACTCAGAGGGTGGCGGAAACACTGCAGAGCTGCATATCTGGTACCGTTGGATCTCACATCGAATGGGTATTCCCTTCTCCCTCAAACTTCGGGAAGACCACTCTCAGATATTACCCGGGATACCACCCCACACAGAACGGCCAAACTACCATGTCAAGCGAGATACAAGCCATGTACCAGGAAAGTAAAGCTAACACGGATCACTCACACATCCAGGAACGCAATTCAAACGGTATTTTTACACCCCACCAACCCATCAGGAAACCTGCGAGGCAAAGACTTAACGGGCATCACTACCCACACAACTACAGATAAAGCGATTCACAAGACTGACATATGTATGAACTTACCGGGCAGCAAATTACGGAATTGAGCCGCTCAGTCCCCCTCGAAGTTCGCTGAGCAAATACACGGATCCCACTCATACACGGCTGAGTGTTGGGAGTCTTGAGGTGAGAATTATTTGTCGCCTGGGTGACCTTTTTGGGGATGAGGTAACACGACTCGATGGCCTCTCATCGGTGAGATATATATGGTTAAATGGAGGTAGGTGGGGCTTAGCAGAAGTGTGCGTGGTGCAACCTTGCTCTTTTGTCTGCATCGTTTGCTGACTCATTCAACTGATGAATTAGATGAGTAAGAAGAGTGTGTAGATCTCGCTTCCGTAATGTTAGCTCTACGTGATGCTGTGTGTAGATGCTGGATGTTTTTTGGCTTTGTCAGTGTCTTGTTTTTATTTGTATGATGTTGTGGTTAGGTATCAACAAAGCTTATGGGCTGAGGATTGAAGGCAAGTTTTTTTCGCAGGGACGAGTCGTCTCGGGGTGCGCGCCTTGCACGGTAGACAGGTCATTGGGGACTTGCATTTTTTATTGGCCGAATCTTTTGGAGCTGATATCATCCTAACAAGACAACGTAGTGCATTGACAGTCTCGTTCGCAACCTTTTTTCTCTCTCTCTTCGTCTCTGTTCTCTCTCCCCCCCCAACCCCTCTCTCACACTCACAACCTTTAACAAATATCTCCAAAAATGTTTTTGGTTTATTAATATCTGTTTAGCTAGTAGCACAGTAGCTCTGTCACTGTATAGACTAATATTGAAACCAGATAGGCATTACGATTTCCTACTGATGTTTCCGATATATTTGTGAAATATATGTGAAATACTCAGCTTTCACCAACTGAGGGATAACGCATCCATCACTGCATATGAACTGCTTCTGTTAAAAAGTAGTTTTTATATTCGCTTTGTCTCATAAGCTTGTCTCATTGGCTTTGCTGTTGTTTGGGAATTCAGAAATTCAGTCTAAACTGTCACATTCTAAGATGCCGCATTCGAAACTGTCTGATTTTAAACTGTCTCATTCGAAATTGTCTGATTCCCCAACTGTCTGATTTTAAACTGCCTTGATTCAGAACTGCCTGATTCTGAGCTGCCTGATTCTAAACTGCCTAATTAACTGTCTGATTAAATACTGTACGATTCTAAACTGCCTAATTAACTGTGTGATAAATTGTAAACCGCTCTCATGTCTCACGCTCCAGACAGTTGGAACTTCAGACTGTATTGTCACTAGTACTGGACTCAAAGTCACCTCTCTGTCTCTTTCTTCTCCCCCCACCACCCCCAGCTGTGCAGTCCCTCAACAGCCTGAACGACCAGATCGGCAACTTCATGGTGAGCGGACCAAAGGCCCTGGAACAGGAAGAGCGAGCCTTCCTTCCCACGGAGAAAGACACGCTGCAGAAGTCCATGACCCTGATGAGGCGCCTCCTAGTGGACGCCCAGGTAATTTCCAACGGTGTGGCGTGACCACAGCGCAGTCTGGAATGACCCCTCAATCTCGTTAGGTTCGCGAATATCGGGTGCAACCCTCCCCTCATGCACCCCTCAGGGACTACTCGCCCACACAACCCTCGGAGGTGTAGTGTATGTTGTACTACCATATGGTCAGTTCCTATAAAACGCATTTTTTTGATCTTCTCATCACCTGGTTTACATTGTTAATGATTATCCCTTTTGTAAGTTCCCGGTATTCATATGTCTCTAGCCTCATAGAAATTAATTGTAAGCCCATAGGCACTTTGAAATACACTCGTGTCCTAGGCTATGTAAAGAGTAAACAAGAGATAATGATCCCAATTGATAAGGTATAATAGTAAAGTGAGTGGGAGTTAAATAAGTTCCCGTAATGCCCAACACATAGGCTCAGGTTGTAAACAGGAATGTCAGGACATGATGTAAAGTTTATATTAATACTTATACACAGGCAATGCCCGATGAAGTTCTCCCGTTCCCCTCACACACCGAATTGAGTTACGAATTCAAGCTCTGTTGGAAAATGGATGTCCAGCAGGAGACCAATTTACAAGAGGTCCTGGACCACAGATAGGCCTACAATTTGAATATGGTTTCAGAATGATGATGGGCACTGGTGCAGAATTGAGCTTTATTACATTTTTTCATTTATCCCTTACATTGATGGCTCTGCTCTCGGTCGGTTGCCTAAGTGTTCTCCTGATCATGGTCATTATTGGTCTCTCTACTGTTTGTGTCATCACTTTCTCAATCTTCCTCAGTCTTTCTTTTTGGTTAACTATCTATCTGTCATCGTTCTGACAACACTTATAATCGATTTCCGGCAAGCGGCGTAATCGTTGACGCGGCCTTGCGTTCCCAACGTCCCCCCATTGACGTTCCACGCCGAGACCATCTTTCTAATACAAAAAAAAAAAAAAAAAAATGAAGTACAAAGGTTATCTCATGAAATGAAAAGTACAAAATGTATTTTTTTTAAACATCTTATGTCTGCCACACACATACTATTTAATCTCGCACAGCATTGCTGCTGCTGAAAGAAAATAGGCAGAAATTACTGTAGCCAAATGTCGTCTGAAAGGAGTCATTTGCCCACATAAGCAGACGATGTTGGCGAAAACTACTAGGTTTTTTCTTTGGTGACCGTGGCAACAGCACTCCATAACCAGAGCAACCCGACAAACACAATTCTTTGATTTTATGATTTAAAACGTGAACAAGCAATCACTACACTAAACACACTTCGGACGAAGCTACTTTTACGGCAGCTATTTATGTGTAATCCATGATGTGCTTCACTTTGCAACAACCACAAACGTGGTTGAAGACAGAGATTGCCAATTTGGGACTCGGCGCTCCCTCTGGATGAGTGGAAACATTGACTGTAATGGAAGTGGAACAAAAAGGTTATACATCCTCCATCCTCCACTTTCTGAATAGACCACAAGGCCACACAACAGACTCTATAGCAGGGGTGGGCAAACGTTTTGGCTCAAGGGCCACATTTGGTTTTTAAAACTGACAGACGGGCCGGTCCATTCGTAGATGAGGTGAAAAATGAGCTAGTATAAAATATATGTGAAATCTATTAACCTATTAATCAATTAAAAAAAGGGTAGCCAAAGCACTTTAGTGTATGGCAAGCGATTGACTTGACATTAGAAAAGGCCCGCTGTATTTGCAATGCACCATGTAGTGCAGGGGTATTCAATTACATTTCAAAGAGGTCCAGTTAAAGAAAATGTCCTGAAGCAAAGGTCCGGAGCATCATAATGTCTAACTTGCGTTATGATGCCATATACTGTATATTGAAGTCCCCTACTAATCATATCAACATCTATAGGCTGCCACTATGGAGTTAAATGAAATGTACAATTCAAATGTACAAAGTACAATTCAATAATATAACAATATTTATTGAACCGGAGGCATTATAAATAATTTGTGCTCTAATAATAAATAAATGTTCTTTTCTTTCTTCTCCTCGTTGAAGAACCTTACATAAACTAACAGCTGAGCGTCGTCAGACACATCAGTGGACATCAGCGCCCTCAGTTCAGATTTGGGCGGGAAAAGACTCTATAGTCGCTAGTTAGCCTAGCGCTGCACCAGGCTACTCTATAGTCTCTAGTTAGCCTAGCGCTGCACCAGGCTACTCTATAGTCTCTAGTTAGCCTAGCGCTGCACCAGGCTACTCTATAGTCTCTAGTTAGCCTAGCGCTGCACCAGGCTACACAACAGACTCTATAGTCTCTAGTTAGCCTAGCGCTGCACCAGGCTACTCTATAGTCTCTAGTTAGCCTAGCGCTGCACCAGGCTACTCTATAGTCTCTAGTTAGCCTAGCGCTGCACCAGGCTACACAACAGACTCTATAGTCTCTAGTTAGCCTAGCGCTGCACCAGGCTACTCTATAGTCTCTAGTTAGCCTAGCGCTGCACCAGGCTACACAACAGACTCTATAGTCTCTAGTTAGCCTAGCGCTGCACCAGGCTACACAACAGACTCTATAGTCTCTAGTTAGCCTAGCGCTGCACCAGGCTACTCTATAGTCTCTAGTTAGCCTAGCGCTGCACCAGGCTACACAACAGACTCTATAGTCTCTAGTTAGCCTAGCGCTGCACCAGGCTACACAACAGACTCTATAGTCTCTAGTTAGCCTAGCGCTGCACCAGGCTACACAACAGACTCTATAGTCTCTAGTTAGCCTAGCGCTGCACCAGGCTACACAACAGACTCTATAGTCTCTAGTCAGTTAGTTGTCACAGTCGCTGAATGGAGCATCGGCATAGCAACACGTGCTAATCAAAACACACACAGAGTTCCTTACTCTGCTCTGCTTGACGCACGCTTGCGTTGAATCGTCGCTCTCACAACATAAATCACAATCTCCTCTAATTCCCGGATAACTGGCGCGTCCTCAGAAAAATAAATACCTGGGGTTTGAACGGACTAAGCGGTGATTTGTGAGAGGCTGTTTGGGGACTAGATGGTTGGCCACTGCTAGCATGCCGTGGTGTTTGTAATGAGCTGAGGAATTAGCGGACACGTTTGACGCACAGCTCGTCTGAAACGAAACAAGGCGACGGGGACATGGTGTTACTGGCACACAGCAACATGTTCTCCCTCTCTCTCTCTCTCTCTCTCTCTCTCTCTCTCGCTGTTGTCTATGTCTATGTTTGTCTGTCTCGCTCTAACTATTTTCTGCTATTCTCTCTTTCTCTCTGTGTGTGTGTGTGTGTGTGTGTGTGTGTGTATGTCTTTCTCTTTCTATCTTGATCTTTTTTAATCTTTCTCCAACTCTCGCCATCTCTCTCTCTCTCTCTCTCTCTCTCTCTCTCTCTCTCTCTCTCTCTCTCTCTCTCTCTCTCTCTCTCTCTCTCTCTCTCTCTCTCTCTCTCTCTCTCTCTCTCTCTCTCTCTCTCTCTCTCTCTACTTCCTCTCTCTCTCTCTCTCTCCCCCTCTCTTCTGTCTCTCTCTCTCTTTCTCTCTCTCTCTCTCGCTCTTGCTCTCTCTCTCTCTCTCTCTCGCTCTCTCTTCCCTTGGACTAGAAGAGGGATAGCCATGGAATGAAAGACTGCAATGAGCTCAGACCCTGAATAAAGTAAAGGCTGGATTATACTGTGTTGAATAGCCTGGCCTCTCAGACTGTTTTAGGGCCTTTTCGTAAGAGGTGCGATTGCTTCGTATCGTGGCTGAGTGAGTATAATCCCCCCCCCCTCTCCTCTCCCCCGTCACTCAGCTTTCACTAGTTGTCCTGTACCCGAGTACATACGTGTGTACGTACACTTTGAAACAGTCGGTGGTGGTGTGTGCCTAGTTGGTTTGAGAACTCCCAATAAAGACAAAGAAGAAGAAGAAGAAGAAGAAGAAGGCGGTCGCGTAGTTGCGTCATCAACCACACCACATTTATCCATGTTGTCGTTCCAGTGGAGAAAAGCGCCCCCAATCGCGACATCCCAAGCCCAATTCAATGGAGTCGACCTTCGCACTATGCCTACTGTTATTGATATCTTGGAGACGATTTCAAGAACATTATCATCACTGGCTGTGTAGTTCAGAGGAGGAGGTTTGCGAGTGCACGTCCATGGAGAGGTGCATGTAAGCTACGTCAGCGGACACCTTTGGCTACATGGGTAACAGTGGAGACCCACAAAGTATCAATAAACTTTTAACACTCCAATCTCATTTCGTACATTCGTTAGAAAATATATAATAATAATAATGTTTTTTCTCAATCCAGCTTGGTTTTCCTCATCTCATCATTACTCTTGAAAAATGTACATTGCCCTGACAGGGACGGTATGAAAGAACGGACAGAATGATCTCATAATAGGTGTGTGTGTGTGTGTGTGTGTGTGTGTGTGTGTGTGTGTGTGTGTGTGTGTGTGTGTATGTGTAGTATGTCTCATCTAAAAGACAAACACGTCTTTTATTCAGTCTTTATTCAATCATTTGTCAGACAAAAGGCGAGGAACCACAAGCACAAAGTTTTCGTTTCCAAAGGATGGGATGACAGTTGATGCTGTTGTGTCCGTGGTCCTCGTTAGAATCAGAACCCCAGCTTTAGAATCCGGCAAGGAGCGGGTTACCATGGACACCATGTGCGTTTACGTCCTGCCTTCATCTTCTATCTATAATTGAGTTTGGATGCACTTGCTTCAACCCACGTTCTGACGAAGTGAATATGTTGTTATTTTGTGTACTGTTTGTGTTCAGGAGAATGCTTATGAATTCTTATAATCAGCAGTATGGGATATAGATGCATTATAGATGGAATAGATGATTCACTGGAATTGTGTGGCACCACTTGAAAACAAGACAAGACAGCCATTGTAGATCCAAGCTACAATCGACGTTATAAAAATAAAAAACATGACAACGGGACAAAAACGAATCAATAAATGCATAAACAATCAAAGAAAGTAAAGCAAGAGCAGAAATAATCCTGTAGAATCAATCAAGCAGTGGAGCACATGGAGAAGACATTTTATATTTTGCTTATTTTACCACAGGAGTTGGAATAGATTATCCAAGGAGCACTATTACCCACATTAGCAATCACAGTAATACAATCTTTGTGAACACTGAAGCAATTACGCCCAAAACGGCAGCAGCAGCAGCAGCAGGTAGATGATGTATTGAACATGGTGTCAAATTAACATTTAATTTGATGCCAATTTCTTTCTCAAATGTTGCAGTGACATTGCAATGCTGTGTGTTTTTGTGTGTTTTGCAAAAAAGTTGCATGAATTCATGAAAATTGCAAAGCAGGTGCGATTTAAAATATATTATAAATATATTATTAATTAAGAGCCATTAAACGGGGAATGTTCATAGACATGCCTGCTTGTTCAGAAAGTAGGTGAAATGTTGCGATTGGACAAATATACAAGCTTTGGTAATTTTGCAGGGACTGGTTGATTTTGCGTGCCCATGAAAGTCCTAAATGACAAATAACAACTCTGTAATA
This sequence comes from Coryphaenoides rupestris, assembly GCA_002895965.2. Lineage (NCBI taxonomy): Eukaryota > Metazoa > Chordata > Actinopteri > Gadiformes > Macrouridae > Coryphaenoides > Coryphaenoides rupestris. The sequence continues at coordinate 79,465 of PIJE02000745.1, forward strand.
GTGAGCAATACGTGGAGGAGGAATACTCAATCACCCACAGTCGACCCACACGTCATTACAAGTTAAAGAGGAGGGCTGTTTTGATGAAGGGGAATTGCCATGGCTCAAACTTCAACATCGTACCCCACAGAGGAAGCTTCTGGGAAATAACTCGATGACAAGTGGAGTGGGCTCGAGTGCTCCACTCCAAACCCAAATGTGGTTGGTTCGATCCCCCAATGTCTGCGGCCTGCCGCTAAATATCTGTGACAGTGACCCTGCTGTACGCCGCTTAAAGTGGCTATTTCTGGGCTCCTCTAATCCAAGGACAGACAAGGTGAAAGAAAGATGATCATAAACCGGTTTAGTGCCAACTTTGTAGTTGTTGGTGGACACAGAGCAGGTGGAACAATGCTAGCACTCTTTCTTGAGTGTGTGTGGTGACGGCTGGTTTAACCTGCCGTGTGCAGCCTCACCACCCAGCCCCAGAAACCAATCAACCTGACTGGGGCCAGGTGAGGCTGATTAAACCAGCCACCGAACACACACACACACACACACACACACACTCACACACAGCATCCTAGACGATCGAGACGCGTCCTCACCAAACCGGCTCTTTTTGATACCCGGCATCGGTATCACTGCACCGAGTTGCTATGTCTAGCTTTTGAAAAGCAACTCTTCATGAAGACCAAGGTGAAAGGGTTTAAGGGTGAAGGCAGGAGGAATTGAAGATGTTTATAATTAACGCTTCCGCGAGAGATTAAAGGATAAACGGCTTCGGCGGTGGCGTCTTTGTGTCCCTCTTTTAGTTCTGTTCCTCCATATTATGAAAATGCCCGTTCGGCATGTTCCCTCGGTCGGCTTCCGGCCGGCGTGGGAACGCCCGAGACCTCGGACCCAGCCTGTGGGGTCACGCTCTTAAGACGAAGCGCTCGCGTTAAATGTGGAATTTCTTCTTCTTCTACCCCCCCGCTCCTCCCCCCTTCCCTTTTTTATTATTATCTCTGCGTCTGTCAAAGGCGTCTCAGGGATAAAAACGTGTTGAATGTTCTCCTTTGGAAGGAGGAGGGGGGGGGGGAGGGGGCATCCGCAGAAGATGAGGAGACGTGCGGCGAATGCAACGAAGCGGTGGCGGTATCTAAACGCTGGAAGCGCAGTTTCCTGTCTCCATTTTCTTTTTCACATCAGTCTCCCACCCCCACTGCCCCGCCCCTCTCCACGTTATCTCCCTGTCTGCCCACGTTTCCCTCCAATCCCGTGTCATCAGGGTTGCCGCAGCGACAGGCGGTTTTGTTCCCCCACCCTCCCTCAGGAACACAGCAGCAGCGCCAGACACGCTCTCCGGAGCCTCGGCTAGCGGCTTGTTACGGTTTGTTTACAACGCAGCTCGGGGGCCCAGTGTGTTGGTTCCCTGCCCCGTGTGTGGACGTCGGGGCTCAGCCAGCGTATCGATTAAGACGCCGTTCGTATTGTCGGGGAGGGGATTTCACGCATCGGATCGGAGGGTTGTCAATGACTCTGACGGATGTAGTGTGTTGTCATTTGGCAAACAAGACTGGAGGAGATTCATTGCGACAGTCTTGTATTGACATTTAGATCATTCACAGCTTCCATTTGTTTATAGTGATAAACTATATACATATACTACTTCTACTAATGGACTGACTACTACACCTCAGTGTATATAAAAGACCTTTAAAACGTTTTTTACTCGGCTGGCTGTTGATGTACATCGACAGGACTCACCATGTGTTTGTGTACACACAGCTATGCAGCGAGGCAACACTCTCCCAAAAAGTACCCGAGACAGGAGCTGACTTGTGTTTCATGGAAGCACTGTGAAACTGTAAACAGTACAAAAGCATGTATAAGTATCATATAATTACAAGGTTTTTCTATACAAATTCAATACATGCATAAAAATAAGCCGCAGATAATATGAGCAATTACTAAAAACAAACAATGCAATGCAATCAAAATGTCCTCTTTTCTCAATAAATGATTAAAGAGGAGCTACACAGGTAACCATGTAATAGTAGGCCAGTCTGCAAGGTAAAGTATGCACCAATGTAACAAAATCTGGCATTCTTCCAAAATAAAGCTTATATTTTGTATATAACATGTTCAAGAACAGAAATACTCACAGATTATGCTTTAACATAAAGCATGGCCATAAACAAGGTAGATGGACATGGATGTCATGACGCTGCCATCCCTTCCAGACTAAGACTGTACACTTTGTAAGTAGCTTTGGATAAAATCGTCTGCCAAATGCCCTAAATGTAAATGTAATGTAAATGTACATGTACATGTACTGCGCCAGTAGGGGGGGGGTGCTCTGCACTAACTTCAGGAGGCTGGATGGTGTGTGTCTGTGTGTGTAAGAGTTAACTAGCCATAGGAGAGACAGAACAAGGAGATAGTAGTAGTAGTAATAATAGTAGTAGTAGTAGTATATATTACATTTGGAAATGTATTACTTGTACTTTTCTAATAGTACTCTGGACTAAATGATCGAGTGAGTTGTGGGTCTGTGAGTCTATGAGTGAGTCTATCATTGTACATTTGATAAGCAGAGATGTTAGTTCCCTCCAGTGCAGCTTAATTAAAAGAACAAAATTGGCCCCCAAGGACAAGTCATTTAGCTCCCATCTGAGGACGCCTCATATCTATGCACCCCTGCTCAGACGCCCTGATACAATTAGCATTGCTGCTAATTATTTTGCAGACAAAAAAAACATCCAAACGGATAAATGAAGCGCAAAGCGGGCGGCGCAGCAGAGCGAGTCCGACACACACACACACGCACACACACACACACACACACACACACACACACACACACACACACACACACACACACACCCACACCCAACCGAAGGCCCCCCTCACCCCAAGGAGTCAGTGTACCTTCTCTGTGTAGCTTCTCCAGTTCCTCCCAAGGCTCCATCTGGTGTCCCATCATCATACCTCCCCCGCCCTCTCCTACCCCGCCCCCCCCGCCGTATCTCGACTGGGACCGCATTAGCCGAGGTGTCACTCATCCCCCAGCGCAGCCGACGGAGGCAGCGGAAGAAGTGGGTGCGGGGCGTGGGGGATGCGCGGGAGGAAGGGGGTTGCATGGGTGGTGGGTTGGGGCGCCGGGAGCGGGTGACTTTGGGAGACACTGATGAAATACTCTCCCCCCCGCTGTGTCTCCCATCCCCGTCTTGGCTTAATTACCTGAGTGGAGTAGTAGTAGACAGGCACTCTCTTGCTGCACTAGCGACCACCGCCACCGTTAATGTACGTTCATAGATTGGATTAGGTACCGAACCTTCCTTGTCCGCGCAATCTGGCGAGAGACCAAATGAGTTCCGGGGGCCACCCGGCCGGCAAATCGGTCTATTCTGTTCCCCCTCATCGTTATTCCGGGGCCCGCTGCTTTACATGAGTTGTGTTGAGAAATGAGCTTTGTGGTGAAGCGGGAGGTGTCTGTCAGCGCTAGATGACAACGAATGACCACGGTCCGTCTTCCATCTGTGTGTACTGTGTCGCATGTGGAGGAGGGGGCGGGGGTGGGGTGGACCAAAGTCATCTCTTCCTATCAAAGCCGAGCCAAACCAGAAGTGACCAAAATGAATATTGCAACACAATGAACTGACTGACTGATTCCTTCGGCTAATCGTTGATGGAGGCGCTGGAGCGGTGCCCAGGGTTCACAGGGGAGTGACCGCGCAGCCCGGCCAGAGCCTCCCAGATGCTCGGGTCGGTCGGTGGCCGTTGGTTGTGGGGGTGTTGAGGCGGGGGGGTGGAAGGGTGGTCAGCTGGTCGTCCCTGACTGGGAGCTCAGCCGGTCCATCCTGAGCATACACTTTTCAGCCATGCATAATGCATGCATCACATGCTGTTCCCATCTGCCCCTCCGAGCCCCTCTCCTCCTCCTCCTCCTCCTCCTCCATGGGGGGGGGGGGGGGGTGGCTGAGAGAGCTTCCATCCAAATGAGGCATGCAGGAGTATATTATGATTGTTATTATGAATATTAGAGTGGCGATGGCTCACTATAGCCGACCTGGCTCCAAAACGGTAGGGAAGCAAGTAGAGGTGCACCAGCACACGATACATACAGAGGGATCATTGGGGAATAGCGTCTTATGAGGTTATTGTGTGCGTGGCTGCAAAATGCGTTTGAGCGCGAGATAAGTGCAGTTTGGACATCCATGCCTTTCGCGACTAAACGCTTGGTGTTTGATGCCTAACCGATGTTGCCCCACTGTCTTATGATGTACTCATGCCCACACAAGCGTTGGTAAGGTCGGATAAACGTTTCCATGAAAGTTGTGAAGACCCATCACCTTTTACTGTTTAAACGCTTAGAAACACACAAGCGCCTATTGTGAAAATGAATTGTGAACTACTCTCGAATGCAATAACCCCCAACCTCCCCAAAACGGCTTAGGGAAGCCAGTAGAGGCTGCACCAGCACAATGATCACAATACAGAGGGGATCATTGGGGAATAGCGTCTTATGAGGTTATTGTGTGCGTGGCTTGCAAAATGCGTTGAGCGCGAGATAAGTGCAGTTTGGACATCCATGCCTCTCGCCAGAAGGGGGGGGTGCTCTGCACTAACTGCAGGAGGCTGGATGGTGTGTGTCTGTGTGTGTAAGAGTTAACTAGCCATAGGAGAGACAGAACAAGGAGATAGTAGTAGTAGTAATAATAGTAGTAGTAGTAGTATATATTACATTTGGAAATGTATTACTTGTACTTTTCTAATCGTACTCTGGACTAAATGATCGAGTGAGTTGTGGGTCTGTGAGTCTATGAGTGAGTCTATCATTGTACATTTGATAAGCAGAGATGTTAGTTCCCTCCAGTGCAGCTTAATTAAAAGAACAAAATTGGCCCCCAAGGACAAGTCATTTAGTTCCCATCTGAGGACGCCTCATATCTATGCACCCCTGCTCAGACGCCCTGATACAATTAGCATTGCTGCTAATTATTTTGCAGACAAAAAAAACATCCAAACGGATAAATGAAGCGCAAAGCGGGCGGCGCAGCAGAGCGAGTCCGACACACACACACACAGCACACAAACACACACAACACCAACACACACACACACACACACACACACACACACACACACACACACACCACACACCACCAACCACCACCTCACCCCAAGGAGTCAGTGTACGTTCTCTGTATAGCGTCTCCAGTTCCTCCCAAGGCTCCATCTGGTGTCCCATCATCATACCTCCCCCCCTCTCCTACCCCGCCCCCCCCCCCCCCCCGCCGTATCTCGACTGGGACCGCATTAGCCGAGGTGTCACTCATCCCCCAGCGCAGCCGACGGAGGCAGCGGAAGAAGTGGGTGCGGGGCGTGGGGGATGCGCGGGAGGAAGGGGGTTGCATGGGTGGTGGGTTGGGGCGCCGGGAGTGGGTGACTTTGGGAGACACTGATGAAATAGTCTCCCCCCCCGCTGTGTCTCCCATCCCTGTCTTGGCTTAATTACCTGAGTGTAGTAGTAGACAGGCACTCTCTTGCTGCACTAGCGACCGCCGCCACCGTTAATGTACGTTCATAGATTGGATTAGGTACCGAACCTTCCTTGTCCGCGCAATCTGGCGAGAGACCAAATGAGTTCCAGGGGCCACCCGGCCGGCAAATCGGTCTATTCTGTTCCCCCTCATCGTTATTCCGGGGCCCGCTGCTTTACATGAGTTGTGTTGAGAAATGAGCTTTGTGGTGAAGCGGGTGGCGTCCGTCAGCGCTAGATGACAACGAATGACCACGGTCCGTCTTCCATCTGTGTGTACTGTGTCGCATGTGGAGGAGGGGGCAGGGGTGGGGTGGACCAAAGTCATCTCTTCCTATCAAAGCCGAGCCAAACCAGAAGTGACCAAATGAATATTGCAACACAATGAACTGACTGACTGATTCCTTCGGCTAATCGTTGATGGAGGCGCTGGAGCGGTGCCCGGGGTTCACAGGGGAGTGACCGCGCAGCCCGGCCAGAGCCACCCAGATGCTCGGGTCGGTCGGTGGCCGTTGGTTGTGGGGGTGTTGAGGCGGGGGGGTGGAAGGGTGGTCAGCTGGTCGTCCCTGACTGGGAGCTCAGCCGGTCCATCCTGAGCATACACTTTTCAGCCATGCATAATGCATGCATCACATGCTGTTCCCATCTGCCCCTCCGAGCCTCTCTCCTCCTCCTCCTCCTCCTCCTCCTCCTCCCATGGGGGGGGGGGGGGGGTGGCTGAGAGAGCTTCCATCCAAATGAGGCATGCAGGAGTATATTATGATTGTTATTATGAATATTAGAGTGGCGATGGCTCACTATAGCCGACCTGGCTCCATCCCAGTGTGACAGATGAGGCGTCTGTGTGTCAAAGAGCAGGAGAGAGAGAGAGAGAGAGAGAGAGAGAGAGAGAGAGAGAGAGAGAGAGAGAGAGAGAGAGAGAGAGAGAGAGAGAGAGAGAGGGAGAGAGGAAGACAGAGAGAGAGAGAGAGAGAGAGAGAGAGAGAGAGAGAGAGAGAGAGAGAGCGAGAGGCAAGGGATCTAAGTGCCTCTGTGGGTCCCCGCTGTTTGAGAGGTGATGACATCATAGACACCCCTCCGTTGGAGCTGCCTTTGGTCCACAGAGGTGAATACAGAATAAGGATAATACATGAAAGCAGCCAGCAAAGAGGTGAAGATGAAAGATTGTACAGTATTCTGTCCCCAGCGGCCGGTCATTCGGGGTAGCGGTTCCGTTACTCAGTAAGGCATCTTACTCAAGGGGTGCCTTTCAAGGATGCCCTTACATGCGGACATTGCGGATCAAGCCCAGTAACCCTTTTGGCTTGGATGTTCGAATACTCCCCAAAGCCATGACTAATGCATCGTTCAACACACCAGGCCAACGGCCTCCATTTTTATACCACCCAGGTGTGAGCGTGATTTAATCCGTTACAAGCGTTCCAAAATTGTGCATGCTACTGAAATTGTCCATTGGTGACAAAGTGACATCACAAGTGGCGAGTATATAGCTGACTACATCAGACTACCAGCCTACCCAGTGGGCCCGTATCGACTGGTAAACTGATCTAGTCGGCATACATCTCGGTGGGACACTTCCTTTGATGTAACATACTTCACAGTGCCCAATTTCAGTCACATGGACAAGTTATTGGAAACGGGCTTTGTAATGGCTAATTCATGCTCACACCTTGGTATAATCGGGCACCCGATAACAATTTGGTTTGGCAGCATGGACCACTCTGCAATACGCCGCTGGAAGACTGGCGCTGTGAATCGGCTCCCCATGGCTCCCGATCACTGAACCACCTTTTCTGAAAGCGCCGGGTTCAATCACGGCCGCCATTCATAGCTCATTTAGCGTCCAATCATTCACGGACGCTAGCGGCTGCGACGTCGTTGACTTTGGTTTGTTGGGCCCCAACGTACGTCTGCTGACCAAAGTGCCCCTCCATACCTGATGCCAGGACGCGCGGGTGGTCACGACCCCTGTTGATTGGACATGGCGTTCGCGACGTCCATCGTTTCACATATGTTTTGTGTTTTTGTTAAAACGAAACATGTAGACAGAGCCAGGCGACGCTGTTCACCTCGGAAAGCAGGCTGGATTGGTGTTTGGAGCCAGATTGAAGAAAATATAAATAAATTTACAACAAATGTCGGTGTCGATGGGGTGGTAGCGGCGAGGGGGGGGGGGGGGGGGGGTGTGTGGGGGGTGGGGTATGAAACGCCTCGGTGGCTCCCGATAGAGAAAATTTGAAAAGACATTGAAGAAAGCCACCGTACGGAAAAGCAATATTGCTGTGCAAATTGTCGGGGTTCCGATTCAACGCCCGGCCTCTGTGGCAGAGCGTAGCGCAGCGATGATCAAGAGAGCCCGGGCTGTCATTATGTGCCGAAAGGAAACGTGGAGAGAAAAAAGATGTGGCTCTCTTTTTCAAAGTCACCGTTGAAAAAATGTTCAAAGGTGACTTTATATTCTGTTTAATGTGACGGTAGGACCTCCGGAATGTGGGAAGCGGGTTGCACTTTGGTTTAACAAGCTAGTTAGCGTTTTTTAACCGGGGGAGCTCGTACTCCAGGGTCCGTATATATATTTGTTGTACGACGAACCGAACACAGTTGGCCCGGGAACACGTGTGTTTATTCCGTCGCATGAGCCAACAACGGGAGGAAATTGCAGCCGCCCTTTGTCAGATATCAAACAGTCACGAACGAAGCGCCTATATACCTATCAGCACAACTGCCAAGCTGTGAAAAAAATACAAACTACAGTTGGCCAGCGACCCTTCGGCACTCAATTGTTACCATTGTTTCGCAAGCTCGTACTCCACGGTGTGTCTCACTAGCAGCCCTAGACTGGAGCTCGCCTGTCAGTACGTCCGCTCCTTACCAATTTTCCTCGACACATCGGTTCATCCGATCAACTCATGCTTTGGCCGGTGCTGGTGTGTTGCCGAGGAGAAACCCTATTGAGTGTGCGTGTTCGAATGAAGTTTGGTTTTGCATTAGCCACGCTCCAGAGGAAGCTGCCAGCCCAGCAGCGGAGGCGGCAGACTAAGACTGCGGAGGTCAAGCGAACATCCCCCGTTTCTGAAACACGCACGTTTTGAAACGAGTTTGCTGCACTGGTGTTTGTAGTGAACGTGTTTATTATTTAGTTTGGACTGATTGATTGGACTGATGGGTTTCTCTGAGCAACAAAGGCAGCAGTCGGCAGGTAGGGAGCCCGCATTGCAGCTTAGCCACTTAAAAACAAGATGGTTTTAGTTGAGCCAATGAAAGGGGAACGTTTTACAGCAGCACTTAAAATAGAGCATGTATGCTCACACTTCAGCATCCCCTTTGTAGAAGGGCCATTCTATTTCCTCTATAGTGCATTTCTGTCTTATGTCCATCACATTACAACAAGTACCAGAACATCTCCCGCTCGTACTTGGAAAATGGCAAAGGAGAGAGAGGTGTGTGTGCGTGTGCATGTGCATGTTTGTGTGTGAGTGAGAGTGTGCATGCGTGCATGCGTGTGTATGATTACTTTGTGTGTGTGTGTGTGTGTGTGTGTGTGTGTACACACACAACAGTTAGCCTACACAAACATGGCACAAAATCCACTTTAATTTCCGAATCCATCCTTCCATTTCCGCTCAAATCCGCCTCTCTCTCTGAGTCGTCATAACCCCTTAACCATCGGAGGTCAGGAAAAAAACCAGAAGAAAAACATTTCTATCTGTGCTCAGCTATACGTTTCTTAAACACGAAAAAAACTCCATAGAACTGTGGAAAGAAATCTGAAAAAAATCAGTT
>PIJE02000745.1:93756-114465 GCA_002895965.2 Coryphaenoides rupestris
GGTTCCAATACTGAGCGAAATCAACACGTATTAATGTGGAAGAAAAGGTTGATTTAAGTGACTTTGGCAATGGTGGTGCCAGCGGCTGGTCTGAGTATTATTCAGCAAACTCACTGATTACTGAGGCCTTTTTCAGGATGCACGAACCATCTGCCTGGGGGTTATCAGAGAATGGTCGCGATACAAGAGAAAATATTCAGTGAGGCTGGCCATGTTATCTCGTGGGCGGAAAATGTCTGTTGATGGCCAGAGGTCTAGAGGAGAAATGGCCAGACTGCTTGGAGCTGATAGAAAGGCAACAGTACTCAAATAACCACTCGTTACAACGAGGTATGCAGAAGAGCATGTTCTGAACGCACAACACGTTGCTTGTTGCTGACCAATGTGCCATCCCTTTATGGACCACAGGTGTATCCCTTCTTCTGGATGGCTTAACTTTCAGCAGGGATATTACGCTCCGTGTCACCAAAGCTCAAATCATCTCAAACTGGTTTCTGTGAACATGGATAATTGAGTTTCACTATACTCAATGGCCTCCACAATCACCAGATCCTCAAGTCCCAATAGAGCATCTTTGGGATGTGGTGGATGACGGGAGATTCCACATGCTATGGATTGTGCAGCCGACAAATCTTCAGGCAACTGTGTGATGCGATCATGTCAGATATGGCATCTTATGCCCATGAAGAAGTTAGAATTAAGGCAGGTTCTTGAAGGCAAAGGGGGCCATACCCGGCTACTAGGCAAGGTGTACCTAATTATAGTGGCCGGTGAGTGTAGTATGGTGTTGTGTGCGTTGTGCAAACCCAAGGTGCCCATTACATGTTCCCACAAACATCTCTGCGTATAGACCTTGAACTAGTGGTAATTTGTATGGTACATTTTGTACTTTGCTCATGTAATTTCCCATTGCATGAACTGTGAGGCAGCACAGTACATGTCAATAATACCAAAGACAACCAAATTTTTCACTAGTAGTAAGAGTGGCTCAATGTAACAGGATGAATGAATGGAAACTTTAGGGTGTTGCTGTGATCATGACTGGATACCTGGCCACCCCACCTGACGGACTGAACTGACCTTGACTGACTTGACTTAACTCACCACCCCTGGCCCATGTCCACGCCGTACTGCAATTGGAATACCTTCAATGGACTTTCATTCTATTTAATACTGTGGCACATGTTTTCCAATGCTATTACTATGGACCAAACACTTTCATCCAACGTCACTTCATAGAGAATTCTCTTTGAGTATGCATCCAACTATAATGGAAGGAGTATCTCTGTTATGTATTATATATGTATGTATTAACTTATGTCTGGCCTTTGATTTTTCTCGACAACCATTTATCCGATCGATTCACACTTGGCCGTGTGTGTTGCTGAGGAGGACTCAGAAGTGCGGTTTGGGTGAGTGTTCTCTCGAGAAGAAAGGCGATACCGCTAGGGCTACGCAAACGGCAGCGTTTTGACGCGGCACCACTGCACTAGGTGTCACTAATGAGCAAGGTTGGGGCTTAAGGCATCGTGTGTCCCCAAGGGAGAACTGCTCTACTTTCAGATCTCTGCTTTTTCCCGTCCCGTGGGGACAGCTTGGAGACATCATGGTGGCGGGGGGAGCACGCTATCGCTAATGTCTTTTGATCTTGGCGCCTGATCAGAGCGGTGGGAGAGGAGAGGGGCAGATCTCCTGGTGAGTTAAAGACCACAGCCATAGGATTAATTGATGACGGGGGACGGGGACGGGGGGACGGTTGGCGTGGCGGTCCCTGCCAACTGTGGCCGATGAGGCAAAGGAAGAGCCTACATGGAAAACTGTTTTCTTATTTTATTTTTATTTCATAATCTGTTCATAATCGCTGGCGTAATTAGGAGCTTATCGAATGCGCTCGTCACACGGCTTCTGGTTTCATCGACCCACCTACGAACCCACAATGACCCCAACCGCTGCACGCCAGACTATATTTTAATTTAATTAAGATTTGCCGTGATTTTTAAGGTGCCGCTTCCTCTGCTTGACGTAGCTTTTTTAAATCACGTCGTTTATTTTGAATCAATGTCAACCAATGTCAGTGTTGATCTATGGGAGGTGACGGCATAGAGGTGAAACGAGATCCAGTGTGATTATAATATCAATAATAATGACGCATTAATAAGATGCATGTTATCGTTAAGGCCCAACCAGTTAGGAGGTGCAGATATTCCCTCCTTTCATATCCTTGTTTAAATCATGTTCTTCCCAATTAAAACCATGGCCATGGGTTAAAGAAAAGGAGGAAAACTTATTTTTTTCAGGGTCAATAAACGAAGTTTGTTTTTTGACCCCAAGTTCTTGTTTGTCAATGCTGTTTGACCGCTAGTTCTTATCACAGCTGCACAGCTTCCCTGCTTTCCATTGTATCATTTGATGTTGAATTAGAATTATTTTTTAATTCTATTCCAATCTTCCACTTTCTCTTATATGTTGTAACCGTGTTTGAATTTCTATGCCTCTGCGAAAAAAGGTTGAATAAAATCTAAATAAAATAAGCGTAAACTTCTTCCATCAAAGGCTTGCCTAACATGAATAGGAGGTCTCTTTTATCTGCCACTTTTATCTGGAGTCTGGCGTCGAATTGGGTAAGCGGCGAGGTCGTTCTGTTTCCGGGGGTCGAGAGGTGACCTCTTGTGTGACCCTGGAGGTCTCCTGTGACGCCGGGCCAACGGGGCTAATCACTACAGCGCTAATCAAACGGGCCTCTCCACTCAGGATGATAGCGTGTCACAACAACGTCTCGCTCCTGGGCGGAGGTACAGCCCGACGGCAGCAGATTGTTGTCGGACACACTCTGCTGCTTGCGGTGTTGCGTTACCCGCGGGACGGGGATTGGGCAGAACAGGATATTGTGCTTCCTGTCTGCCAGGTCCGGTTCTGGGATGATGATGATGAGATGATGATGCAATATGTGGCCACGATGAAGCCTTGATGAGGAATGACAACGGAGTTATCTGGAATTGTCGCTGCAGAAGTTGTCGCCGTACATATTGGCTCCCATATGTGGGGATACTGTGTGTGTGTGTGTGTGCGTGTGTGTCAGTGTGTGTGTGTGTGTGTGTGTGTGTGTGTGTGTGTCAGGGTGTTGAAGAGTTTGTCAGTGTGGTTCGTATGTGTGGGTGCGCTGTGTGTGTCAGGTGATGTTCATGTGTGTTGTCAGTGTGTGTGTGTGTGTGTAGGTGTGTGTTGTGTCTGGTGTTTGTGTGTGTCAGTGTGTTTGTGTGTGTTTGTGTGTGTGTGTGTGGCACGAGGGTACAACCAAATGCAGCCACAGCAGCAGACAGAATGACAACCAGTCAACCTGACCCATGCAATACAACATAACTCCAGTGTCCACCCAGATGTATGCCGACTAGATCAGTTCACTAGTTGGTACGGTCCACTGGGTAGGCTGGTCTATCCATCCTACGTCTAGGTGGACACTGCCACTTGTGATGTCACTTCGTCACAACGACAATTTGAGTCACACGATACTTTGGAAACAGGAAAATGTAATGGAAATGGAAACTGCTTGTAAAGGCTAATCACGCTCACACCTGGTGCTATAATAGGGCCCCTTTTAAAAAAAAGCATATTTTCCTCATGTCAATATTGATATCTGCGTACGGTCGCTGATGAATATTGACACGGGCCATTTGGTATGTGCAGACCCTCCATGGCGTCTCTCAGAGCGGGAGTGGGAGAAGTGAGAATACAGTCTGTTTGATTTAACCTCCCGTCCCTGCCTGGCGGACGGGGGGCTTCACTTGTTGGCCGGCTGGCGTTCGCCTCCGTCTGTTTGTTTCCATCACGCTATTCCTCCCCGGCTCGCCCGTGCGTGGGAATGCCATTATGTGTTTGGCTAATTAAACGCTGGCTAATGTGCGGCGCTGGCCTGCCGGGGAGGGAATTATGATTCATGGTGAAAGTCAATCAGGGAAGTCCGCGCATAAAACCCACGGCGTGTTTGTGCTGGATCTATTCTGCTGCAGAATTTACTTTGCGCTCTCTCTCTCTCTCTCTCCTCTCTCTCTCTCCCTCTCTCTCTCTCTCTCTCTCTCGCCACCACAACTATCACACACACACACACACACACACAGAGGGTGAGACAATCCATTACTCTCCACTTCCCCTACCGTCTCTTCTCTTCTCTCTCCGAGGGTCATCAGAGCTTCTTCTGTTTTTTCTTCTCGTCTCTCCTCGTATTTTTCCGCTGACTCGGTTCGGCCACGCTTGGTCGTCTTTCAATTTGGCCGCTCCTGATAGCCCAGCCTTCCCCACCGATAGATAAATATTAAATTATAACAAATGACTCTGACTCTCTTGGTGAGGCATTGTGTCCTCTTCCTTCCAGAACGCTTTAGCTGAAGGTTTAAATGAAGCGCTAGCTCGCGCTAACCGTCGGGGAATGGAGCAAGGGGATGGGTGGGGGGGTGGGGGCTGTTAGGGAGGACGAGGAGGATAGCTGATAACGAACGGTGGTTCTTTTTCAGCATTGATCAATATTAACCGCATCGGTCGCGTCTGTTCGATAGCTGGCGCCATTCAGAGCCGGCGAAACCAGCTTACGGAGGCAGCTCGGGGGCTAGCCTCCGGGCATCTGTTACTCTTCCGGCTGTACTCGTCAATATACACGCCGACGAGCAGAAGGATATCGTTTCTACTGCTTTCTTATTCTTGTCAAAAGTGTTAATAAAGCAGTTAGAAAGTATTGTGCAAGTTTATTGGTGGGTTTCTTCAAGGTCTTCGTACTTTTTTTACTCTTTCGCAGATTCCCGCTTCGTGTTGGGTTGTGTTTAGCAGTTCTGTAGGCCCCATGCAGCTGGGCTGTGTCCTGTCAGCCCAGTGGATGGTGTAATTGCTGTCACTGTGATCAGAAACGCACATACAGAACATGTTAGTTGACCAAAAAACGAATACCATTTCTTTCCTCAAATTGCTTTAGATTATTGTATTCTCTGTGATTGAGAGGCGCTATTATCTCAGGAGGTCCAGAGCGGTTGTCTGACAACCGAAGGTTGCTTGTTGATCCCCGGGCTTTCTTATTATTAGTGTCGATGTTCCCCTGAGCAAGACACCAGACCTAACCCTAACTGCTTCTGACGTGTTTTGTTGTTACTGCATGGTATTGCACCACCTTCTGGGTCATAATGGGTGAATGTGAGGCAACTGTAAAGCACTTTGGATAAAATTGATATATCAATGCAATCCATTTACCTTTACGTAACAATACCCTTAAAATAATTTTGCACAATTCAGTGAAACGATAATATTTCCTCCGCAGGTCATATGCCTCACTTGTCTCTCAGCGGTTTCTATCTCCATCTTTAAAGTGTCATTTCAGCCGAGGAACAGGGAGGAGAAGGGTGGGTCGAGCTCGGTGCGTCATTCTGTGGTGACTCCCATTGGTGGGTCATTGTGCGATCGATCGAGTCGGTTGGTCATTCTGTGTTGATGTTTGTGTTGCGAAATCTGACCTTCACCGGAAAAACCACAAGTCATCAATTATTCCACATGCGTATTGGTTAGAATATGACACTGTGAATATAATACGTACACTGGCATATGTTAGTGTATATATAGTGAGGCGAAATAAGGCGCTATGCTAGGTTTGTTTTGTAATATTCTGTGTAAAATATGTACATGTATAAATGCATTTAAGAGAGTGCAAAAGCATCGTAAACCATTTGCTTCCTAAAGTCTTCCACAATTGAGCTGCGAGACGGTGGTAGGCTATTGTTACTACAACATTTGCATAAATGAACTTCAACATTTGCATATTGTGTGTGCAAAAAGAAGTGGTTAAAGTGCCAAGAAAAGTGAGAAATCAATGTGATATCCATTTTACAAACTCCCTTTCTAGAACATGAATTATTCATTTTAGTACTGTGCTAAAACTGAAAAAAGGAACGAGTAAAATGCCTCATCTCAACAGCTCTGGATGTCGGATGGCGAGAGTAAGAAATGGATGGAGCTATAAATGTCGACTGAAATCCATAATATTCATCGAAAGTAAAACAATTAAAAAGTGATTTATGTGATATATATTAAACAGTATTTATTGACCTTAGGTAGCATGTCTCATGAAGATTAAATGAACACAGACCTTTTGTGGTTCTTTAGTCTAAACCGACGAAGAGGGATCTCACTTATAAAAAAAATTGTAGGATCCATACTAATAGTGTCGGCGCGCACAAGAGCTGAAAATTGTTTGCGCCAAAAACAACAACTTATAAAACCATGCCGTTCGCACCCCTGAGTCGATGTTCCCCTTTTATAAACCGTAGTCCGCCTGGAGCTGTGCGTAGTTGGACCTCCTCATATCCCGCCCAAGTTCAACCATAAATGGTTCAACACAAAGCACGACATGAATATTGATGCGTGCAAAATGAGCCTGCGGAGATGTGCCTTAATTGCCGTCTTCAACCGACGTTGCATTACCTACCACCCACATGTACATGCTCCATGTCCATGATGTGCCAGGGAGGTGACAGAAGAATGCAGGATGATAAATGATCATACTGGGTGATATATACACAGTATTAGAAGATATAACTCAAAATCTATTAGCACTCTGCCTATCTGCAAACTGCTATTCATTAAATGTGTGCGAAGCAGCCTTAAACAGTGTGGCTTCAATTCACCACCTCACCGTCTACATCACTAATTTTCCCCCCGGTTTTCAAAATGTTTTTTGTGCATGGGTCAGGTTTTACATGTGTGCTCATACTCTCATCAAGGTTGTTTTTAAAGGTCACAACTTTTCTGTCGGAAGTCGCTTATGCCTCTTTCAGGCACGCTATTGCATTTATAAGAGCCTGGAACCTGGAAATTATCCCAAAATGAAGTCTTGCATATTAGAACACTACTTCTACCTGATAGCATAACCTACACAACCGTATCATTGCATGTAACAAGTTGATTATCTTTGTGAAAAGTAAATAGTGACCCAACCCTTAGCCTTATCATTCCCATTGTGCATTACCTCATCCTCCTGACTGTATAAAGTGGCATAACCCATTTAAAATAAACCATCAACCGAGCGGGTCAAAGGTCTGCCTCACCTGTTCACGTCCGACAGCCAATTAAGAACGAGGGCACCCATAGGCAAAAAAGGGAGGGAGGGGGGAGGTGCTGGCTTAGTAGTCAGGACACGTCCGGTGCAGTCCGAGCTGTCTCTGAAGAGAAACGGTATAAAACTACAGTCAGAGACTCTGCCCCCCCCCCCCCACCTACCCTGAAGACAGTCCTGTTCATTATCAAATAAAAGGCCTGGCTTTCGCTCTCCGGTTTGCATATGGATATTACAGTAATGGCCCACACATTTACATTTCAATTCCAGAGAGTGAGCGAGCGAGGCATAGAGCGTGCGAGCGAGGGAGAGAGAGCGAGGCAGATTAGGTGTATTGCTCAGGTAAATTGTGCAGGACAAAAAAATGATTGACATTTTCCAATTAATATAACAAGCTGAATTTATTATGCTTTGTGCATTAATTAAGTCCTGGGAAATGCGGAATGACCCCGGCTAAGGTAGAATTAGCACAATCTGTGATAACCGGCGAACAAAGTCAGCTTTTCATTACGTAAGTACAACGGGGAAAGTGTGTGTGTGATTGATGCACATTTAAATGTAGCTTCAGCAAATCAGTATAAGCCAAGGTACAAAGCAACAATTATGGTCGACGCTTTAACTTGATAGTAAACATCGGGATTCTAGCACCAAAAAAACCCTTGAAACGTTCTGCAACGGAGATGAGGGGCTCCGCTACGGATTTGTACGTAAGCTTCATGAATGTTTTAAGTGTGACACTCGTGACACTATATGGAGAAGGTCGTCTGTGGAGGTCTCCCACATTATCGTTGAATAAACACATTTGCGGATGCTTCCTCAGAGGAGAACTCCTTCCGCATGTCGGACCAGAAGACGGCGTCAGACTTGGAGGTGCGACACGCTTCACAACGTGTCCTCCGTTGTGTTTACTGTGCTGAAGAAGATGAGAGGCAGTCTGTCAACACAACTTCAGATTAAGATGAAAACACCGACACGTCTGCAAGCCCAGAAAAAACGTTCCTCTCTGTGACTCCCACCCTCAAAAAAGTGTGATGTGTTCAGAGTCCAAACTCTTTCAAATGTATGGAAAAAATGGGACTTTGACAGGAATATACGTCTGACTGTGTTCGGTTTATATTCTGCCTGCACCTGCGTAAAACGTACACTTAAAACACTTTATTTTTTGGGGGGTAAGGGGGGTGTGTGTCAAATAATGACTTTCAGACCGGAACTGTGATCAAGGGATGTACATAGACACTTTCCTTGAACAATTGTATGTGCTGACGGATCTGTCATTGTTGACTCTTCCGAAACATAGCCACGAACAATGGGCGATTCTAAGTGGATTGGACACTGCTGTTTTTAAGCTGAAAGCATTCTTATTACTCGAGAATACCTAAAAAGCGTTCTCGTTTTTGGAAGTGACGTAACCGCGAGTGATTTCAACCAGTATTCACACACCTACAATTGTATCTCTCCTCCGAAAGAACCGCAATATCGACGATCGCTCAATCGTGACTAAACTCCTCAGGCGTAAACGTTTGCAGTGCTAACGCGGTGCGACGTCTCACCCCAGAGGGAAACAGATGCGTCATAATATCACCTCTTCATTCCCAACCGTTTTATCTGCCTGGAAGTGCTCCATCCTCAAACTATATTTCACTGAGTGTGGTTTACTGCACCAACGTCTCCTGGCGTCCTCGGCGTCACGGCCCGGCGAGCGCTGCCGTTCTCACTGCAGACCGCGGAACGGTCGCTTGATGTATTGACTGGAAACACAGGATTTCATTACCCACTCTCTCTCTCTCTCTCTCTCTCTCGCTCTCGCTCTCGCTCTCGCTCTCTCTCTCTCTCTCTACCCCCTCTCTCTGTAGCTCTTCCCTGCTGACTCCCTACCACTTTCTCTCCTCCTTGCTCTCTCACTCCCTCCCCTCTCCCCCCTCTCCCCCTACCTGCTCATCCCCCTCTCTCTCTCTCTCTCTCTCTCTCTCTGTCTCTCTGTCTCTCTGCCTCCCCCCCTTCCCTCACAGATAATTACACCTGAGCCGTCTATGATGGCCTAGTCGCGGCGTCTCCCGCGAGGACGCTCGCTCGGCCCGCTATCTGTGGCTCCTTCTGACTGTCGCAGTAAATAACCCTGAGACGCCCCATAAATCACAGCGTCTCCCTCTCCTCCGATTCCTTTCACCGCTGTTTATCCGTTTGTGTCCACCGGAGCCATCGATCTTGCGTTTGCCGCCGCATACTTCACCTGACTCTCAGCCCGAACGGTTTTAGGGTTTTGAGTTTGTAAGCTCCTGTTAGAATGGTCGTTCCCTTCCAGTTCCCTAATGACTCTAATGAATCTAAATAACAAAATCATAATAAATAGTCATACTTGTATCAAGTATGACAGTGTAGGTATGTCTAGGGACATCGATGTGTTTTGTCCTATAAGTCCTAAGTTGGCTGGCGGAGTAGTCAGCAGACGACCGGTATGTCCCGTGAGAGCAGCGTTGGTTGTTAGGTAGAAGTCCACCAGTTTGAATCGTCAACGGCCCTAGTTTGAATCGTCAACGGCCCTGTCTGTCGGATTTAAATTACTCGATTTAAAAATGAAAGTTATCGATGCACAGCTATTGTGCGTGTATTCATATATTATACCTGACAGCTTTTAATTGTAATAGGCCTATATATTTGAATTGGTACACTATTGCTTTTACTAGGGTGCCACCTTGAGAAACCTCGGGACACAAAAACAATCATGATCTGAAATAATGCGCATCTGTTTTTAGTTTTTTTATTACTCCATTGCTGCTGTTACCAATTTCTTTGTTTGTTGTTGTGTTTTTTTGTTTTTTCATCATGCTTCATTTTGCCCATTATAATTCACTCCATGTTGGAGCCAAGTGTGCTCACTGAGTCAGAAAATTATAGTGAAGAAAACAGAAAAAAAAACCCTCTAAAACTAATGCCAAACTTGAGCCTGGCCTGCTAACTCCTTTCCTGCTAACTCCTGGTTTCTCCTGCTAACTAAGTCCTGTTAACTTTCAGAGCTGCTTGTCCTCCTCCTCACACACTGAAATCTCATAACTCTCATCACATAGAATGTGCAGATATATTCTCAGTTCAATCCTTCAATAATACACATTGCAAGGCGAGTGCTTCTTTATAACCGTTCCATTCCATAAACTGCTTAATAAGCTGTTTTTCTTTAATAATGCTAAGCTATCCCTGGAAGGAGGGATGCCTCTTTCTGCGTTCCTTCTCAAGGTTTCTTCCTTGATCATGAAGGGAAGTGGTAAACACAGCCTAGCGAGAGGAACTACCTGCTCAGGATGGGCTACCTTAGCTAATGAGCTCATGTAATGCGCACTCCGTATTTTTCACACTTCGGTCAAAATCTTAAAGCCTGTCCGTTGCAAGTCCTGATCTTATGTTCTAGTATAGCTAAACAATGTTGCATGGCAGTCTGTTCTGCATCGGCCTGCTCATATTTGACATGACACCGTGAGATATTACATTGTTGTTCTAGTCGAGTGAGTAGTGAGTTATGTAAGCTACTGTGAGCCTTTGGATTTGAAATCAAGATGTTTTGTTTGTGTTGTGTTTTGGTCGTTGTTTCGATTGAAGTCGCTTGTGTCGATGAGGCATTATTGTTAATAATAAATCGGTTGAAATGTTCAAGGATGTAACAAAACATCGGCTTATAATTGCCGTAGCGCATTGTGAGGATGGATCTCAGTGTGACAGTCTAGTCGGTCGGGTCACGCCGCAGGGAGCTGCATCAACCTGAGCTCGGGTTGTCAGAACGCCGGCCCCACCCCGTCGCTCTAATAATCAGACGTTGGGATGTCGCCATGCACTCCAGGCTCCGCATTAATTGCGCAGCTAATGACTTCACTATCGGCGAAAAATGTTTGTTAACAAAAGATAAATGACAGACTCGTGTGCCTGTGTCGCTATGGTGACGTCTCTATAACTGCTTCCGGCTTTTTCTTCTTCTTTGGTCATAATGACATGGATGGAAAACTACCTCCAGTATCGGTGTTATATTTTGAGCTGCCTTTTGTTGAGCTGCCTTTTGCCTTTTGGAAGTGTGTGTGTGTGTGTGTGTGTGCGTGCATACACACATGCATGCATACACACATGCTTGCGTGAGGCTACTGCTGCTACACACTGATTGCATGTGACCACTATCAGTTTTTGAATAAATGCATGCTATTTAAGCTCCTTCGAAAATGGTATAAGGCCAAGAGTGACATAAATGTATGCAAATGACATGCATGCTCTTGATTTAACACAAACGCTTTTCTGCCGCTCATTCCAACCTTTCAGAGACCAGAGAGAGAGCAGGCGAGCTAGCCGCCGCCATATTTCCCACCCATCATTCAACATATACATAATCTGATTGAACCGACGCACACGGGAAAAAAGTGGAAGACGTCAAATCAGAATTCAGCGAGCAGGGGATCTCCCCAGCGCTCCCCATCTATCAGACTGTCTACAGTCATCTGTCAGCCGCCAACCTGGGTTTTATCACGCTAACGCTGAGAGCCGTATCGTCGCATGCAGACCCAAGGCCCTGGTTTGTTTTGTGGGGAGGGAGGTGGGGGGGCGGGGGGGGGGGGGATATTAGTGGGATAGAAAAAAGTTCGATTGCCTGGGGGACGCTCCCCTGGACTGGTGAGAAGCGAATGAATCATCAAGCCAAAGAGGTGTGACGCCTGTTCTGCCTGCGCTTAGCAGAGCTCAAAACTATCCATATTGCAGGAGGAAAATGGTAATGTATGGATCCGTATGTCACAAAGGGTGGACGATTTATCCAAATCACAAAGGCTCACATTGCGTTGTTCCATTTCCATTTCCATTTAGGGCATTTGGCAGATGCCAAAATGACATTTGCCGTAAGAGTGGAACAACAATATATTGCTGACGTTGTCAAAGTCAAAGTGTTTGTGTTGTCATCTATTCAATTCATATATGACCCTACCTTTTTTAATTAAGCATTCAAATAAACAAATTAATCTGTTATCAGTGTAACATTGATCCGATAGGAAAGTAATATAATTCATGTAGATCATAAAAAGACTGCAACGTTTGTGTCCATTGCTGTCTATACATCCGCAGCTATATCAATACGTGTTGGAAATGATGCCACGTCCACTGCCCTGACATGAACCTTCACCCACCAAATACTAACAAAGTACTGGTTGGTTTTTGGTTGCTCTGCTTGCTGTTATAGACAAATCAAATCAACATCAGTCGCTTATCTTTGTTTTGTGCCGTGTGTGTGATGGTGGAGATAAAGGGAGCGGCAGTGAAAGCCTGCGTGGGCCAGGCCATCGCCCATATTGTCCCTATACCATCCATCCCCCTCCCACCTCCTCCACAGAGCCCCTCCGCCAGTCCTGGACCCGCCACGGCTGCTGAATGCTGAGCAGGGGGGTGGGGGGTCTTCCTCTCAATCTGGAATCAACAATTATTCACTCACCCTTAAGCCCCTTGTCCCCAGCACCACCTCCACCTGTCACACACACGGAATTATCGTCCACTAGCACAAGGAGGCTATGGCTACTCAAGGCGTTCGGCTCAAGAAAAGCCTCTGTATTTATCTACGGCGACGACACCGTGCCGCTGTCGTCTCCCTTTCAATGAGAGAAAAAAAACGGCCTCTGTGTGTGAGGCTCCTCGGTCAACGCAGCCAAACAAACGTGAAGTCGGCGTTATTTACGGCCTTCTTTTCGGGGAGCAGCTGCATGTGGATGTCCCACTAACCCAGTGGCTCTCAAACCTTTTCTGTCATTCCCCACACTTTAAGAATTGCTGCACTAACCCATTGCCCAACAGTTTATGTATCCTGTCCAGAATGGCCATTTTCTTGTGGCCGTAAATCCTTTTGTGAGTACAGGGGGCTGTGAACGAACAGAAAGGAAGCTCCGGTTATAATAACTCATCATGATCGCCAGCCGTGATTTAGCCGTCATGCAGCATTAACGGTGAATTCATTGGGGACGTCTGGGAGACACAAATGAGCATGCGTTTGCTGTTGTGCTTTGGGCCTTGGTTGGTTTAAAGTTTAACTGTCACTTGTCGGTGACGTTGCACTCCCTGGGGGCAGCGGCAGCTTCCCTCCGGCAGGTTTTTTGTGCTTGCTAATTTCCTTTTCACAATGTCATTGGTGTTGGTGACTTTTTGGTTTGATAGTTAACACCACAATACCTATTGAATTCTTGTCAAGGTGATCTAAGAAAGTCCCAAAATCGACCGACCCTAACAACCCTCATGTTCTAGTTTAGAGTGCTGGAGTACAAAACAAATACGCCTCGTTCTTTCCATCCGTGGCGATTATATCATATCTTACCCTACACACAAGCCCAGTGAACATGACTGTGCTTTGGGTCTTTTATGCCCGCCGGGCCTCACTTCAAAAGGAAAGGCTTGGTATCCTAATTCCCATTAAAGCCTACGAACTTGTTTGTGTCTGAGATTCGCCTCAACGCTTTTATCCCTGAGCCAGCTTCTGATTGGCAGTAGGGAGGGGAATGGTAGTAGCGATAGTGGCTAGTGGGTTTCCGACGACTAGCAGAAAGGCACTGGGTTCGATCCTCAATGTCCGCAGCCTAACCCGTATGTATCCTTTAGTAAGATAAGTACTCTTACCGCTAACCCCCTACCTGCTCCTAAATTACATGTATTTGAATACTGATAACAAGGTTAAAGAAGCATCAAACAAAGACCTGGGAATGTAGGGGGTGGAATCAAGATTTGATGGATTAGTTGGAATCGTGCCATCTTTTCCATAGAAATCTTATTTAAAATATACAAATCCATGACATTTGGTGGACGCTTTTATCCAAAATGTCTTTCAATACTGTGAGTGGATATACAGTATTCTTGGCATGGGTGGGACCCAGTGGTAATTCAACCCCAAACCGTTGGTAGTGTTAATGCCATGCTCTATGTGTTTTCGGCAGGATACTAGTATTTTCTTTCCCTCCAACTTCTATGGTGATACAGAGATAGAATGTCATTGGGTTTTCAGCTCCAGGCGCATCAACATCCCTTGCTGTTCCCACTCACTAGAAACCTGTTTTCTGACTGTAGGCCCGACTGGCTCTGCAGCCATACTTGGCCGCATCTGGCTGACCAACAACACACAAAATGGATTCTATTATCAAAATGAAATTCAATGTTGCACAAAATAGGATACAAATTAACATTTTCATTGGAGAAAGTCACAAGGCTAGAGGGTAATTTCCTGGTCAATTCAACAACGTCTATTTACCATAATACCGCAATCTACGATCAGAGTAGATGCTGTAATGCCAGTAAACATATGATGACAATGTATAATTCTTTCCAGCTTCGAGTTATATCTAGTTTTAAATGAATGAATACCTCCCCTACAAAGGTTGAGTGATAGTTATGTAAACTCTTCTTTGGCTCAATCTACCAAGTTCAATTTAAAGCAATTTAATTTTGTTTGCCTCTCCCAACTGAAAATATTCCCGACCCCTGTAGGAGAAGCATGGGATGTCTAGAAAAAAAAGACACAATTAATGTCATATTTTCCTCTAATATTTATTAGAATTTATTAGATTTGAATCCACTGTCACACAAGGAAAAATAAAGGACCAGATAAACTGTAATAAACAGTGTTATAAATAGTTAATAAAAGGTTTAAGAGTAAGGAAGTTAGTATACTCTATTGGTCTATATGTCCAGCTGAATGTCTGTATACTGGTATTTACAAGTTGTATATCCACCAAACCCAATCTTTTCCAACCCGAGCCGGCCCAAGATGTTGTCAAGGGCATTGACGAGACCTGAGGCTCTTAAAAACCAGAACCCCAGACCAACCGAGAATATAACAGCAGCAGAACTTCCTGGAAAACGTCCTGTCTTGTTTCTCTGTCTGGCTCAGCTGTCTCCTTCGTAGGATTTTATAGTCATATATATATATACTCCTCCAGATGCATTGCTTCATTCCTTTCGCTGACAGCTAATTAGTACACAACCAGGTCTGAGAATTAGCAGACGAAGAAGTGCGGTAAGCGGTGAGGCCGGCTGTTGTACTTGTCATTTCTGTGTTCCTTCTCTCTCTGCCGTCGCCTTGACCCATCGTACCAGTCGAGCTGTCACTGCCTTCTCTTGATGCAGAGATGATCCGTCTTGCATGTTCTCAGTTAGCCGTCATCAGGAGAACACACAATTTACGTAAGTTACGCATGTGTATTTGTACAGGTTTGATTTTACACAAGGCAAATGCAACTGCATTGGTTTAAAGCATGGTGTGTTCACAAATTAATATTAATCGTAAAAATAATGCATTTTATTTGTATAACTTTTCAACTTTACAATACACTTTAGAAGCATACATAACAGTTAGAATAGCAACATAAAAGGTTGTCGTAAAAACAAAACAAATGTCAGTTAAGTCACATTACTCCGTTCATGGAGCAGAAAATGTAACAAAGCAGAAAATGAAATAAGACACGGTGGCACACACAGGTGGCGATAAATAAAGTTAAACATAAATCGTAAATCAATTTGAAAACGGAATGAATGTGCTCGTCCACGATCAGACAGATGCTTTAGACTCCCGTCTCCACGGTAACTTCTGGGTTGCACTGTGCAATTCAAACATGGCGGAATTTTGCACACACAACATAACGCTTTCCACAGAATATTGAGCAGTGTGAGCCTTAAAACAGGAAGCAGCCTGTCTCTGTCCACAGTGGCCCTCATTGAGGATGCCGGGCGCTGGGCGGAGGAGGACTTGGAGGGCAGCCTAGAAAATGGAACAGCAACTAGTGTGGCACAATGGCATTTTGTCTTGTTTTTCCACCCATTTTTTTTGTGTGTCACGCAAGTTGAATAAGTATTATGTAACGTATTATGAGCTGTGTCAAGGCTTCAAGGCTCAATCAAGGCTTGTTTTATTTTGGATTGCTTAATTTATATTAAAACATCTCGCACAGAACAAAATGTCTTGTTTGACGTGCAAGCGCTGTCTGTGTTTATGTAATTTGGGATTTGGTTGACAAAAAACGTATGTTAAGTGTGTAATATTTCATTGGTTGCTGCTACAGCTGCTTAGCAGTCGCGACGCCGCCCTGATTGGAAGCACAGAGGGGCTATAATGATATGATAGACATAGATTGTTTTTCGTAGTAATGGCAGGCAAAGAAAACGGCAAAATAGAGCAACCAAGGCTAAATAAATTCCAGGCAATCGACCAAAACAATTTGTCAAAATGCACCTGTTGGTGTCAGCCCGCAAAATCGTTGGTGTTTTTTGAAAGGTCAGCGAACAAGCAAAAGTTCAAATTGTTTTTGTATTGAGCGGTAGCATTCTGCAATGGCTTAAAACATAGACGTTGACTTATTAGAGCTCAGAGTTATTTTGAGTTAGCTTCCATGGTGGCAGTATGCTGACTCATAGCTACAGGATTAAGGCGGATACATACTCCGCAAGAACAGAGACATTCGGTGGCAAGAACAAGAACAAAGTTCGTTCTGGCCACCATTTCATACTTCACGAGAAACTCAAGTGCAGAACTCCTGGGAAGTCCTCAAAGGCCCCGCCCACAGCAGCACACATCACGAGCGCATTAACCACGCCCACTTCAAATTGACCAATCACACAATAGTTCTCGGACACGACAGGAGAAAAATGTTCTGCCCGGATGATGTGTCGAGAACAAGCTGCGAGGAGAACTCCTGAACCACGGCTGCGAGAACAAAATGACGTCATTCTTTTCTCGCAGCCCTGGGAGAGAGAACAAATGTCTCTGTTCTTGCGGAGTATGTATCAGCATTTAGAGTTAGCATTATGCTGACTCATAGCTACAGGTCTTGAGTTAGCTATATGCTAACTCATAGCTACAGGATTAGAGTTAGCAGTATGCTGACTCATAGCTACAGGTCTTGAGTTAGCTATATGCTGACTCATAGCTACAGGATTAGAGTTAGCTATATGCTAACTCATAGCAACAGGATTAGAGTTAGCAGTATGCTGACTCATAGCTACAGGATTAGAGTTAGCAGTATGCTGACTCATAGCAACAGGATTAGATTTAGCTATATGCTAATTTATAGCAAGAGGATTAGAGTTAGCAGTATGCTGACTCATAGCAACAGGATTAGAGTTAGCAGTATGCTGACTCATAGCTACAGGATTAGAGTTAGCTATATGCTAACTCATAGCAACAGGATTAGAGTTAGCAGTATGCTGACTCATAGCTACAGGTCTTGAGTTAGCTATATGCTCACTCATAGCAACAGGATTAGAGTTAGCAGTATGCTGACAGATAGCTACAGGGCTACAGTACTTTTCCTTCATTTCTTCCTTCCTTCCTTCCTTCCTTCTGGCTGTCCTCCCTTGTCATTCAAGAGGAACTTGAATGATGTTTACCTTTCCTCCGTGTTACCGGCGCCCACATTTCCCATCTTACCCCCCAACTCTGACAAATGAGGGAGTTAGGGTGAGATGTAGCATCTGTGCTGAGCTGCACCCCAGAGACACCGAGAGCGTCAGCTGCAACTGCAGGTGTTATTTCACACTATATCCCCGCTGCGGATAGATAGTTCAGGTTGAAAATCGGCCAAGTTGGTCCTTTACGGAGCAGGTAGGGAATGGGGTGAGGGCATTTTCTTCTCTCTAGTCTACAGGTTGGGTTCTGGGATCGAACCCAGTAGTTTTCCACGCCCCAGTCACACTATCCTTCGCCCTTCATACCCTTCCTTCACTTTTATCCTCTCTCTGGGTCTCTGTGTCTTCCTCGTTTTTGCCCTTATCTCCCCATCCACCTTTGATTTGTATGTTCTGTCTTGTCTTTGAAGAGAGAGCAAAAACAACTCTTTCTTTCATCTCCTCTCTCTCTCTCTCTCTCTCTCTCTCTCTCTCTCTGTCTCTCTCTCTCGCCCTCGCCGTCCCCGTTCTACCGGGAGAGCCAAGATAAACCCGATAGCACCTCCGGATAGCACAAAACCGGCTACAAAACCGCAAAACACCAAACCACACATCCATCATGCCTCCACCTCCTCTAATCCTCAGAGGGACTCGTCTGGCCTGTTTGGCCCCAAAAGGGGAACGACTCCAATGAGTCTGCGGGACTCGTGACATCACTTCCTGCTCGCTGCAGCACCTTTTCCACTTGGCCACTTGACCTTCTCCACATCCTGTCGGCGCGCGACTTCTGCTGCAGCCCCCGAAACTGCATTGCAGACGCACACAGACCCTGTCCCCCTAAAACACAGATGCATGTGTGTGTGTGGTGTGTGTGTGTGTGTGTGTGTGTGTGTGTATGTGTGTGTGTGTGTGTGATGTGCATGTGTGTGTGTCTTGTAACCACTGTCAGCATGTAACCACTTACATGCTGACAGGAACAAAATAAACAAACAACTAAAAGTATAACAGTTGTAATGACGTTGTTGTTTCTGGTGGTAGTTGCCGGGGGTCTGGGGGGGGGGGTCTGTCATCAGTTGGCAGACGAGCAGGCACGCGCGCGCACACACACACACACACACACACACACACACACACACACACACACACACACACACACACACACACACACACACACACACACACACACACACACACACACACACACACCTCAGAGCAGGTACACCACGATGTAGTCCTGTACTTTTGACTGCACACACACAGTTCAAACAATCGTCCAATTGACAACCGCGCCAACGCAACATCATGTCATAAGTAACTTCCTCTGAGGGATGGTAATAATGTAATCGAGGATAACTGCTGGCCGATTGTGATGTTTTACTGTATAATTCATATGGGGGGCGGGGTGAAATATTGACAGCACTACTGATTGCTACGAACTCTCGAGACTAATATTGCTGTCTGAATTGGTTGGATTTTATTCCACAAAAGTGATAAAAAAAAATTCATAGACCAATATTTAACAAAATATAGATTTCGCACAAAAACTACTATTAACACTTCATCATTGAAAACACATTTCAGGGAATTATTAAACCGCTAACCATTAAACAGGAACCGGACCCTGAACAAAGCACCCTCGTGTCTCTCCTAATAAATTACCGTCAAACGAAACGATGAATCATTGTTATTTGACGAGAAACCACCGACAGAAAAAAGGGGAATTTCTGGATGCTTTTGAGTCATTTCTTTCTTTTACATTAGTCAGGCTTGAGTAAATTAAACGCATTTCCATAGCAAGCAACCCCAGTTTTGGCTCAAACTGCTGAGCGGCAAAGTGAAGGAAAAACTGAATCAGTCCACTGGATTAAAAGAGAAAGAAATCGTCTCCAGGCTGCTTTTCAATAAGGAAAGTGTTGGACGAGACTGTAGTTGAGTCCAGTGACAGAGTGGAGCACAGAGGGCCGTCTGTGTGCTCTGTGGAGCCTGCTAGCAGCACAGTGGCAGCTCCGTGACCCGACTGGGCATCGTATGCTAATCCCAACCCCCCTGCAGCACGCAGGCTCAATCGCTGAGCCTCCCTCTGCAGTGAACCTGGCGGTCCACTGACCGGTGGACTCTCTCAGAACCCCCCCTGCACCCCCACCCATCCCCAACACCACCACCACCACCACCGCTGCCTCCTCCACCTCCCCAGAGAGTGTCAGTTACATGATGTTCACACATGATAAGACACACACACACACATACCAACATGTCAATATCGACGCAGACACAGATGACACACGCACGCTCACACACACACACACACACGCACACACACACAGACTCACAGAAACAGAAACACACACACACACACACACACACACACACACACACACACACACACACACACACACACACACACACACACACAGCAGTTTAATTAGGCAGATGTACCCCCCAGACTCTTATGACACCTGATGGGGGATTCATTTCAGCATCAATGAACATCAGATAACTTTGGGGGCTATTAGCCCCCCCCCTTGCATGTGTGTGTGTGTGTGTGTGTGTGTGTGTGTGTGTGTGTGTGTGTGTGTGTGTGTGTGTGTGTGTGTGTGTGTGTGTGTGTGTGTGTGTAAGAGGGATAGATACTGAGAATATGTGTGTGATAGAGAGAAACAGATTGTGTGTGTGTTGTGTGTGTTGTGTGTGTGTGTGTGTGTGTGTGGTGTGTGTGTGTGTGTGTGTGTGTGTGTGTGTGTGTGTGTGTCTGTGTGTGTTCTGTGTGTTGTGTTTGTGTTGTGTATGTGTGTGTGTGTGTCTTATCATGTGTGAACATCATGTAACTGACACTCTCTGGGGAGGTGGAGGAGGCAGCGGTGGTGGTGGTGGTGGTGTTGTGGATGGGTGGGGGTGCAGGGGGGGTTCTGAGAGAGTCCACCGGTCAGTGGACCGCCAGGTTCACTGCAGTGGGAGGCTCAGCGATTGAGCCGGCGTGCTGCAGGGGGGTTGGGATTAGCATACGATGCCCAGTCGGGTCACGGAGCTGCCACTGTGCTGCTAGCAGGCTCCACAGAGCACACAGACGGCCCTCTGTGCTCCACTCTGTCACTGGACTCAACTACAGTCTCGTCCAACACTTTCCTTATTGAAAAGCAGCCTGGAGACGATTTCTTTCTCTTTTAATCCAGTGGACTGATTCAGTTTTTCCTTCACTTTGCCGCTCAGCAGTTTGAGCCAAAACTGGGGTTGCTTGCTATGGAAATGCG